>JAKCOX010000056.1:886533-1229191 GCA_022605575.1 Laterallus jamaicensis coturniculus
GGCAGATTGAGTGTCTGAGGCCATTGTTGGAGACATCCACCCTGTATGCATGTACATATAAATATATATACATAAATACATACTTTTACATACACTCTCATTAGCAGACCTCCATTCTTCTCAGCCAGAGGGGACAAGGATGATGTTTTTGTTATGTTTGTGTGAGTGATCTGAGTATTTGCCTGTGATCTGTATGTCCAGACATAGCATATATAAGTATGTATACGTAAAGTATATATGTGTATTTGTTTCTATGTATGTATGAATACATGTATATATGGTGTAATCATATGTTCTGTGTGAGTCTGCCCACTGGCAATGCATCCTTGCCCTTGCTGCTGGTTGGACCAGGGAATGAGGAGCTGTAGTAGTCTCACCTTCCTTGAGCTGTGGGGTCATAGAATCATAGAATAGTTGGGTTGGAAGGGGCCTTAAAGATCACCAAATTCCAACCCCCCTGCCATGGCCAGGGGACACCTCTCACTAGACCAGGCTGCTCAAGGCCCCATCCAACCTGGCTTTGAACACTTCCAGGGAGGAAGCATCCACCACCTCTCTGGGCAACCTGTTCCAGTGTCTCACCACCCTTATAGTGAAAAATTTCTTCCTAATATCCAATCTAAATCTAACCCCTTCCATTTTAAAAACATTCTCCCTTGTCCTATGACTGCATGCCTTACTAAAATGTCCCTCCCTAGCTTCCTTTGTAGTCCCGTTGAAGTGCTAGAATGCTGCGATAAGATGTCCCCTGAGCTTTCTCTTCTTCAGGCTGAACAATCCCTGCTCTCTCAGCCTGTCTGGCCCTACTTTGGACCCATTCCAACAGTTCCATGTCCCTCTTATATTGAGAACTTCAGAACTTCAGAACTGGACACAATACTCCAGGTGGGATCTCGTAAGAGCAAAGGACAGTGGAAGAATCACATCCCTCAACCTGCTGGCCATACTCCTTTTAATGCAGCCCAGGATATGATTTGCCTTCTGGGCTGCAAGTGCACATTGATGGCTCCTGTTGAGTTTCTCATGCAGCAGCACCCCTTAGTCCTTCTCTGCAGGGCTGCTCTCTATCACTTCCTCTCCCAGCCTGTATTGATGATAAGGATTGCTCTGACCCAGGTGGTAGACCTTGCATTTGTCCTTGTTGAACCTCACGATCATAATATCATAGGATGGTCTGGGTTGGAAAGGACCCCCATGATCATAGAGTTTCAACTCCCCTGCCACATGAAGGGCACCAATCTCCAGGCCTGATCTAGACAAAGTTGCCCTGGCCCCCATCCACACTGGCCTTGAACACCTCCAGGGATGGGTCATCTACTATCTCTCTGAGCAGCCTATTCCAGTACCTCACCACTCTGTAAAGAACTTAATGATGTTCACATGGGCCCACTTCTCCAGCTTCTCCAGGTCCCCCTGGATGACATCCAGTCTTTCTGGCATGTCAGCTGCTCCACTGAGATTGGTGTCATCTGCAGACCTGCTGAGGGTGCACTCAATCTCATCATTGATGTCATTGATGAAGATATTAAATAATACCGGTCCCAGTAAGGACCTCTAAGGGATACATCACCATCTGGTCATCGAGGCATTGATGACTACTCTCTGGGTGTGACCATCCAATCAATTCCTTATTCACCAAACAGTCCACTCAACAAATCCATATCTCCCAGTTTAGAGAGAAGGATGTTGCAGGGAACTGTGTCAAAGGCTTACAGAAATCCAGATAGGTGACATCCATCAGTCTTCCTGTATCCATTAATGCAGTCACCCCATCATAGCCATCAGGTTGATCAGGACCTGGTCAGGACCTGCCCCTGGTGAAGCCATGCTGACTGTCTCAAATCATCTCCCTGTCTGCCATGTGCCTTAGCATAGATTCTAGGAGGAGCTGTTCCATGATCTTCCCAGGAAAAGAGGATTCTGGGATGCACCACACGAAGTCCTATAGACTTATACATGTTCAGATTCTTCAGGTGGTCATGAACCTGATCTTCCCCTACACTGGAAGGGATTTTACCCCCTTGTTCCCTATCTTGCCACTTACTAATGCAGGAGCAGAGAAACCTAGCATGGTATATTTTTCTCTAATGGCATCCACTAACAAAAAATATACGCCAGTGATAATATTAGGTATTGGTACCAAATAGTCACAAAACAGTAACATAGAAATAACTCTCCTAAATCTCTGGCCAAAACCAGGAAGGAAATAATCTCCTGAAGGACCACTTTCCACAAACTAGACAAGGCTTTTCATTGACTAATATGTGTTGACAAAGGCCTAGAGTAGTTTATATAAAGTTTGGTGAATTGTCACACAATCCAGATATGATCAAGGAAGCTTGTGGTTACAGACATCACTATGAAATGTCCTCATGAGGTCTTGGTATTTTGGGACAAAATGGTACAAACTGCTAGATTGAAGCTGGAGTTTAAATTAAAAATTTAATTTAACTCATTTAATTTAATTTTAAAATTTATTAGTTTGCCAGTGCTCATTCACAGGGAAATGCAAGAAAAACCTTGATATCACAGAATCACAGAACATTAGGGGTTGGAAAGAACCTCTGGATTTGATCTAGAGGAGGATATGATCCAGAGCAGGATCACCTAAAACAGGCTGCATAGGACAGCATCCAGGTGGGTTTTGAATATCACCAGAGATGGAGACTTCACAACATCTCTGTGCAGCCTGTGCCTCTGCCTATGTATGTGGTATGTTTCTTTAAAGTGGAATATAAAATGATGCTGGATTTTCGCTGGATGTGTCAGACTATCCAACAGATGGGTAGTTTTAAGACCAGAACTACTTTAATTGTGAAACCTGAAACCAGGAGGGAAATGGGAGACTTAATTAAATTATTAATAACCTCTTACATAAATATACTTGGAAAGCTTTGGAAAGAAAACAATTTTTCATTATTTATCAAATCAGACAAGTTGGTTTGTTTAACCTGTTTGTTTTGTCATGCACTAGCATTATACTGTGACATTTACTAGGATTTCCCATTCTGCAGCAGGTATTATGTAGCCTTCACCATGTCAAGTGATTGTTTCTATTGCTCCAGCTGTAAAGACACCTCCAACTCAGGCCAGATGGTACCTAGTTCATTCCTAGGTGTTGGAAACAGTGATAATTAGTGCACCTACCCCCTCACAAGGATCTCCGTCTGGAATGCTAAATGACTTCAAGAGCATGTACCACTCTATGCAAACTTTTGGGTCATTTGCATCTGTCACAATCCACAAACAAATAGACTATTTTGGCAGAGGTTAAACCTCCTTGTGTTCCAACCAACCTCAGATTGCTCTGGGTGGCTGGGGACAGCTGGGCTTAACTCCTGAGTGAGGTTCAATTAGGTGTTTTATTGCGACCAGGTCTTTGCAATTCTTGCAAATAGAATTAAGACTCAAAATGGAGTCAAGCGTCAAGTCACTTTATTTGGCCCACAACAAGCGTGCAAGTTAGGAAAGAGAAAAAAGTGAAAGAGAGAGAGAGAAAGTGCAATAGCTACCATCATGAATCTGCAACGTCTTGTCAGTCTGATGTCTTCAGGTCTGATGGGAGAACATTCCTCCTGGTCTTAGTTGGTCTTACCTTTTTACAATGTTAATAAGTCCTTGGCGTAACCACACCTTCCACCTGGCAGTGGGAGTCATTCCCATTGCTGTCTCCAGAAGGTCCCCAAAAGTTTGAGAGAGTCTGAGCCCCCTCAAGATGGTCCAAGCACCCTGGCACTTTGTCCTTCAGTTGACCCTGGGTCTGGGCACATGCGCAGAGGACTTGAGGCACATGCACAGAGGACTTGAGATACATGCTTTGAGATAGGCCACTTTGAGATAAAGAAGATGTATATCCAGTCCTGATGGGTGGAATTTACTTTATTGCATGGGTATTCTAGGGATGAGGTTTTATGGTGATTGAGAGAGGGGAAAGAGGGGTTTAGGGTTAGAGAGAGGAAAGAGAGGAGGGTATGGTTCTGTTGGCAATTGTTAAGGCATATCTCTAGTCCCTTACAGCATCCCAATGCTTTTCTGTTTGCAAGTATTTTTTTTTAAAGCTAGGTTGGTAGGAAAAGCTCCCTGGTGTGTCAGGAGAAAAGGAACCAGCAGCGCAAGAGATTGAGCCTTACTCTTATTGGTAAATTAGTATCAAAATAGTGAAAAAAAAGCCTCAAGGCTTGTCATGTAAGATCTGGAGCTTTAACCAGGGCAGACAAACAGTCAGCGGAGTCCCACTGTTCTGCTCCAGTTCTGACATCAGCTGGGATCAAGGAAATGAAGGTTTTCTGGTCAAGGGACTTCAAGCATAGGGGAAGTAGAGAATGGTTTGGGCTTATGAATGCAAAATGGATTTACCTGACCAAGAAAACCTGTAACAGAAATTTCAAGCCTACTAAGAAGTGGTTAACAGGGACAACAGAGGTACAGGCAAAGATGCTTCTTCAGTGAGGGACAGAGTCAAACTCATCGCTGACCTGTATTTATGTAGTTATGACTGCAGATTATACTTGCATGTTCTCTCTTCCAACATAAGACCAGGACATTTTGTTAGTGGAAAGGGATATCTATATGATAAATTACGCCCAGAAAAGGAAGGAGTAGCTACCTTTCTTTTCCCTTTTTGCCAGTTGTAATAGACAAAGGCTAACCGAAAGAAATGTAACTAACTTCAGAGGAACATTGAAATGGATTTTCAAGTTCTTCAAGTGTTACATGTTTCCCTAATATCTCTTGTTGCCATCAACAAGAATGTTGTCTAAAGTAGGGGTTTTTTATAAGTGATTTTCCCCTTGCAGTGCACTTCACAGACATTCCATTAAGAATGGCTTTCAGAAGTGGGTAGTTATCTCAAGGGACTTTTTTCACCTCTTCTTCGGAAGTTAAGACCCAGCTTCATTTGTTATGCTGACTGTGGCAAAAATACAAATACCCCAAAGTAAACTTGAAGATTTCTACTGAAATATTTGCCAGTTTGAAATAATTAATCTGCCAAAAAAGCCATTAATTTAATTTTTTTCCTCTACATAAAAACTTCCCTCCCCCCAACATTTGAGGATTAGTGGGGATTTTCTCCCTTTGGTTAATTCTACAATCAATGGTGTGTTAGATCATTTAAGAGTCTACAGTCTAAGAAACTCATTAATGCTAGTAGTGATTGGATGTTGCATCCTGATATGGACTGATGCATTTGGATCTCTTGAGCAAAATGTGCTTAGTGTTACCAGGCACTTCTTTGGATCTTACGCGTACCATGGGAAACAGAGACAAAGGAGATGAAGGGGCCAACTGAGTCACTGAGTCAATCTGCCTACTGCTCCCAACATACACATGACTAGTACACCTTTGTACATCCAACAGGTTTCTTTTTAAATCTGTTGGTTTTCTTGACCTTACTGTTCTGGTAGAACAATGTTTGGATAAATAGATATATACATAAATAGACTGACAGTTGAAAATACTCTGGAATGCATTTTGATTTCCTTTGCTGATGATCTATTGAATATACCTGATGCATTCTATGTGTTCATTGACTTTTCTATTTGTTTCATACTTGTACTCATTTTTACTGATCACCATCCTGCCTTCTGTAATGTCAAGATATAATGAAAAATCTTCCACCAGCAAAGGTGTCCTTTGATATTTCTTATAGCTTTTGTATCTTCTATTTTTTTCTGGATCCGTGCCTGCTGCTTTTTGATGAAGTTTCAAATGCACAGCACACAGACATCGCTCAGGATTTAGCAACTGGTTTTTTTTGTCTTTCCCTTCATTTTTTTCCCCTCCTTAGATATTTTATGCAGAATTTCCATAATTGTGTAGAATATTGATTACAGATACTAATAATATCATTATTATCTGAGTAATAGGGAATTAACAGCTGATCAAGTTACTGTACTAAAGAAAATATAAATATGAATGTTGGTCAGTTATTTTGTTACACAAATAATTAACAAGTGTTACAATATTGACCAGACAATTATTTGTTTATGATTTTGCAGTGTGTCTGTGTCATAACAGCTTAGCTGGAACAGAGTTTTCTTATACGATTTAAAGGCTTTTTAGAGAGTGGTTTCTAAGTGCAGTTTTGTTTTCTTTTCTTATTCATCTTTTTTTTTTTTTAAACTTTTCTTTTATGGTTTTATTGTTTGAATACAAAGGACAAAAGGACCCTGGAGGACAGACTTAAAAGTGGTGTTTTCTCACTTTCACACACAATGCTTTGTAGTGGAGGAAAAGACTTAAAGCAGCTTTCCCGGGAGGATGGGAAGACAACCTTCTAAACTGATTTTCACCAATAATTTTACAACCTTCTTATGCAGGAAAAAGAGAAAAGAAAGAAAAAAAAAACGGAAAAAAATTTTAATTCACATATCTGTGAATTAACATATGAAATCTATAATGAATTTATGATAGTTGCTAAAATCCATGTAAGAAACTGAAAATAGAGGACCCTTGTTGGGAAATTTTCTCTTTAAAAGGCACTTACATGAAAACAGCTTGCAAGGTGCTGTCATAGGAGGGTGGGCATCCCAAGCAGAAACAAGAAACAAAACCTTTCCTGACTGAAACCCTCAGTAACAATCCTAGAAACTATGAAAAATGGCAGTGATCTGAAAGGTCTGGTCCCCTTGGTCCCAGGCTGGTGTGAATCAGGGCTATGGATTCTGGTGGATTTATCTGTGGGCAAACCTCCTGTTCAGCTAGAATAAGGCATTTGTCTTAGAAGACATGTTTATCACAGGTTATTGGGTGTTGTACATGAATTACTAGGTGAAGTTCCCCTGGCTGTACTCTGCAAATTGATTGCTAACTCCTATGATTCCAGTTGTTTTTTCATTATGATCTTTTCTCTTTAAACACCTGTTTTATGGAGGTATGTGTTTTGGAAGATGTCTGGGTTAGTGTCTGCCTTTTCTTAAGTAATTTGCAATCCCCGTGGTCACAAAATTAAGTTTATTGGCATGACATAAGAAAAATCCTAAAAAAAAAAAAAAAAGCCTCAGAATCAACCAGAGAGAACCAGGAAAATGTCAGCACACCCTCACAATTTTCAATGTTTTTAATGATCTGCTGGGAGAAAGGGCTGATTTTTGGTATTCATATTCCTGAATCCAGGATCAGTATGGGTAAACACAACATCAGCTAATGCCCCCAAAATCTGTACACATAAAATATGTCTTTACAAATAAACTTCCAAAAAGTATGTCACTAACAATGACTGCCTCGGTGAAAAAGTCTGTCTTGTTCACACTGTGCTTGTGCAATGAATAGAGAAAGAATAACAGAGTCTGTGGTGTCAACCTCATACATTTTAATATTTTTTTTTACTAACACTAATTAATTTTGAACACAGAGGAAAAATTATTTAAGTTAAAAAAAAGTAAAAAAAAAAAGTATGTAAAGAATGTGAGAGCCTGCTTAAATCTGATTAACTTTCTTTTGTAATTAAATTGCCAAGAAGTGACCTAAAGTGCGGTTAGCTAGGCATATACTTAATTACTACATGATAAATAAATATCCTGAATCAGATTATGACTTCTTGGTAGAGAAATAGCAGACCTGAATAGGCAAAAATGTTGAAACATTGTAGAGGTTGGGAGAGAATGGCTTGGCTCCTTTTCCTCTAACCAGAACTGTTTGCATTTGAATAGAAGAATGATAGTTTATAACTTCACTATTTGTCCTTAAATTACCATTGTCACAGCATCTCCCTGCTGTTCAAGGAGGGTGAACTGTATGAAGGCAACATTTGGGTTTTTATCAGGGCAGGTCTGGATC
The DNA here is from genome assembly GCA_022605575.1 of Laterallus jamaicensis coturniculus. Classification (NCBI taxonomy): domain Eukaryota; kingdom Metazoa; phylum Chordata; class Aves; order Gruiformes; family Rallidae; genus Laterallus; species Laterallus jamaicensis. The sequence continues at coordinate 894,313 of JAKCOX010000056.1, forward strand.
TCTTCTCAGGGAAGCTGTGACATTTTCTTCCTCCCTGGGACCTTCCTTGTGGCTAACAGAAACCAGAGGGACTGTCTTCTTTCACATTCTTCAGGATGTCACACACCTCCAGACACTGGGAGAAAAGATGTCTCCACCACAGTGGTTGCACAGTAGGGCTGCGGATGATGATGTCTCTAACCATGATGTCATTCAGAGAGCTGTTGTGAGACTCAGCACTGATTTATGTACTCAGAACTAGTTAAGCTTGCTGTTCCCTGCTGTAGTTTTGAAGAACAAGATGTGTTTGCTGCAGGGACACCAGGGTAATGTATATTTTGAAACAATTTGCTTTACACAGAGAATAAATGGGACTGACTGGTCTACAGAATTTTGTTGTTGTTGATGTTGTTATTATTGATTTTCATAAAATTAACTTTTTTATTTGTAATATTTTACTCTATTTGTCCTCTGCTCCAATTGGAGCAGTAATGTTTTGAGTTGTGTCATCTAGTAAACAGAGAACTCAGTCCTATTTCCTATCTCAAATACAGTCACCACAGAGCTGGGGAAAATTCTCTTTTTTTTTTTTTTAAATTGGTGCAGTGCTTTCACCAGTGCAATTCTTACATGATCTTGGCAGTTCAAAAGGTGCTTGCTACAGTTTTGTTGCTTTGACAACAGTTTAAAAAAATGTTTGAAGGAACGCATCTTCTTGAGGCTTATAAGTCTGAATTGGAAGTTGTCTCCACATTTTGAATGGAGCTTTGAAAAAGGTAAAAAAGCAATGTGAGTTCACTCCCGCCTGCAATTACACTGCTGATAAGATGTTAATGAAGAGAAGCGCTGAATAGAGCCTGCAAAGTAGTTATAATCAAGTCTTGTTGTAATTAAAATTGTCAACAAATTGACAAAGACTCTTAGTGACTTGTACTAAAGCTGATAGGAAACTAAAGCTGGGAGCATCTGTGCAAACACTAAGGCCAGAAACTGAAGCATTGTCTCATTTCAGGATGACCTTTTCCTTAGTAAATTTCCCATATACAGGGTCAAGCTAAAGGTCCTGGTAGCCTAAAGCATTAAGTTTACCTCAGGCCAACTGCATCTGTTTTCTGAAAATGTGCAAGAAGTAAGGCAAGCACAGACTGATTCCTTGCCTCCTTGCTTCCCCTGGCAATACACAGTTTCAGGGCTCACTGATCAAGACTTTGTGCTGGTGGTCAAGCTTCTAAAGCTTCTGGTTACATTTAGACCCGCAAAGGAACTGAACTTTCCCTGGGCCAAAAATACCTCTATATGTGTCTGCATACATATCTAAGAACCTGTAATTCTCAGTCTACCCTTGCAAAAGCTTGTTATGCACATGGCTCATTTTAACAAGTTCAGGATCTGATGTGTAACATCAGTGTTGTGTATGTAAAGATATAAATTATATTCAAGCAATCGTATCATAAAAGATCTCAGTATCTTTTAGAGGCTCTGTAGTGTAATTCAATTAAAAACAAAAACCACAAAAAAACAACAAAAAAAAACAACCCAAAAGTCTATGGCGATTTATTTGCAGTCCAACACCAGGAAACTAGGAAATTAGTATGTTTCATGAGGAATTGCACTGGGTTTTGTTAGTATGCAATGCCAAGCTATGGATGATTATCAAGGAGATTTGTTTACCTGGCTGCAGTTTCTCTGAAACAGGTCATCTCTTCTTAATATAATGTTATATTTTTTTCCTTCTATCGTTACATCAAAAGTTCATGGAAAATCACTGGCAGCAGTTTCACAACCTTCAAAAGGTATCACCCTTTTTATTCTACTGTGGAGGAAAACACACTGTGTAACTCTCAGCCTTTCATCCTCAAGAATTTGCCACTTAAAAACAAATTTGAAAGCAACTTAAATGTACAACACATCATATATTTATAAGCCAGGAGAAGAAATCAAACAGACTAGGCTTGAGGGAAGGAAATAGTCCACATCTATTTATATAGAAAGACCCTTTTGCATATGGCACATAACCTCTGAGTCTTTAAAAAGAATCTAACATGAGGTGTGAAATAACTCCTTGCTTTGGAATAGGACAAATGTAACTTGATGTGATTAAAAGGATGATTGTAATATTGTATGTCCCGAAACATTAATAAGCTGGCATTACAAATGCTCCCTGGTAACCGGTTTTGACATCAGCATTATTAAATGTTAATCAAGGGAAAAGAATCACTAGATAAACATTAAGCAATAGTGATCATGGAGTGTTAGTAAACACAAGAAAAAAACAATGTGTTCTTACACGTGGGTAGAGCTGGAATCTGCACCATGTCTCTTTATTATTTTTACTAGTTAGTTCTCTGTCTCTCTAACTGGCCTGCATCACTAGACATTTGGGGACATTGTACTCTAATTTTAGTTGGGGAAAATGGATGAGAAAATTTGTGTTTCTGCTTTGGTTTAGAGCAAAATATAAGCATTACTAGTGAGACTTTTGAGGCTTAGAAGTTTTTTTAATAATTTCTTGCAAACTTTTTAACACCTTCTTTAAAGGCATAACATATTAGTCCTGCTAGAAGTAAAGAATGAAGAGAGATGGAAGAAAGTTGTGTGTAAAGATGTTTTCCATTTTTTTCATGCTATAATTTGTGAAACTCAAATTGAACTTAAAATAAGTGTTTTCAGAGTTCGAGTTCAGCAAACTCTCTGTTTTAACTTTATAAAAAGCAAAGTTTTATTACACCCAGTAAAAATGCATTACGTTTCTTAAGGATTTGTTGTAGTTTAACCCCAGACGGTAACTCAGCCTCACACAGCTGCCAACTCACTTCACTCTGATAGAAGAGTAAAAGTGAAAAGACTCATAGGTTGAGATAAAAATGTTTTAATAGGCTAAGAAAAAGCCACACATGCAAGCAAAGCAAGAAAAGGAATACATTCAGCACTTGCCACCTCAAGGCAGGTGTTTAGCCATCTCCAGGAAAGCAGGGGTCCATCAGGTGTAACAGTGACTTGGAAAGACAGATGGCATTGTTCCAAATGTTGCCCCACCCTCCTTCCTTCTCTTTACCCCAAATTATATGCTGAGCTTGACAACATATGTTATGGAATATCCTTCTGGTCAACTAGGGTCAAATGTCCCAGCTGTCCTCCCTCCCAATTTAGAATCATAGAATCACAGAATAGTTTGGGTTGGAAGGGACCTTAAAGATCATCTAGTTTCCACCCCCTACCATGGGAAGGAACACCCTCCACTAGACCAGGTTTCCCAAAGCCCCATCCAACCTGGCCTTGAACACCGCCAGAAAGCGGGCAGACAAAGTTGCTGTGGGCAGCCTGTTCCAGTGCCTCACCACCCTCATTGTAAAAAAAAAAATAAATAAATTTTTCTTAATATCTAATTTAAATCTGCCCTTCTTTAAAGACCTCTTGTCTGGTCACTCCATGCCCTTATAAATAGACCCTCTCAAGCTGTTTTAGACACCTTCAGGTCGACTAAAGCCACTATAAGGTCTCTTCCTCCTCAGAGCGTTCTCTTCTCCAGGCTGAACAAACCTAACTTCTTCAGCATGTCTTCATGGAAGAGGTGCTCCAGCCCCCTGATCATCTTCGTAGCCCTCCTCTGAACTCCTTCCAACAGCTTCATGCCTTTCTTTTACTGGGGGTCCCCAGAGCTGGACACAGTGCTGTAGGTGGGGTGCCACCAGAGCAGAGGGGCAGAATGATCTTCCATGATATGCTGGTCATGCTTCTTTTGATGCATTCCAGGATACAGGTGGCTTTCTGGGCTGCAAGAGTGCAATGATATCTCATGCTGAGTTTCTTCTCCACCAACACCCTGAAGTCCTTCACCTTAGGGTTGCTGTCAACCCATTTTCTTGCCAGCCTCTTGTTATGTTTGGGATTGTACTGACCCATATGAAAAACCTCGCACATGGCCTTGTTAAACTTCATGTAGTTTTCACAGGCCCACCTCTCAAATGTGTCAAGCTCTGGATAGCATCCCTTCTCTTCCTTGGGAATTCCTTTTTTCCCTGTTTAAAATTGGGTTACGTTTCCCCTTTTCCAGTTTGTGGAAATTTCACTGTGCTGCCACAGATTCTCAAATCTGATGGAGAGTGGCTTAGCCTATTCCCTCAGGACCCACCAACACATTTAATCAGGTCTCATGAACTAGTGGACCTTTAGGTTCCTTACACAGTCCTGGAACCTGGTCTTCTACTTTTGTGCATGTCCCAGCCTCCTTACTGCTGATACGGCATGAGAAGTATAAAAGGCCTTGATTGTGTGTAAACACTGCTCAGCAGTAATGGGAACACATTTATGTTATCAACACTGTTTTCAACACAAATTCAAAACATAGACCCATACTCACTACTGTGAAGTAAATTAACTCTGTCCAGGCAGGATTAGCACAGTTTTAAAGTCAAAATCCAGGCTTAAACATTTTGCAGCCTGTGAGACTACAGCTACACAGTTTCTCTTAATGTACATTGACAATATTTCTGTCAGCCTGGATTCACCTGAGAGGCATAGTAGTCCTGCTCTACTTCCTCCCCCTTTCTACACCACTTAAATGTCCCTCAGCCTGGGGGAACTTTTATGTCAATTTGGGATCCTTCCCTGATGGGCAAGTCCTTGGTGGCCAGTTTAAACAGCTGGAGATATCTTTTAAAATGCTGGAGGAGTTGGAAAGGGAGGGATAATCAAGATTGTTCTTAATTTTGCTTAGAAAAATTGTATTTTCTTGGACTTTCTTCCAAACAGGAGGTGTGGTTTTCATGCCATTTCTTTTTTCAATGCTTTTTGACAATGAACTTTGAGTCCCTCCTCCTTTATCAGCATTTGGTTTCTTTGTGCATGTTTTTCAAAGCCTGTCAGTAGGTGTCAAGACCCATAGGACAAGCACACTTTAATGACACCCCATCAGACATACAGATAAAGGCATATATTTCTTGTTGCCACTTTTCCTATGCTCTGAGCTGTACAACTTACAGTGGCACAGTGACATGAGCGTTGAGTGGTCACTCACCCAGTTGTCCCATACAAAGTTTTTGATAATATAGCTTATAAAACCAATACTTATTTTGTATTTCAGAGTATGTAACTGCATAACATAAACCCATTCATCTTAGGATATGTAATCTGTACCTGTTATGGCAAAGGGGAAGCCAAGCCATGGGAATGTACCATTCCCATTTCAGTTTTCAGTGCTGTCTATTCCTTGCAGCCATACACTTGGAGTTTGCGTCTGTCTCTTATTTAAATCAACTGACTCAAGTTCTGTACCTGAGTCCTCTGAGGCTACACTCCAGGTAAGGACCATATCCTTGCTTAGGCACAAGGAAAAAGTTATCTTGATACAGCCAATGCCATGAACACAGGGAATTGATGACTTGGCATTCAAGTGCCGAGTCATCAATCATAAAGAATCAATCTTCCCTCCCTGAGGAGCTGGCTCCAGGCAAACATAATTCTCACTGCCACAGGCCTGAATAACTCTTGTCCCATTTGTAGGGAGTGTATTTGTTCTTATTTCAACATTGATTTACCTGGCATTCAGGAGTATTTTCCAGATTCCCAGAAAATGTCATGTAATTCATCCTCTCTAAAAGAAGTGGTGATGCTTGTATATTAGGGTATCTTAATACTTGTTTTCCTAGTAGTACCTTAGACTCGAAGAACTGAATGGAAAACAAAATCCTGTTGGTTCCAAAATTGCCTTCTGTGTATGTTGTTTTAAGAAGGGGAATGGTAGACACACAACAAGAGGTGTTAAGAGCTTCTGAGTGCTTTTAACACAGTCAGGCGTTTTGTGTCTGTCAGCAGGTAGGTTAATCAGTAAGACTTATTATTTGTATTCCAATAGCAACTCAAAGGCATAATTCTGGCCCATGACACCATTTGAGACAGGACCAGTAGTAATCACAAAATGAAGCTGGGCACTACCTGCATAAAAATTGTATTCTAAGTTCTAGATTTTGTTTGTATGTTTTTGTTTTTCCTGGACCAAAATTTCCTGAAAAATACCAAGCTAAGTAAAACCTCCGAATTCCAGAAATTTCGAGTCCTGACTCAGGAACATAGTTGCTTTATTCCTTAGACAGGTGAGTTTTTCTTTTTTCCCCATTTTATTTCCCTTTAAATTATTCTTAAGGTCAATGAGTCAGAATAGATAGCTCCTGAACTAATTATATATAAAAAGAAGGGTTACATTTATGATGCATTTTCCCACATAGGTTCCTACCATAATTTGAGACCTCTTAAAAACCGGTGCTTGGAGATTAGAAATGCTCCAATAATGAGAAAAAAGCTTCACATTTTTGCCTTTAAAAGCAGGGTTGGTGTTCAAAACCTGCTGGAGAAAGAACTTTTCCAGAAAATGGAAGACCTTTTTCAAGTTTCTGCCATTCTGTGTGGAGTAGGAACTCACACTTCCTCCACCATGAAAACCAGTCTCAATCACCAGTGCATGCAGCGCTTCAGTAGGTTACATTTCTCCCCTCAAATGTGGCTTTCCACTTGGACTGAATTTATCTATCATTGTGCTACAGGATAAAAGGGTTATCTCAACCATCCCCTGCTCCTCACTGTGATCTCCTGCTGCTGCCTTATGTGAGTTCCAGAAATCATGCAACCATGGAGTGAGATGATGCAGTTCACTGCTCTGGCTGAAAATGAATTCAGGGGAAAAAAAAATTTAAAAATCACCTAAATGTTTGATTTTCAGTCAGGGAAGCAAACTGATGAGACTCACCTTGCAGTCATCAATATGCTAAATCTGACATGAGGTCACGAATGGGGATGGAGAGGAAGGATGGATGATTTCTTTCAGGCAAAGCCTGAATTTTATCATGAAACAACAGCACCCACACCTGAGTTACTGTGCGATCAAGACTGATGAAGTTATGTGTTTAGAAGTGAGTTCTGTAAAAGGGTGCATGTATGAGGGATCAGAGGTCTTGACAACTTCAAACACTGCTGGAAGCACAAAACAATGTACATTTTTTTAGATGATTGTCCAAACTGTGTTTTCTTATACTTACTGGACAATTGGCCAGATGTTTAACCCAGCTCCTTATTTTTTACATTTCTTACATTCTTCTTCATTAGGGGTGCTGATTGATGATGAGCTTAACATAAGCAGGCAGTGTGTGCTAGCAGCTCACCAAGCCAACCAGGTCCTGGGCTGCATCAAGACCAGGTCAAGGGAAGTGATTTTGCCCCTCTACTCTGCTCTCCTGAGACCGTACCTGCAGTACTGCAGTCAGTTCCAGGTTCCCCAGTGTAGGAAAGACAGAGATGTTTGAGAGAGTCCAAAGGAGCACCACAGAATCACAGAATGACTAGGTTGGAAAGGAACTTTGAGATCACTGAGGCCAACCATACCCATCCTCTACTAAACCATGTCCTTGAGCACCCAATCTACCCATCTTTTAAATATATCCAGGATTGGTGACTCAAGCCCCTCCCTAAGCAGACTTTTCCAATGCCCAATAACCCTTTTGGTGAAGAACTTTTTCCTAATATCTAATCTGAACCTTCCCTGGTGCAACTTGAGTCCACTCTGTCTCATCCTATCACCAGTTGCTTGGGTGAAAAATTCCTCAAAGTGGAATCTTTCAGTTGTCTTCAGTTTGTTTTGTTCTGTTGTTTTTGGTTTGGTTTGGTTTGTGGAGTTTTTTGTTTGTTTTCTGGTTTGAGAGAATGATGGGGAATACGTAGAAGTGATAACAATTTATTATCATTTAAGCATCCTGTTACTCAGGATAATATGCACTGAAGTGGAGCTGGAATCTCTAGTCTTTTTTGGGGAGAAGGAGGATTAAGGAAAACATATTCGCTCTAGATCCTAGAAATCCATCCAGAGATTTTAATGTCAGTAACCTAGCCTTCAAAATTTCCCTTAAGTGGGACTTCCATAGCATGGGATAATTGTGTGGGTTGCTTGCATGGGTCTGAAATTTCTTCCTCACATATAAACTGGGGTACTGATGGTGAATTTGCACCTTGGAACTTTGGTGCTAAAGTTCTGGTCTACATGGAACTCAACAATCACACTTCAATTGCCCAGAGGAATTTTTTGTTCCAACTGCTTTGCTAATATGAAATAAATAATTATTAATACTGGGATTTAATGAAAAACTCTGGTTTATCTTAACAGACAGAAGAGTTTCAAAATACATTCATATAAAGTTTGGGCAAGTCTCTAAACAGAACCTCCAAACCATCCAAGTTTTGTTCATTCTAAGCTTTAATGCTTGGGAAAGTGACCAATGAGGCATAAAGCAAATCTTATTGCTTCATCAGATGGTGAGTACAATTTATGATCTACTGACAAACTGAGCAGAGAATGCTGAAATATTGTGGTCACGCCTAATAAAATAGCAGGTACAGTCTGTAGATAGGGCAAAGACTAATCTCAGCTTCATGCACTAATCTTTGCTGAAGCCAATGGGAGTAACCTTGGCCTCAGTTCAACAAAATATTTAAGCACATGCTTAAGTCCAGAACTATAGTTAGAGTGACTAAAGGTTACAAAGAGCAAACTCAGAGAAACTGCAGAAGGTGGCCCATTTCACTCCTTTTACTAAGCCTGACAGAGAGTGCTCTTTGACATTGTTCAATTCTCCTTTGTCAGATTTTTCTCTTTTTTTCAGATTTGAAATGTTCTAATGTATATCTTTTTAAATTAAGTTTTCCTATTTAGGTTAACTAAGTTGTGAATAGAAAATCTGTGGCACAAATCTGGGGCAGTGATGATAGGCAAGTGATCAGGAGTTTCTGCTGGCCAAAGAAAGGCGCATTAGATCTTTAAAAAGAGGTTTAATTAGCCATTAGATTTCCAGGAGACCCAGGCAGACTTTCACAGTCCTTGCAATAACAGAGATGCAGAGTCTTGCTGAGACAATGAGGGACTTGCTTGCATGATGAATCCACGATTATCTTTCTCCCCACACATTTCTGCTTGTCCTTCTCACCTAGCTTAGGAGAGCTCTTTTCAGAGAGAATTTCAAGGGTTGCTTTATTTGTTAGGAGACAAGGAGGCACTAATAAATTCCTCTGTGTGAGGTATTTAATTACATAATAATGTGTACACTAATCAAGGTAAATGTGTTTGTGAAAACACCTTGATATGGGAACAGTTAATCACCCAAGGCATTGCTTCTTTAACACACCTTGGAAGTTAACTTAATTAAATTAATTAGAACAATAAAAAAAATGAACTGTTTATTGGTCTACAATGGCCTGAAGCGAGCGCTTTTCCACCAATGCTAGGAAATCTCCCAGACTGCAAGTAAATTTTTTTTTCCTAAGCCTCCAGTTCATGCACTTATGACAACTTGTGAGGTGCCGGAAACTGATGACATTTTCCTCTACAGCCTTAACATCTGAACTCTTTGTCTGTAGGAACCAGGTGATTTTACCCAGAAGTACTGTACCTGCTGCCAAGACCTAGAAAATGAACTCATCTGTGAGCTGATCTGTGCAGCTATGTGCTAGTTAGAAAAGAACAGTTAATACGCAGGGGATATGCTTGCTCACAATCAAAAGCCAACAGAGACGTGTGGAAAGACACCTTATTATCTCTTGTAAGCTTTGCATTGGATCTCATTATCCATTATCGTTTTCTTCCTTCAAATATTGCATCCAGTACAACCATTTGCTACCCCATTTTTCTAGAGGATCTAGCTGACAAATAAGATTATGTTTTCCTCTGTAGCTTTAGCAAATTCTTGTTGACCACAGCCTTGAGAGACATACCACTGGTCTGTAGCAAAGTGGTTGTGTGTTTGGTCACACATGAAGCTTCAGTTAGCTACATGTGGACACCAGATCTGACTTAAGCTGCAGACTCATATATAATTTAAGATGCTGTCAGGACAGCATTGATATGGAAAAAAAAAACCCAGATACACTCATCTAAGCCTTTCTTTTCTGGTCCCTTGTCTTCCCCTCTTTAGCTTTGTAGAAAACATTCTTATAGAGCTATGGATAGGTAGATCTGCTAGATAAAATATACGTATTTTTCTTGCTTACCTTAAACCACAAAAGTTCCTCGACTTGTTTCCAAGTGTGGCCAAAATAAAAGTTTGCTTTTGCATGTGTTGGGGAGGATATGCTACAGGAGAAGGAGGTTCTGAGTGAGCATGCAATGGGCCTCCTTTATGAAAACAGTAACTTATATTGACTTAAATCATTCACAAAATTAATGCTGTAGCAAGTCATGCTGCTTGATGGAAGCAGAAGGATTGGAAGTCTGGCAGACAAATAATTGGTCATAACTTTTTCCATGCAATGACCTTTTGGAAGTGACCTAGGTCATGCAGGGGAGCCTGGTCAGGAACACCAAGGCCCGTGGATGCTCCAGGACCCTAACATCTAGCTCCCATTTTCTGTCAGATGAAATAGGGGAGAAATGGCTTTATCATTGCTACCATTCTGAGATAGGAATTAGTATTTCAAACAAGAGAATATGCTCTCATCTTTGTGCTTGTAAAAGAGATGTACTGACTGGACTAGTTTTAAGGAGATGTATGTAAATTATCACCAGTACTCAAAGGATAATATCCATAGGCCAGGATCACTTTGTTCCAGGCATTTTGCAAGCATTAAACGAAATGCTTTGTAAATGCCTTGTAAACATGGGACTAGGTCTTGTGTTTGCCAGTTTGAAAAGCAGAATGGGGCTCAAAGGCCCGACTCAATGATCTTTCAAACCTAATTGCACTTCACAATAGGACACAAATGGCAGCTTCCACTCCTCCATAAAAACTGTCCTTTGTAGTTTCCACAATTTTAGTAGCAGCTGTCCATGCTGAACAAAAACCAGCATTCTCCTCCAAACTTATTCCTTCATATTTTGCATCCTCGAACTTGTAGAGATGTACAACTGGATCCAGAAACATGATGGTTGTGTCAGTGTGATTTCACATCCCAATCGCTATTTTTGTTGCCCAGCATTGCAGTGTAACAACAGGCATGTGGTCATAAAGCCAGATTAGTCTCAGGTCTGGAGTTGATGTAGCCAAAAGCAGCCCAAGGATCTCCTTGTCACAACCTATTGGCAAACACTGATGAGCCCTGTAATATGGAGAACTTGATTCACTGACCCAGAGCATGTTAGTGGCTGAGTCAAAGATGAAAATACCCCACAAAACCCATCTATGAAAACAGTACTGGTATTTTCAAAACCAATTAATGCTTTTGATGAACAGTTTCAACCTAGCTGGCAGTTGTTTCTGCCAAGGATTCTTTGGTTATTGGGACCTTTGAAGTAATCTCTAACCAGTTTAAGAAATAAGGACTGTAAAGAAATGCACTGTAGGTATACTTCTGGACTTCATTTTTTGCTATGTAAATTAATCTGTTACTGTAGCACCTGTATGCTACTCCTGTTCTCACTCACCTGTATGATCCAGTCTGCCTCATTGTCACAATTGAAAGAGAATGTATGAAAAGAGGGGAAAAGAAATCATTCTTTCAATATACAACAAGAGTGCTCTCTACATGCACTTTCTAATAATGTTTTTTCCAAAATAGCTATTTCCTTCTGCTTCCAGGTTTTCTATGCACTATTTTTCTATGTAGGTGGTCAGTTGTTCTCACTTTGCTGTCCTGTTCTTCCCCCTGTCCCCGTCATGTATGTTTTGTTATCTTAGAATAGTTTTAATTAGTTTGTGTGCATGTGCAAATTTGTTTAAAATGTTACTGGGAATCTTTCATCAGAACTTATTATCCCAAACCTATGTTGTTGCTATGTAACAAAGTCAAGCTGCTCTTTCAACATAATTTTATTCCTTATCTCTGTGCTTTTTTTAATTCTTAATTTTTTTCTCTCCCTTGCTTTCAGACTTTTGTCTATGCCTTCCTCTCCCCTGAAAAATTCCAAAAGGCATACACTGCAGACACATACATGCACACATGAACACACAGAAACACTGGGAGAAAAATACTCTTCAATTCCTCCCAAACTGTTTGGTGATTTATTTATTTATTTTCAAGGTCTCTCTTGGACCTGAGAAATAAGACAAGGCATGTGTTATGCTGAGATAACACACACCTTGGGGGAAGTGTGAAACACAAGGCAAAGAGGAGTGCCTTCAGTGACCTGAGATGAGAGTTATCTTGTGGTAACACACACCTAGATGTGTCCCATTTTGGCTGTGAAGGATGGAGATGGAGAGAGTGGAAATAAAAGGAATACTAGAACTTAAATACCTTTATTATTATTATTATTATTTTTAAGCTAGTCTGCAGCATATCCTCTGTCATTAAAAGGAGAGTAAGATTCAGACAATAATCCTGAGGGAAATCCATTGTAATCTGAAATAATGCATGTGGAGATGATAAAGCCAAAAGGGACACTCACATTTACTCTAACTGTGGATAGTTCCATATCACAATTTATTAAATGTTACTGAGTTACTCAGCATTGGATTCAACGTATTTGAATACATACCTTCCCAAAAGGCATCCATACTACTTTTGAAGACATCAAAACATGGGGAAACTATTACCTTCTTGGGTAATTTGTTCCAGTAGTTTATGACCCTTACTATTAACAAGTTGTGCCTTCCTCCACATTTGATTGTCTGCCTGCTTGAATGTGTCCAGTCATTTGTGCTCGTTCTGTCATATTTTAATAGATCAAACTACATATCCTACCTTGTCCTACCTATGTTGTAATGAAGTCACCTCCTGGCATTCATGTCAGAAAATTAAATGAATTGGCTTCTTTTAATCCTTCATTAAGAATGTTTTTTGAATCTTTATGATAATTTTTGAGATTTCTCTATCAATGCTTTATGCTTCAACTTCATTTCTCAGAATTGTCATGATTCACATTTCGACAGTACCATTTACAGAAAATATAATTTCCTATTACCTACTCCTCATTCCACTGCTTAGACACTGAAGGAAGTTTACATAGGCATATTACGTATATATTTTAAAAATCAACATGGGAAACCACAAGGACTACTCATAAGTGTTCAGGGACTTCCTTCCACAGAAGGCAAAGATGTTTTGCACCTTCCTTTTAGAGGTATGACCTTGGCATATGTTGCAATGAAGCTTCTTTTTATTCGGCTGCTATTTTTTGAGATGATTTCCCTGAACCTCATCATTACTTACCAGCCTGTCAATCTCTGTGCCATCTGCAAATTTTAGCCGTAGTGATGTCTTACTTACTTCCAGATCACTGATGAAAATATTGAATTATGCTGCACCAATTACTAAGCCACATTAGAAACAGCTCCCTTCTAAATCCTGGGATGATACAACATTAAGTACCGCATTTGGAGATCTGACAGTTAGCCAGTTCTTAATCCATTTAGCATATGTTTTACTGATATTGTATGGTGATAATTTTTAAATTAGGCTGTTGTTCAGTATTTAGTTAAATATATCCAAACCCATTTAAAAAAAGGATGGTACAAAAAAGTCTTATGTTTCATTAGCCCTTTCAGCCATTATGAAAACAAAAAAAAAGAAGTACAAGGGTCCATCTAAATTTATTTGCTTTAACAAGTGGATTTTCTTTCTAAAACATGAATCTTTTGAAGTCACTGGCACCTGTCAGTGCCAGTGAAAATGTATGCAAAGAATTCTGTGGTATTTCCTTTGGTACAGGAACTACCTGATACAAAGTGCAAAATCCTTCTAAGTGTCTAAGTAAGACAAAGAATGCTGTGGTCCTTCCTTTGGTACAGGAACTACCTGATACAAGGTGCAAAATCCTTCAAATGTGATCTTAAAAACAACTGTTTTTCTGTGTGACCTGTGTGAATTCAATTCAGTATTTGATGTAGCAAATTGTGCTCAATGCCCAGCAGAACAAAATTCTTAGATTAATAGATTTTAAGGATGGAAGAGAACATCATGATTATGAGCTCTGACCTCTTGTATAGCACTGGTCATGGAATTTTAGCCAGTAATTCTTTCTCGAGGCTCAATACCTCATGAGGCATAACAGCATATTACTACAGCAAGTGTTGGACTTCGGTACTGCCGACATGATAGTCAACTCTTCTGTATCACTTTTCTAGTAATCTGAGTGTAGTTAATGAAATAGCAATGAAATAACATGTTTTACCTTTTTTTTTTTTTTAAGGGAATTTGAAGCATTTACTATTCCTTTACATGTAGATATGTGCACACACATAATGCATATACTACATAGAATCACAGAATTACAGAATCATATAATCATAGAATAATCCAGGTTGGACAGGAATGCCAAAGATTGTTGAATACCATGTTCTGTAGAAAGGAGAGCCTAGATAAGATTATTGACTATCTAGCACCTTGTCTAACTGCATCTTGAAAACCTCTGGTGATGGGTACTTTACCAGTTCCATGGGGAGATTGTTCCAGTGATTCTCATTGTAAAAAAAATAAAAATCTTTCTTAGTTCAACTTGTTCCCACTGCCCCTTGCCTTCCCTACCTGTGGTTCCCTGTGAAGAGAGACCCTCTTTTCTCTTTGTACTTAAGTTCCCTGTAAGTACAAGAATACTGTGATGAGGTCCCACTTGAGCCTTCTCTTCTCCAGGATGAAAATACTTAACTCCCTTAGTCTTTCTTCATAGGGCAGGTTCCAAATCCTTTTGAACCTCTTTTTCACGCTCTTTTGGACCCTCTCCAGACTATCTGCATCCTCTTTGAACTGTGGGGACCAGAACTGGACACAATACCCCAGGTGCTGCCTGACAACTGTTGAGTAGGCTGGGATGATCACAACTACATCTGTGCTAGTGATGGCCTTGCAGACAGAGCCCACGATTCGATTTTCCTTTGTTGCAGCAGCAGTGCATTGCTGACTCACGTTCACCATCTGGAATGCCCAGAGCCTTTCATCAAAGTTGGTCCCCAGCCTCACAGATCCTAGATATTATTGTGCCCTTTGGTTACACCATCCCAGGATATTTCCGTTTTTGAAGTCTTATATTTCTCTTTTGTTTCTTATTTTAACTTCTAAATTACAATTCTTGTGTTCTGGAGAGATTGCATGTTCCATGTTCTAACTGGCTGAAAAGGCTGAGGACTTGACATGGCTCAAGGTATGTCTACCTTGACAATTTCTGAACTGATCTTCTGGATCTTTCTCAATGACTGCACTTTGATGCACATCACAGACTGAGTTTGAAGTGTGTCAACTGAATTGTTTTTGGGTAAAATTGGCCCTAGTGATGAACTTTAATAATGCACAGCTAATGTGCTCCTGTAGCTTGTGTTTACAGGACCAGCCTAAAGCCACTCTAAATATAAAAAAACAACAACAAAAGAGGAAAAATGAAAACTGGAAGGCACATAATGTGAAAACCAGGCCCTCAGCAGCAGTTCATTCTGCATATCTACTCAAGTTGCATCGCCCTGCTTGCTAATGTAAATGCATCCTCAGATATCTCCACATCACCTCACCCTGTGCAATGGTTCGTAGGCTAAACATACTGCTTTGCAAACAGCATAGACACTCCCAGTCCAGAAGCACTCCTTTAACTTTATCTATACACCAGTAAACACCATTGGTATCAACCCACACTGAGAGGAACCAGCTTCAGGACACAGTTTATCTACAGTCTGAATAATTATCTCTTCAATAAATGAAAGTTGATCTTTTTTTGCTGTGGTACAATTCCATCCTCAGAAGATATTTAGCTTCAGACAACATCTCTTCAATGTCATCACTTTTGCTGTGCCACAGAGAGGAAACTGGGTAGTTCCATTTATCTCATGCATGAAGACACACATCTGGAGGGTGTGAAGTTCTAATTCCAGATTAAAAACTGATGACATTGACTAGAAGTGTTGTGACTTACTCAGAAACTAGCTTCTAATACATGCTTTTTACACTAAAGAGAAAGACGAAAGGTTAGGAATCTTGGAAACTTGGAAAAAATGAGATTCTCAATCTTACGGTATTTTAAAACCATGATTCTAGTGGTCAGCAAGTGGCCCATAGAGAGGCCATTCTTGGGATATCGGGGTATGTGTTCAAGTTGACATCCTGGTTGGTAGTCTATCCCCAGATTGTCTAGGCATGTCTACTGAACTAACTACATGTACTGGAGGCAAGGAAGACATAGATGGAAATTTTGATCCTGTGAAGAATGCACTTTTTGAGCCAAAAAAAGCATTGAGCATTCAGTGGGACTGATGTACCTTGTGTAACATACAGATAACCACTAGCAATTTTTCTGAGTGTCCTTTCATCAAGGACGATTAACCTGTTATTACTTCACAGAGAAAAAATGAAGTCTCATATACTCCTTTTTTAGTTCCCTTGATTCTCATGGTGCTGGTCAAGATGGCAGTCTTTGCAAATATGAACAGAGGGAAAAAACAGTAGGGATGTAATGAAGCAAATCCTTCAGCATATAAGAGTAACAGATTTTTATACCAGTCCTGCCAAGGACTCATATGAATGACATGCACAACATTAACTTGTATTCCCAGGAACCTAATACTTACATTCTTTTGAACACACAACTGCAAGCAGGACATTCTAAAGGGGTTGTCATTCTACTCACTAATAATGCCATAGCCATTATTATCTTCAAATGCCCCTTTTAGAACTTTGCTGATCCCGTTGAATATTCTGGGTAGCTGAGTTTTCAAAACATATTCATTCCCAGTAGAGCTCTATGCTCTGTTGATTGGCTGCCTCCTTTCCTGATCACGCTGTGAACTTTAGTGGATGAAATTTTATACATAATCACGCTGCATTCTTTGCTGATTGAGCCGCCTATTATCACTGTTTATATAGCTATTACATTCTGCGTTTGCCAGTCCAGTTTCAAGCTTGTTTTTCCCCCAATATATTATGCAAAATAAACTGAACAGGAATTACAGTATTTCCAACCTGCTGTGTCTTCAGAATCTAAGATAGCAAAATGCTTAGGTTTTCTTTCAAATAGTGGGATAAACGCTTTTCCAAAGATTGAAGCTGCTGGTTATGGAAAGCTTGTGCCACTTACTATATGCAAAATAGGGAGATTTACAAAGAAACTGATTGCATCTTTATTTGCTTTATCAAAGAATCTAAAACCATAGCTGAAACTATAGAAAATGCACTTTAGTGGTCTTAAAACAAATGATATCCCCAACAGATTTGTCGACAGTTTAGCACATAAGCCCAGGCTGCTGAAGCAAAAGGCATCTGGAATTCTACTGCTAGAATATGCACCTTAATAAGGAAAAGATTCAAAAGTTCAATGCCTGAATTGTACAGCTTGGTCAGCGGAGTTTTGCAGCTGAACAAGCGTTGTCTGTGCAGCTGGCTTTGCCAAAAATAAATAAATAAGGCAAATGAATAAACCAGCACTGAAAAATATGAATCTTCCCTAATAATAAAAAATGCAAAAATGATAGTAAACTCTCTCCATTTATTAAATTAAATTATGCATCTCAATCAGCAAAGTGTGCAACAACTGCACTCAAGAAGGGCGTCACTAAATCAGGGGATGATACAGCCCAATCAGGAAAATTTAATGACTTAATCGTTAAATTGGGCAACACTACCAGAACCAAGGTAAATAAAATGGTGCTAAACAGTGCAGACTGATCTTTGCAGGCTCGAACAGTGAGAGGGAGACTGAAAGGTGCTGTTGGATAATAAATAGGTTAGTCTCCTGGGGACCGGCCCTTTAGGTGATGTAAATGATTATTATTTTAATGAGGTCACTGGAGCTGTATCTGTTCTCTGAAAGTAAATTCCTGGTATAACAGTTGTGTTGTACAGAATGTTCGTTCCTTTGTATGCTGATGATTACTGCTACTGCTGCCTCCTCCCATCAGGAGCCTACTGTGATAGGCACTAAAGGTTTGCAAGGAATTGGAGTTCAGTTCTTGCTTGTATAGTAGTGCTCTTCTGTCCCTTTGCCTGAACAATATTCTGTTAAAAAACCATAAAAATAAAATGAAGTGTTGAATGTACAAAATACAGTGCAAAAATCTTAAATGACTGATAGGAAAAACATCGGTGTTCATGTTCACATGTTTTCTGCCGGCCTTGAAACAGGTAAATCTACAGGTGGCTATAAAGTACCTGGGGAAAGTATTGAATACAAAGAAAAAGACCGTGACTCTGAGGTGGTGATGCTTGGAAATGACCTGAAAGTTTGTGAGTGGTTTGAACAGGAGAAAGGACAGTCCAGACAGGCCTTGCTGTTAAATTTTTAGCTCTCTAATCAGACATCCTGTTGTAGGATGGTGTGACTAGATTGTGATTAGAGGGTCCTTGGATATTGCAATGAAGAGAAAATCATAAAAATATATCAGATGGTATCAGAAGAGGCTTGTGTAGCAGGAAAGGTTTACAGGCTGTATGGTCAATAAATACATCAACGTTTACTGCTAATTTCCAAGACAGGTCTGACCTGTTAACGATGGCTGCAAAATGATCATGCCCCTGCACCGTAAGAGGCATCCACTGCCTGAGAGATTTGCAGTCTATTAGACAGATCAGATGAAAGGATGAAGAGATAGGAAGGGATTATGTGACCAAATTGAGGAACAGTTGGAAGTCAGTATCAGAGCCACTGAATCACACTGTCCTTCCTTGGTCACAAAGTTTCATAGTACTGTAACACAGGACTCACAAGATGATTGCCTTTCACAAACCTGTGTAAATCGTTAACTGCCAGTCATCACTGATCTGCATCCTGTCTGTTCTTGAGGACTGGGAGCCTGAATATTTACCCAGGGCCTTTGGTGGGTGCATATGAGTTTTTCTAGCCTGTGTCAACATGTAATTGCTATTATCTTTACCTGCATCAAGCAGGCCAAAGGCAATCTGTTCTGAAATAATGTCTCCATTTTTCTGGGTAGACATATGCTTAGTCAAATCCTTAAGGAAAGCTGCCACTAATACAGTGTATGGAGAAGCTGAAGTTACTGAGCATTACAGGTGTTTATTTAACCTTGGCATACATTGGAAAACTATAATGATTTGTTTTGTTCCTGAAGCCCCAGAGAGGATTATGCTGCCCGTCCACTGTCTGTATGTGAGGTGTAGCAGCAAGAAAACTTAAAAGCCACAGCCAATTTCTGTGCTTCATCAGGATCAAACAGTTCCATTAAAATACTAACTTTTAAACATTAACATTAGTCTGAAATAATTATAAAATAATGCTCCCTGCGGCCATTATATCCTTAAGCGAGACGAAGTAATTTCTGCTGTTAGTGTTCTCAGCACTATTTTTCCAGCTTTCTTCTTTAACATTTCTTTCCAATAAATTCAGTACTCTCGAAAATCAGATACTAATTAAAACAACCTGAAAAGGCAGGTGCTAGAGAACACTAAAAAACAGACGTGCATAAAAATGTGCTCACATACATGTACATGCATATATAGACACAAAAGTAATGTCCATACTTTTGTGTAGAAGAAGCATGTAAAAGTTCTCCTGAGGCTTTGTATTCTTGGTAGTTTCATTGCATGTCATATTTTACAGGTCATGTGGCTGTAAGGGAATCGCATGCACAGTCTAAATTCATTTGTTGCAGATGCAGTTGTTTGAAGGAACCATAGTTTTGTGAGCAGAGAGAGATACACAATTCACACGAGTTCGGCAGGACTTTGAAAGGTAAAATGTCCTTTCACCTTGTTCATGTTTCCTGTGGTAAAATACTATTTTATTCCACTAGAGACTTATAGAAGGTGAAATATCCAGCACCTCTGGGCCAGGGCTGGATGCCCAGGAGACATTGGTTTGCCAAACACGCAAGCATGTGCTTTGGAGCCACTGACTTCAATAAGAACTGCCCCACTTGTTCTCAGCTCTTATTGAAGACAATGGCTCTGAAGCACATGTCTGTGTGCTCTGTGGAGATAAAACCTGAAAAGTTATAATGTTCTGAGGCAAATTTGGATACAAGCACAAAGACCCCTTAAACTGCCTTAAAAATCCTAAAAAACACACACTTTGTTATGCCTTGAAAATCAAGGCATCAGGGAACAAATCAGCTACTCTACAATATTGATAACAGATGAAAAGGTAAAATACATATGATATGACAGTTTTACCTGAAATTATTCCTTAAGGAGCATTTGACCTTTATATAATGGTGAAACCACTTTTATAGTAAGATATGGTAGTCTGTTTATTCATTCATTTATTTATTGGAGGGTTTCATTATTTAATTTCTGAAGGGATGTACTAGGTACATAACGGATTGGGGAGCACTTGCCCTTTTTCTAGATATAATAAGAGGGCAATTTATGCATACATTTGGGGAAGGATACTTAAAAAATGTAAAATGTTTCATTAAACAGAAACTCACCCCATCTGTTAATTTCATTTTTATACCTTACAGAAAGGAAGTTGATGCCGATAGCTGTTGAAGACAGCTGGTGTCTTATTTGAGGTTGTTAGTTGTGAATGGCAATCATACATGTCCATGTATTAGGAAGAGTTTGTCAATCCTCTTCAGGCTGGCTTTCAGCACTGGAAACATCTGTGGACTTTTACAACTCCCTGCTCACCACAGTGACTTAGTCCTTTGCTATTGTTAGTGAAACGAATAGCCACATTACAATATCATTAGTGCCAGGAGGCAGGGTGTAATTCATTTGCCAAAACATAGACACTTACATATACAGTGGTCAGTTCAGGACTTCCTTACAGCCAATGGACAGAAAGAAACACATTCAGATCATGTAGATATATAAAATAGTGTAGGAAAATTGTGCTCTTTTTCATATCGATTTCTCTAAACTGATGCAAAAATAAACCAAATGACAGCTGCTTTGGAAGGCAAGGGTCAGAGTTATTCTTTCAATGAAAACTCCTTGGAAGGAACACAAATAAAATGTGTTTCCATTAAGCCTCCTTTCCCATTAGCCTTCCTTATTCATAACCCAAATAATCCTTTATTGTCTAAGGGAAAATTTCTTATCTAAAGGGAAGACTGTGATTTTTGAACAACTGTGTTGCTTATTACCTCATTGATCAGCTTATATACTGATATGAATGGCACAAGCTCTGCCACAGCTTTAGGACCATATGCTTCTTATCAGAAAACATTTTAGGCTATTAAACTTTTTCTGCCTGTCATAAAAAGTCCACAAAACTTCCTGATATTTAAACACATTCCTAAAGGCAAGCCTTTGGTTTCAGCTTTCTTCTGAATGTGAGTTTCCTCTTCTTAGAAGGTAGATAGGTTTTGTAAAGAGATAAGCTTAGCACACCATCTAATTTAACATTACCTCTCCGAGTCCCCACAAGGGGGCTGAATGCTTGATGTTCAGATTTTTTTTTGGAGCACTAACTTTCAAGTACTTAAGTTTGCAACTTCTCATTATTCCGTTAGCATAATATGTGTGCAAATTTAACTATGTCCTCAGCATTCATGTGTTGTACAGTTAGAAGGCTTTTTTTTAAAAACAGACTCTGCTCTGAAAAGTAATTTATTATTACAGTACCTCAGAAGCTGTTTCTCAGAAATACAGAGCAATTTTAAAAAGGAATAATTTTTCATATTAATTCTTGTTTGACCATGTCCCTTCCAGTATGAAAAAGCCTAATTACTTTATTTTTTCATGTGACCTAACCACTAACTGTCTTCAGAAAATATTGCTTTTACAAAGTATGCATGAGATTTCTTTAAAATATGTTGTTAAGAAGTTTCTTTAATAAGAATCTGTGTGCAAAATTTATACTGTATGTTACCATCATTATATATCTAATTGGACAACTGTGCAGAAATGGAAAATGGAATTTTTCTGTAAGCTGACAAAAAGCATGCATGTTTCAAGGTGTAGTGTATTTAACTGTATTAATCTGCAGCTGTATAATTGTATTGCCAAGTCAAACAGGCAGCCTTACAGTCATTGATAATAAATCTTGCAATTTAATTCTAGATCTCTGCATTTACTGTTCCATTTTCTCCATTACTGAATGTTGTATTTCCTTCTTAGAACAGTCTCCATATAAGTAGTACTTTTCACATATGTATTTTACCCTGATATATAAAAATAATGTGCAATTGTATCATAAGATGCTAAGGACAGGATTTATCCCATCTACATTTAGTGGCCTGAAAATTAGGTGCTTGGTCTGAGCTAGATAGCTGGACTTTCTTTATATTCAGTGAAGAGAAATGGACACCCTCAGAGACAGATTTGTCCTGCCTGTGTCAGACATCTGGCTTAAGTTGGGACAAATCACTATTTGGAGTTGTCTGTTTTTCTCTGCTGACTGCAGAGCGACCCTAGGTGATTATTTTAGGCCATTCACCTTTCAGACAGCGAAGGTTAGTTGAGATGAATCCTATCTCTAATTGTGGAAACCCAGATGGCAGAGGAGGAAAAAAAAAAAAAAGAAACAAGAGAAACAAAACAACATCTAAAATACATTTCTTGCATTTATTTGAGAAAGAGCAGCCAGATACTGTATTTAAACCAGCACATAACGTTGTGTGCTAAACATGTAAATACCACATCAAAGAAAACATTGTTCTTCATGTGTGTGGATATGTGTAATGGGATTAAGCAGTTTAACATGCTTATGCTTCCAAAATATCTTTTGGATTGGACCCAAATTAAATTTAGTCAGGCCCAAACACCTGTTTAAGGCTGTGATGACACTGCCATATGGTGGGTCAGTTGCTGCACACACGCAGACATGGTTGGGTTTATTTGGCCTGTTCAAGTAATAATAACACAGACCCCTGTCTGGGACCTAGACTGTATTTTTGGTGCATGAGATGAGTACGATTCACAGCTATGCTTCCCTGAGGTAGCTACCTGCCCATGCTGTAGTAACATCTTGCTTCGTGGTACTTGAGGGCTGACTCATGCTGCCACAAATCTTGGCAACATGGGGTGCAAAAAACTCACCTCCCACTGCACTAGCTTCACCCCTACTTCCATCTCAATGTACCACATTACCTACAGTCACAATGTGGTACTTGGTGTAATCTCAAATGTGTATTCATCAAACCTGAACAGGAAGAATAAGTGCATCATAGTTTACAGCCTTTGGAGTTATCTTAGTAGTATTTTCAGTCTTTTACCCAGCACAAAGGAAACAGAGTGCGATGTCACACTGTCACACTTAGACCTTGGGTGGTTGTGTCAAGCACTATAGTGTGATATATAAAAAAAATTCAAAAACGATCAAAGCAGAAGACTGGTTTCAGCAATGTTTTTCAAGAAAAATAATATAATTTAAAAAAGATTTATCCTCTCAGACCATAATTAAATATGAGCATAACTATAAAATTACTTAAAAATAGGCAATATAATTTAAAACCAGTTAATTCAGGATTTGGCAGTAATTTGCATTTCACAAAATAAAAGAAATGTCCTAATGACAGCCCTAATCTGGGGTATATTTTTATTGGTATTTTTATGAAGCTCTAAAAAAAAGAAAAAATATTTCAAAAAGAAATAAAGCTGAAGTGGAATATATTTACTATAGTATAATTTCTTCTATTTGCCTTGAAAATATGGACATCATAACAGTAAAAGAAACCAACTTCCCTTATGATATTAGCAGCAGTATTTTTTATTTGAAAAAACAAAACTGTTTTAAAGCAGCCTTTTGATGTATCTCACCTGTAAAAGGCCATCATTTGTAACTCCTGTAAGCAGATCCAAATGACTGCATAGCACTTGACACCCTGTTGTAGGTTCATCTGAATTCACATTGGCTGTTCTGTGTGACAGTGTAAGTATGTGCATTACCAGCATTTTACCTGTACTTTCTGTTGATTTTAATATTAAACATCAGTTCCTTTAAGATCAAGTGAAAATTTGCTATTCACTCTTTCTGTCTTCAGTCTTTCAAGTGGATACTTGCTTGTACAACTTCTTAATTTAGGGTTCTGTTTCTCTCACCAGAGTGATAAATCCTCATTGTTCTTTCTAGTTTGCAAAACACAAGACAATTTGGGCACAATTCATAAGACTAAATGTAGATATTTACATCCGAGCTAATCAATGAATAAAAGAGAAACTCTGGTTGCAGTACATCCCATCCTGAAGTAACTGCCTAAAATTTCTCAGATGAGCCAAACCCTAAAATCTCTCCTTGATTCTAAATTACTCTGGGGCAATTGGATCAGTGTTTGTTTACCAGTTTCAGTTAATATAATTGCACTTGTTGAGTCCTGCCTCTTCTGTTGTCTCAGCCACTGCACTCCGAGATGAATATTCTTTTTTCCCAGCCTAGGTTTAGTTATGCCAATCATCGGAAATTACTGGAAGTTGTTATACTTTGGTTCATTCTTGACATTGAATCAATAAATGGGGTCAGGTATGGCTTATATTTTGATAAAACCTTATAATTTCAACAAGTTATTTTGGATGCAGTTTGACTCCATTGCCCTACATTTAAAAGGATAAGAATTAAAAATAAACCCCTTCTGGGGAGAGGTACTGGTAAACTTGCCCACTGATGAGACACCATCTATACTGTCTAGTATGGCTGTATGACAGAAACAGGGGAAAGAAAATGGGATTGTTCAGCCTGGAGAAGAGAAGGCTCCGGGTCACTTTATAGTGGCCTTCCAAAACCTAAAAAGTACCTATAAGAAATATGTGGAAGAACTGTTCATGAGGGCATGTAGCAATAGGATGACGGGTAATGGTTTTAAACTAGAAAAGAGAGATTTAGGTTGGATATTAGCAAAAAAGACTTCAATATTGGGGTGGTAGATCACTGAGACAGATTGCCTAGAGAGGTAGTGGAGGATCATCGAATCATAGAATGGTCTGGGTTGGAAGGGACCCCAAGGATCATAGAATCCCAACCCCTGCGCCACAGGCAGGGCCATCAATCTCCAAGCATGATCTACACAAGGTTGCCCAGGGCCCCATCCAACCTGGCCTTGAACACCTCCACGGATGGGGCACCCACCACCTCTCTGGGCAGCCTGTTCCAGCCTCTCACCACTCTCTCTGTAAAAAACTTCCCCCTAAAATCTAACCTAAACCTTTCCTCCTTTAGCTTAGATCCATTCCCTCTTGTCCTGCCATTGTCTGTCCTTTTAAAAAGTTGATTCCCCTCTTGTTTCTCTGCTCTCTTCAGGGACTGGGTCCCCCTGCAGCCTTCTCCTCCCCTCCCCTCCCCTCCCCTCCCCTCCCCTCCCCTCCCCTCCCCTCCCCTCCCCTCCCCTTTTCTCCCCTTTTCTCCCCTTTTCTCCTCTCCCCTTTTCTCCTCTCCTCTCCTCTCCTCTCCT
This sequence comes from Laterallus jamaicensis coturniculus, assembly GCA_022605575.1. Classification (NCBI taxonomy): domain Eukaryota; kingdom Metazoa; phylum Chordata; class Aves; order Gruiformes; family Rallidae; genus Laterallus; species Laterallus jamaicensis. The sequence goes on from JAKCOX010000056.1 coordinate 919,467, forward strand.
CTCCTCTCCTCTCCTCTCCTCTCCTCTCCTCTCCTCTCCTCTCCTCTCCTCTCCTCTCCTCTCCTCTCCTCTCCTCTCCTCTCCTCTCCTCTCCTCTCCTCTCCTCTCCTCTCCTCTCCTCTCCTCTCCTCTCCTCTCCTCTCCTCTCCTCTCCTCTCCTCTCCTCTCCTCCCCCATCCCCTTCCCTCCTCCCCCTCCCCTCCCCTCCCCTCCCCTCCCCTCCCCTCCCCTCCCCTCCCCTCCCCTCCCCTCCCCTCCCCTCCCCTCCCCTCTCCTCTCCTCTCCTCTCCTCTCCTCTCCTCTCCTCTCCTCTCCTCTCCTCTCCTCTCCTCTCCTCTCCTCTCCTCTCCTCTCCTCTCCTCTCCTCTCCTCTCCTCTCCTCTCCTCTCCTCTCCTCTCCTCTCCTCTCCTCTCCTCTCCTCCCCTCCCCTCTCCTCTCCTCTCCTCCCCCCTCCCCTCCCCTCCCCTCCCCTCCCCTCCCCTCCCCTCCCCTCCCCTCCCCTCCCCTCCCCTCCCCTCCCCTCCCCTCCCCTCCCCTCTCCTCTCCTCTCCTCTCCTCTCCTCTCCTCTCCTCTCCTCTCCTCTCCTCTCCTCTCCTCTCCTCTCCTCTCCTCTCCTCTCCTCTCCTTTCCTCTTGGTTGAACAAGCCCAACTCCCTCAGCCTCTCCTTGTAGGGGAGATGGTTCAGCCCTCTAATCCTCTTTGTGGCCTCCTCTGAACCCTCTCCAACATTTCCATGCCTTTCTTGTATTGGGGGCCCCAGATCTGTACACAGGACTCCAGATGGGACCTCATGAGGGCAGAGTAGAGCGGGACAATCACCTTCCTGTCCCTGCTGGCTTCTCTCCTGATGGAGCCCAGGGTACCTTCCAGGATGCCTTCCGAGCTGCACGATACCCATCCCTGGAGTTATTAGAGGTCAGGCTTGACAGGTCTAGGCTTGACCTGACCTAGTGAAGATGTCCCTACTTACTGCAGGGGGGTTGGACTAGTGACCTCTAAAGATCCCTTCTAACCTATCCTATTTTATGACGCTATGATTCTATGAAATGTAACTCTACGACTGATACTAAGCACTGGATGGCCGCACTGTAAACACTTCAAGAATATTTGTTTGGGACTAGCTGTAGACTGAACCTACAGACTGCAGTCTCATTAGCAGATGTAATGTATCTGAAGAAATCCTGGAATATATATTCTGCTTTAATTTAACCTAAAAGGAATAAAGTTTGTGTGCTCCAAGACTGACATGTAATGCAAACCAAGGCATGGTAAATGAAGACAATTGGGAAATTTGCTTCAGAAGCACACTTCTGGTCCAAAGTAAAACACTGATGTAGATGCATCCACTAATAAGTGTGATTAGGGCTTATTACTATACAAGCTGTGTGCAGTTACCTGCAGTCAAGAAGACATATTTTACAGATGCAGTTTAACAATGTAAAGGCCATAACCTTAATGGTGAAATGTTTTCCTATTCATTTCTCTGTCCATAGTAAAAAGGTACATTTATGTAATCTGGACTGTTTGTCCCTTGAAGATATGTTATTGCACTGTCAGGAAACAAATCCTTTTTGTTAAGAAATCTGATTACATGTTTGAGTTATTGACCTTTTTTTTTTTAACACTTTTTTTTTTTTTTAGGAAGATGCTCATTAAGATCTTTTGTCTACAAAACAAGTATGTTTCTCTATGCCATAGAGAAACCAAATTCTAATTGCTGGCTTCATTATACAGAAAAGTAGAAGTGTAACAATCAAGAGCCTTATTACACATACATAATTGAGTTTCATTGCAACTTATGAAAACATAAACTGTCTTAAACACACTTGCAGAAAATGTTGCATCATCAAATCAACACTTTTATTATACAAAAGTAATTGTGTTTAAAGACACCAAACATATGTTACATATACAAGAGGAAAACCACGACAAAACAGAACTCTAAGCAATTTTCATATCTTCAGGAATTCTTTTTCTTTGCTTCTTAAATTAATATGACACAAAATGAAGGTTAGTGTAAGTAACAAAGATAAACATGCTTCAGTCACTTTTGAACAAAGCCATTTGAACAAGTTCTCATATGATACAGAAGATTAATTCAAAATTCTGCAAAGTGGATATCTGCAACTTAGTTTATTATCTAACCTTATTGTCCATCTTTTACTAAATGGGCGCCATTCCATACTAACCCAAATTAAAAAAAAAAAAAATCAAAACAAATAAGGCATTGCCTAAAATGTCTACTTTGCACAAATGTACATATCTGCATTGTATAAATCTTAAACTAGAAAAGTTCAATCCAACATTAGTGTTTCAACATGAATTATTAACTGGATTTGAACTGGGATCTTCAGTCCAAATCAGAAGTGAAATTACATTTCTGGACTCTCTTGGTATGGTAGAGGTATTGTGTGTATTGTGAACCATTGTCATATCATCTTCTAACGTTCAATCTATTCTGCACTGGGGGCTCATGGAGAGTCAATCAGTTTGTCAGCTGAGATGGTATCCTTCAGAAACACCTTTTCCATTTCATGTCCTGATGTAGGACTTAGTCTCTCGTCATTTATCATGATATCCTGTGTCAGGCCTTGTTAACATGGAAATGTCACTCGAGTTTAATCTTGCTGTTTGTTTTTGGACACATTTGGGGCTTCCTTTCCAGAACTCCTGAGTGTAGCTGGTAGGAAATGTTTTTCTTGATTGTTTTTCATCTTGTCAATGTGTTTCTTCACTTTAGTGGTGTGATTTACATGGGGATGAACCTTCATGTATGAAATAGCCCCAGCTAATGTAGAAGGGAACAATGCAACACACAGGTAAATGTACACCTTTCTGCATTATTAGGGAAGCCAGATAACCAAGTTGCACTGGGTTGCAGTATTTTTTTTTATATTAAGCAAATATATGTATATATGCATTTAATGTACCATCTCCCATGTCCCAGAGTCCCACATCTTACATTTTGGATTAAGCTAATCTCATTTTCAAATTTTAAATTATCTACTAGAGAAACACTTAAAAATCTATATTTGGTACTTAGATTTCACTAGTTGATCCAAGTTTAATTATTTTTACTAGTGACATTTATTACTAATGCAAATTTAATTTTAGTGTAGTAGCCTTGTTTGAGATGTCATTGTGTTTAGAATAAACACACAGAAGGAGCCAGGTCTTCAGAAGAAAAGACTAGACTTTGAAAGGAATATCAGAAATTGGGATGAATGAATTTAGCCAACAGTTCATAACACATCAAAAACTAGAAACGTATTTCCTGGTTTCTGGTACAGAGTCTTATCTGAGAGACCACAATTCTAATTCAATCTCATCTCAATTAATCTAATCATTGGGTAGTAAGTTCCATATTGCACCTTTTTCTGATCCTTAGCTATAAGTAATTAGTTCGGTATAAGCATCTGACATTTTCTTCTGACCATTAATAAAAAACAGTGCAGTTATTCATTCCAGTCAGTAGCACCTTGACTGTCTTCCCTCACGAATAAATAGTGAGAGCAGGAAATAGCATAAAGCTTTTTTTTTTTTTTTTTTCCTTGGGACTTGCAGTGTCTCCTTTGCCTTATCCATCAACTCTTTTGCTAGTATTTGTAATGTGCCCTAATGTGACATCTTTGCTTGGTTCCACATGTTTTATACATCAGTTCCTCTAACATTCAGGCAGATTTTATAGAGATCTATTCAGAGACTGATATATGTGCACTATTAATTGTATATATTATATATAGTATATGAAGCGAGAGGGAGAAAGAGAGAATCTGATTACTCTAGGGCATCAGCTCCTTTCAACCAATAATAATTTAACATCTCTATTAACTACCTTTTGATGTTCTCTGTAGAGGGTACATACTGTTTTATATACAGGATGCATAATAAATTCCTATGAGATTATGCTGCAATTGAGTAGAAAGTCTATAATGCATAAGTGATGGAGCTGCAAAGCAGATAGGAAGGATTTTCCTTTCAAAATAAGGTCACATTTATATCTCACAGGGCAACAAGATGGGTGCTGAGGAGCAAGAGGCACTGAGTTGGTGTGCTAAGCCTTCCTGTATATTCAACTACTGCTAGAAAATGAGGTGGTAGATGATAAAAAAAAAAGCTTCCCTTAACCTCCAGCCAAGAATTTGGGGTGACTTTCTTTAGAGAAAATGGGAGATGAAATTAATCTTAACTACTAATAACTAAGCATAGCATCTCTTCTCAAATAGGCTAGAACTTTCAGTCATGTCTATTAGGATGGATAGTTGAACTCTAAGAGGTCCCCACTTGTGCTAGAGGTGCTCTCCCCTTGATGCTGCAGGGAGTCTAGGTAACTAGAACAGACTAGATGCTTGCTTCTAGCAGCTAGTAGGCTGGCAGTGGGCCATTCAGCTCACTGTCTGATACATGCCGGCTGTAATTCTGATCGTTTGAGACTTCAGAGTACATTTTTACTTATTGTGACAAAGAGATTGTACATTGCAACAGGTAGCTTATCTGTCTTAGAAGGAAAGGAGCCATATTCCAGTCTGTATTGGCATCTGACAGATCAGAGACTTGAGACTGATTTTATCAACTTCAGAAGAGTGATGAATTGTACCATCTATGCAAGGAGCTGCCAATCACTGTTGCAGATCCTATCCTCAACCAGCTTGAAGTTCTGTTGAAGTGATACATTTCCATAAGATTTTTTGTTTTGGACAAATCAGTGTTTTCCCCTTGAGAGAAATCACTGAAAGAAATGTCAGCCATCTGGCTAATTCTGTCCTGAACATCTTTGCTCACCTTCCAGCAGTTTGAAAACAATCTTGTTTAATCATTTGCATTCCTTAAATTTAGAAATATAGTCACAAAATATTGCATCTTTCTAGACTAACTGTATATTAGAATACAAATATTCTGAAATTCTTAGCTATAAATATAATAATAAAATAAACTTATAGAGTCTTGAAAGTTGTCCATCAGACATAAGGCTCAGAGAACTATCAATTTCAGAATTTTGTTTTCAGGAAATATCAGTGTGTCATAGCTAAAGGAGTTGTGGTAGTTTAACCCCAGCTACTAACTAAACACCTGCAGCTGCTCACTCACCCCTCCCCAGGCAAGGGGACCAGAAGAAGAATTGGAAAAAAAACCCCACATGGGTTGAGGTAAAGACAGCTTAATAAGATAGCAAAGGAAGAGAATAATACTATCAGTAGTAACAATAGCGACAATAGCTTAACACAAGTGATGCACAAATGGAATTGCTCATCACGTCAAAGGAAAAAAACCCAATCTGATACCCAGTATTTTCCAAACAGTGATTATGCTTGGAAACTGAAATGGAGGGATATGCATAATTGCCAAAGCATTATATACTACATAATGTATACTCTATTCTGTATACTGTATAATACTGTATTTCATCAGTATTTCAATCTGATGAAATGAACGGAAATAAGAGCCAAACCTAAACAAAAATTTAAAGTTTGAGGAGCTCTTGTAAGTGGTCTGCCTTTCAGGACATGAGTTAATATGTTGGAACATACCTTGAAGATTAATTGAAAAAGAAGTGGAACTGAAAGGACAGACTGTGATTCAGTCAATTTTTTTGAGCATCAATTTTTAAAAAAACATTTTCCTTATCTGGCGTAAGATTGCTTTTTAATATATTTGTAGTTCTCACAGATTAAAATAAACAAATAAAAAATAAAGAAATTCTGGTTTGGTTTCAACTAGAAACATTGTCACATCCAATACACTATGGGATTTCTATATAATGTCTGCTTTGCCAAAGAAGTAGGGATCCATATGTATGTATGGACTCTGGAAACATTTTGATTTTCTCTTAGCCACAGTAACCTGTAATTATTTGAACGTATGAGTGAAATCTGTCCTTCAAATATACTACTCTCTGAAACTAACCAAGAAATTTCATTGAGAAATGTAAGATGTTTCTATTTCCTCCCAGCTAAACTGCCTCATTCAAATTAGAAGTGGAGAAATAATACAGTTTGTCAAAAAAATAACCAGAACCCAAAATATCTAAAGATGAGAAAAACCTGAAGCACAGGGTTGAGTGAGAGGTTCCTATCTCCCCGTGTCCCTCTTATCTAACCTGGTAGAGGTTAGCAGAGGTAGATGTGATTCTGAGATAATTAAAAAAAGAATGTTGTAACAGCTGATTAATTCAGAGCCTAGGAGTGGATCCTTCCTCATCGTTATCTTAAAGTAAGCCTAGCTTCCAGCCCAAACCATTGTTAAATTCTATGATAGTATGATAGACAAGGAAAAAAGAAGCAGTGGTGTATCCCTGTGTGTCATGGACTGTTTTGATTGTCTAGGCTTGACAATGATGACAATAGTGGTGAGTGTTTATGCATTAGGAACAGGAGGAAAGCCAGCAAGGCAAGTATGTGGGAGTCCATTATAGCCCACCCAATCAGGATGAAGAAAGTGATGAAATATTCTATAAGCATCTGAGAGAAATCTCACAACTGAAGGCCCTTTCTTCTCATGGAAGCCTTTAACTTGCAATTTGTCTGCTTGAAATACAATACAGTAGGGAGGAAACAGTCCAGAAGATTCCTGCAGCATGTGGTAAATAAATCCCTGACATAGTTGGTGAGGGATCCTATTAGGGAAGCCACACACTGTACCTGTTGCTTGCATAGAAAAAAACACTTGTGGGTGATGTGACAGTTGGAGGCTGTCTTGGACACAGCAGTCATGAAATGATAGTCTTTGATTCTCAGAGTAGTGTAGGAGAAGCAAGGAAGCAGGTCAGCAGAACTGCTACCTTGTACTTCTGGACAGCAGACTTTGATCTCTTCAGGTACCTGGTTGATATGGTCCCTTAAAAGGCAGTCCTGAGGAGCAAAGGAGTCCAGGAAGATTGGGCAATCTTCAAGAGGGAAAAGCAAAGGCACAGGAGAAGGCCTGCTCCATGAGGCAAATAATGAGCTGGTGAGGAAGAAGACTGTCCTGGCTGAACAGACAGTTTGACTAGAACTCAGGAAAAAACCAAGAGTTTATGACCTTTGGAAGAAGGGGCAGGCCACTCAGATGGACTTAGAGAATGTTGTGAGGATACGCAGAGAGAAAATTAGAAGGGACAAAGCTCAAATAGAATTTAATCTAGCTACTGCCATAAAAGACAATTACAAAATATTTCTATAAACACATGAACAATAAAAGGAGGGCTAAGGAGAATCTCCATCCTTCAGAGAATGCACAGGGCAAAACATAGTGACGAAGGATGAGGAACAGGCTAAGGTACTTAATGCCTTCTTTACCTCAGTCAGACCTGTTGTAGTCCAAGTAGCCAGCACCCTGAGTTGTAAGACATGGTCTGGGAGCAGAATGAAGCCCCCATAATCCAAGGGAAAATGGTCAGTGATCTGTCACCCCACTTGGACACACAAGTTGGAGCACAGGAAGTTCCACACCACAGAATCACAAGGTTGGAAAAGACCGCTGAAGATCATGAAGTCCAACCATTCTCATACTAAGCTAAACCATATCCCTAAGTACCTCATCTACCCTCTTTTTGAACACTCCCAGGGAAGGTGATTCAACCACCTCCCTGGGCAGCCTGTTCCAGACCCTGACAACTCTTTCTGTAAAAAATTTTTTCCTAATGTCCAAACCTGCCCTGGCACAGCTTTGTGCCATTTCTCCTTGTCCTATCTTCTGTCACCTGGCTGAAGACACCATCACCCACCTCTCTACAACCTTTATGGGGCCAGATGGAATTCACCCAAGGGTACTGTGGTGGTTTTGGCCCTAGCCAGAGGCCAAATACCCACCAAGCCGCTTGTTCACTCCCCCCTTCAGCTGAAAAGGGGAGAAAATAGATATTAGGAGGCTTAGGACTTGAGATAAGGACAGAGGGATCACTCTCCAATTAGTGCAATGGGCAAAACAGACTCAGCACAGAATAAAGGAAAGTGATTTATTACTACTACAACTAACACACCCAGTGAACCAGAACGAGATAAGAAGTGGACAGTTAACACTTCTGCTTCCCCCCCCACCTCTCACCTCTTCGCATTCTTTGACTTTAATCATAGATCTGCTCCCTTCATCTCTCCCCTCACAGTGCAGGGAGGGGCAGGGAATGGGGAGTGGGCTGTTTCAGTCTGTTCCTCTAGAGTTGGCTTCCATCTCAGCTGGGGGTGGGGGGGAGCATTCCACACACACACATACTCCCCTGCAGGGCTGTGGGGTCCCACCCACGCAAGAGTCGTATCCACGAACATCTGCAGCGTGAGTCCTCTCTTACCAGGGAGTCACCTCCTCACCACAGGTCTCTCAGCAGGACTCCCCTCAATAGGGTGTGGACATCTGGGTCCAGACCCCCCCGGCCTGGTCCCCTGCAATCACAAGTGCCCTGGCAAACCTGCTGAGGCGTGGATCAGTCTTCACAGGGCATAGGTGTCTCTGCTCCTGGTGTTCATCCATGGGCTTCGGGGGAACACCCGTTTCACCGTGGTCTTACCATGAGCTGCAGGGGAAACTCTCTTTTCACATTCTTCACCCCCCGCCTCCTGCAGGTTTGGCCTTGGTGTCTGTGCAGCTTGTTGCATCTTCTCACTACCGCTCCGGTGGCAAAGTGCACCTGCCAGCAGGTTTTATTTCTCCCATATGTGATTCACAGAGGTGCTATGACCAGCTCTGATAGGCCCAGTCTCAAATTTGGCCTTGAACTGACCATGTTTTCAAAATATGGGGCTTGCAGAAAGCTGTAACTACGGGTTACAAAAGCTTCCAAAGCGGCACAGCCACACAAAACTGCAACAGGTACTGAGGGATCTGGCAGAAGTGCTTACCAAGCCAGTCTAGAGCATTTATCAGCAGTCTTGGTTAACCATGGAGGTTCAAGTGGACTGAAATTTAGCAAAAGTTATATCCATCCACAGGAAGGGCCAAAAGGAGGATCTGGGGAACTACAGGCCTGTCATTCCAACCTCAATGCTGAAGAAGGTTCTGGAGCAAATACTTCTGAGTGCCTTCACACTGCATGTACAGGACGACCAGGTGATCAAGCACAGTCAGCATGGCTCATGAAAGACAGGTCCTGATTAATCTAATCTCTTTCTATTACAAGGTGACACACTCAGTGGATGAGGTTGTGGATATTTTATACCTCAAATTTAATAAAGCCTTTGAAAACATTTCCCACAGCACTCTCCTGGAGAAACTGTCTGCTCATGGCTTCAGTGGGACTATGCTGAATAAAAAATCTGGCTGGATGGCTGGGCCTACAGAGCTTTGAAGAGAATGTAATACAGTTGTTCCCAGTTCCCAATGGTTCAGTGCTGGAGCAATTGTCTTTAAGATTTTTATCGATGATCAGGGCAAAGGGTTCAGGTGCACACTTAGTAAGTTTGCAGACAATAGCAAGTTGATTTGGACTGTCTATCTGCTTGAAAGTGGGAAGGATCTAGAGAAGGACCTGGACAAGCTGGATTGATGGTCCAAAGCCAACTTTAGGAGCTTAAACAAGGCAAGTGTCAGGCCTGTTCTTGGGTGACAACAACCTCAGGCAATGTTACAAGTTTGGGGAAGAGTGGCTGGAAAAATGCCTGGCAGAAAAGCAGCTGGGAATGTTGGTTGATAGCTGGCTGAATACAGGCCAGCAGAGTTCCCAGGTGCCCAAGAAGGCCAACAGAATCCTGGTTTGTATCAGAAACAGTGTGACCAGAAAGACCAGGGCAGCGATCATCCACCTGCACTTGCCACTGATGAGGCTGAATCTCAAGTACTGTGTTCAGTTTTGGGGCCCTCTCTCTAAGAAAGACATTGAAGTGCTGGACCCCATCCAAAGAAGAGCTGGTGAAAGGTCTAGAGTCTAGATCTTAGGAGGAATGGCTGAGGGAACTGGAGTTGTTTAGCCTTGTGAAAAGGAGACTGAGAGGAGCCTTTGTCAGTCTCTATGACTACCTAAAAGGAAATTGTAGCCAGGTGGGTGTCCGTCTCCTTCCCCAGGTAACAAGTGATAATATGAGAGGAACTGCACTCATGGTGGACCAGTGAAGGTTCAGATTGAAAAACTTCTTCACCTAAAGGGTTGTCAATCATCAGAACAGCCTGTCCAAGGAAGTGGTTGAGTCACCATCCCTTGAAGTATTTATAAGATGTGGTACTTCGAGACATGGTTTAGTGCTAGAGTTGGCTATGTTAATGGTTGGACTTGATGATCTAAAGGTCCTTTCCGACCTAAATGATTCTATGATTCTACGGCTAGGAGGAAGGTAATGAGATGTGATATTTCACATAATGGTGCATTGCAAAAATCATGCAGAGTGACTGTCAAATGTCAACATCCAGTGAATAAGACTCATTTGAAAGAGAAGACAAAGTCAGTAAATTATTTTTCACTGCAGTGAAAATGCAGACAGAGGATGGCCTCATCATGGCCTCAGATCTCCAGTTACATTTCACAGCTATGCTTGTGTCACCATTGCATGCCCTTAGCTTTTCAAAACTCTATATTTTAAAGGCTTAGATAACAAAACCCACTGTGAAGAAATACTGACAAACTATTAACCCATAACCAAGGATAGGCCATGAGCAATATTTTAAAGAGTAATTTTTTCCTCTTTGTATTCTGCTCTTTGCTGCTTCTTGTGAGATGCATATAGGTTTTCTGCAAATACTGGGCTTAGATTTTTTTTTTCCTTGTGTTTACCCAAAACCTTCTGACTTGGAGTAAATTGTATTCCTACTTCTAATATCCCCACTTCCCCATCTTTTAAATGAATGAATGATGCCATGGTAATTTGCAAAGGAAGTTTGATAATGCCTGGAAGACTCAATGCCTGTGTTTGGGGGCTCTCCTAGCTGTCCTGTATTCCTTTAGAGTAGTTGCTGGATAGTAATTATGAATTCATGCTTCACATCATTGGTGTGGTTGTTATTATTTGTAGAAAAAGAACATGACAATTCCTTGAAGTGGTTGCTTGTGAAGGCTTGTGGCTACATTTTTAGTGATGCTTTTTTGGTGTTCTTCTGGTTCAGTTCCTCCAACTTCTAAACTTCAGAGTACCTTCTTTCTGAGGACAAAAATGTCCTCCTTTTTCATGACTGTAGTTTAGTGCATTCTATGTTGTGGTTTTTGGTTTTCTTTTTTTCCCTCTTTCTTCTGAGTATTTAGAGCTAAATCTACTTCACTTTAGCTTATCTTACACCTCTTCCTATATATGTGCCACTCTCTAGTGCTCATATTCTGCCTACTATTTACCACTTCTAATATCATATTATGATTTTTCTATCCCCAGTACCCTCTCAGTTCTTAGCTTCCACAGCCATCTCACTTGGTTCTACTTCCAGGACTATTTTTATAAAATCTGCTTCAGTTCATGGTTTCTCTTCTACTGCTACTGCCTTCTATTTCAGAATAGGAAGTGAATCTCACCTGAGTCTTGAGGGTTTCTCCTGCACTCCTGAGGATTCTGACATCTTTTCTGCTAGGAGCTGTCACTGTGATTGCTTGTCTATGGCATCTCTTCAGCATGAGAACACATACCCTAGCAAGTGACATTTACTTTTGACCTTTTGTGACTCCTCTGCCTACTATGTGTCAATTACACCTCCTTCCAGAAAAGAAAAATCATAGTTTTCATGCTGCTTCTGTTTTATATTTAGGTAATTACTGTGTCCAAGCTTTCTTCTTTGAATCACAGATCCAAAGGAACATAGATTTAGAAGATCTCAGAGCATCCAGGTAGCATTTCAATTCCTTGGGACTGGGTGGGGTGAGAACCTTTGGTGTTGAGCTGGAACATTGCAATGATTTATCCTGAAGAGCTGTCCCACTTGCTGAATGAAAATATTCTTCAAAGCTATAATAGGAGGAACTATAATGAGGAATCAGGAATTGTTTGCTAAAGGGGTTCTCTAAAATGACTGGGAATTGACTTTATGGCCTGAGGATATCCCCACTAATCATGTGTGAAATCCAGCGAATAGACTCATGGTCCATGTTTTGCTTACAAATGAAAGCTATCATGTTAAGGAAGCTCAGTCTTTCTCAACCTGTGATCCCTGAAATCAAGACATAATCTGGGGAATGATTGCAGGAAATCTTTCTAGCTTCTCATTTACTTTGCCTATTTGGCAGGTCAAATCTCCCAGTCAGATATCTTCATTCTGTATCTGCATGACAGCTTGCTTGAAGGATATGGAGGTTCCTACTAAGACATGTCAGATTGATCTACCTCAAAAAATTTATGTCTGAGATATTGCTGATAGAGCTGGGACTGAACTGGTCAGTCTGTAAAGCACAGTGTGATTAGCTTGGGTGACACACTGGATGGATATGTGTAGAGAGATGCCATTTTGGCATTTACTTATTCTGAGCTAATATCTCCACAACATCTGAAAGACTGCTCAAATACCAAGAGTGAAGTAATAGATGGTGATTGATAGTTTTCACTTTGCTTGCACAGTACATCCAGCTCCCCTCATTCACTGCCCATTTAGGTAAGTTGCTTTCTACATTTTAACAATTCTGCAGAGACTAAAGTTGAGCTCACAACATTACCAAGCTTGCAACAAAAAATCTTTGTCTGAATTGTCAGAGGTTGTTTTCTGTCTCCTATTGCTTCCTCACAGTATCAAAGATGAGTCCAAGTCTGTCAGCCTTGTTTTATTTTGAAAGTAAAGTCAAGATGCTCCAGGAATTTTAGAGAAACCAAATTTAAAAGGATGAGAAAAGCTGTAGCAAACTTTTACAGAGACCATAAAGGGAAGAATATAGACACATGGACTGTCACAATATAGGCATTCATGGTCTCATGGGAATAGTATGAAAGAAAGGGAAATATTTTAGTTCTTCACATTAGAATATGAAGACATTACAAATATCCCAGATTAGAAGAGGAAGAGGTGGAATTGCACATGTCTGTGCAGACCAAAGAAGCCAGGGGAAAAGCAAAAAGCACAAAAGCCCACAACACTGATCATGGGAAATTTGAAGTTACTCTGATACTGTTAGTGATTACTTCCAGGCAGTCTTTTGGAATGGCTTCATCCCTTAACAGGGAATATCATACTAGCACTGTTAAAGTAAGCTCCTGTGACATGTGCATTTGCAGAACTATTTGAATAAACAAACAGTGTAATAGTTGGAACTGCTTTATTCAATCTTAATACGTACCTCAGTTGCGCACACCAACTTGACAGGGCTGAGCAAATGCAAAAAAGCTGCCTCTATTTTTCTTTCCTTGGGGCTTGTATTACAACTATATATGTCTATTGCAGCCTGGTGGCTAAAAGATTACATGAAGACCTCAATCCTTCCTAAATCCTGCTTTTCACCCACACCCATCCAAATGCACAAGCATGTCTGCTTGGCCATCCTTTAGTACAGTAATTTGAAGATGAAGGAAATCTTTCTTCTAATATTGCCATTGGCATGACGTAAATATATTCAAGCTACAAAGTATTGAGAAAAGGAGTTAGCAGCAGAAGAAATATAATAGATACACAATGTCTTCTTCAGAAAGCCTAGTTTAAATCAAAACAGTGGAGCCACAGATTCATTAATTTTCCCTTTAAGGGCTTTACCTCTACACACACATCAGACGCTGGTTTTCTGGATATGAGTCTGGATGAATAGAAGAGTTGTATTTCCTGACAGAACTCTTAATCTCACTTCTTCTTGCTACTTCTTGCCTTTGAAGAAATTGGGAGAACTTCATACAAATAACTTTTTTATGGGGATTTTTTTTTGGTGGTTTTTTTATTGTTTTGTTTGTTTTTATCATAACTCCTGATGCGACTTATTTCTGGGTTGAACAAAGGTCTCTATTTGTATACTACAAAGAGCAGCATTGATGCAAGGAATCTAACTACAAAATACCATTTGAAAGTGTGGATTTTTCTTAAATGTTTGGCATTTTGTTACTACCAAACTCAAGAAGCAAATTTGCTTTGGTTTTTGTTTGTTTAGTTGGTTTTTTAACTTGAGATCATTTTTGTATTTAAAACATTATCTGAAATAACAGCTTCCCTCTGCCACACACTTGCACGCCCATGCCTTTATGGCAGCTTTGCTCCCAGGTTTCACCTTTAAACGCTTACTTGTAGCAAAGCTTCTGAGTGACCTGTGAACCATACAGAAAGTCTCTGAAGGCCTGGGGCAAAAGGGTTAACTACAGATGACAAAGTGCAACCGTCAGTGCTATAACTAACCCTTCATGCCATTTTTTCTAATAGGCTTTTGCACTTTCAAATTGCTTCATTCTCGACCTGAAAGAAACAGTTACTGATCCTGGGGCAAGAGCGAGTCAAAAATAAATGACAACTTGATTTAGCTGGGATGGCCTGTCACAAACAGACTGGATTTGTTGCTTTCTGCAGTTGTTTAGTATACAGTAGCCCAGCCAGGTACAGTCATTTGTATGGGAATGGGCTGGCAGCATTTGTGTCTGTTCTGAGGAGGCTCTTCAGAAAGGTTTCTCAGTTTGAGATCTGCATTTATAGCGCTCAGTGCACTGGTGCAAGTGCTGTCTTTTCCACAGCCATGGTGGGACCTCCATGCCAAAAAGTATTGAAACATGAAGTTCCCTGTGCTATTCCTTCCATCTTGGGTGCTGAGCCATCACAATGCACTCCCATGTGGCTCCACCTCTATCTCCTAACACCTCTTAGGTGAAAGGGTTTGTTTACTAACCCACATGCGTTCAGCTTTCTTTTGCTCCACTCTTCCACTCGATGCAACGGCATGGTTTCTAGCTTGCACCTTTAAACCAGACTGAAGAAACATGGAAATAATAGGTCTGGATTGAACTAGTAGCCATCTCGATGAGTATCTTTTCTCTGAGAGTGACCAAAAGCAAATGTCAGGGAAAGAACATAGGAACAATAGAACTGTATTTCATACTCTCTCAAATACTCCTACCAGCATGTAACAAAGCTTGTTCAAAAGTCTCCCAGTCTCCAATATTTTGAGGGAAATCCTCATCTACAGTCCTGGCTTTTAGTTGATAGTTTTTAATTATTTTATACTACAAATAGTCTAAGGATGCTTTCAATCTGTGTCATCTTTTTCCACTTTATTTCAGTGAGGAGTACCACAACTTCATAACATGCTATTGCAAGGCTACAGCCTGCTAACATCCCATGTCTTGCCATCTCTCTCTCACAGCTTAATTCACTTTAATTTAGTGTTTGCTCTCCCCTTCTTTAACAGTCCTGAATGGAGGTGAAAAAAGAGACCCTTGCAAATTCTATGAATGTCTAAGTCTGTAATTTCTACATTTAAAATATCTGCCCTTGCCATTCCATGGCATATCATCATTCCCCACCCCATTTCCGTATTTATTTATTTTAATGGTCTCAGGTTGCACTGATTTCCACCCTCAGGTTGCACTAATTTCCACATCTGTAACAGAGGCCCAGACTCAAGATGTATAGCTTGTTTCAGGAAAGTCAAGGAAAAACTTTGAGTTCCAGGTGGAAAACTTAAAAGTTTCAATTGTAACTAAAACGGGCTGAACCACATTATCAAGGGAGACAAACAATATTTAGCTTTTTACTGACCTTTAAAATTTCATTAATCTTTAATATGAAGGACGATTCTTATATGAATTTATGAAGTTTTTCCATGTCTATATCGAAGTGAAACATATATGTCAGAATGCAACCTGCTCCTTTAACACTGAATCACTCACATTTAGAAAAAACCTCGAAGTTCATGAACATTCCTCAGTGTTGATTCATCACCTGTGGTAACCAGGCTTCTAAATTACATACCTTTACTGTCTAAATTTAGCCATGATTAAGCCACACTTATGTCATTAAACGTACTAGAGACCTCTCAGATGCAATTTCTTTATTTTGTTTTTGAGTGCAAAAATGCCCCCAAGCCCAAGCTTTCTGCTTTGATTATTTTCCTTAGACATTTAAAAATAACTAGAAGTGCAATAAGTGAGCATGGCTAGACATGAGGGCTTGTAGTATATCTAAATGTTATGTAATTTTCTTAAATTACAATATCTGCATCAGGGATAGGCTTTGACTCCACTTTGGTGCAATTCCTGGCGCACTGCAGCCCTCACCCACGACTATAGTTTCTAGTCATTACCATGTTACAAATAATAATTTGTAGTAGTAGTAAACAATATATTTAAAAGCAGAAGACAAATATAACCAATAGCAGAATTATGCAATGCCAAAATAGCATTAGGAACCAGTCATCTGAGAAATAAATCTGTTTGAAGAGTTCATATTATGATGCTCTGACTTTACTGATTAGAAATTCTACAGGCCAGAAACATAATTTTGTTCAAACCACCAATAATAATTAGTGATATAGAAGTCTAATTATTTGTTGCTCCTTCCTTCAGAAATTCCATTTCAATCATTCAGAAAGTCTTTGTTTATTTATTGCTAACTAGCGTAAAAACCCCAATTTATACCATGAAATTAAAAAGTGGTATTGGTAGGAGCTGCCTTCATGCTGCAACTCATATCAAGGAGGGGAAAAGAAAGAAGGAACATAGTGCTGCTGTTTGTTAATTAATAATAAGGCAGCCAAGCATTGCAGAACACTAAACCCACTCCACTACAGCTGAGATGTAAGTCTCCTTTTTTCTTATTATCTATATTTCAGTCATTTCTAAAAGCCCCTGACTGGTTTCAGGGTGCCATTATACAGATACAGAATTGATGCATGTCCTTGAAGAATGCCAGTCTGAATAAGTCAAACATAGAGAAACCTTAGCCACTGAAGCGGCTTGTCCATTAACATCCGAGAATAAAAATAAGGAAATAAATTTGTCTCCTTTCTTTTCGTCTAGGATGCAATTCTCTGAATTCCATATCCTCCACTTATGCAAACTTTTAATTCAGATCTTTGACTGAAACAATTTCTGTTTCTTTAGATGCTATTTTTTATGCTAGATGTAATACTTTTAAAATTAATCCCCATCTTTTATATTGATCTACTGTTACATTTTAAGCCATTTACTGTAATTAGCAATATTCAATTATTCAATATTCAAAAATATTAAACCTATCTGAAGCCAACAATATAGATGGTATATTAGGGGATGGTAAAACAACAGGCAGTATATGAACGGTTTGGTTCTGCCATAATAATGCAAAATAAGTTGACTAATTTTGAAGATAAAATGCAGAACATTTCTGTGGATTTTAAGAGACATTTTTATTAAGATAATTTAGAATTAGTAGAAATACCTGGTTTTTTTCATATTAAGATTTTGGTTTTTTTCAATGTTTCTGTTTTGAAATGGTGTTTCTGTAACACAGAACCTCGTTGAACACTAACTGTTATTGCTAGAACAAAATTTGAAACTCCTACCTAAACAAACCATCATATTTTCTTTGCTTAGGAAAAAAAACCAAAGAAATTTAAAAAGTAGATCTACTGGCTGAGGATACTTTTAATCTGGCAATTAAAATACTCTAACAAGAAGAAAAAATTTTCTGGAATAGTACATTAATAATAGAAGGAATGAGGGTGGAAAATGGACTAATTTTAAAATGGGACCTGATAAATGTATATATTGGATTATAAGGTGTAATTGCATTTGGTATCTGATGACAGGATTTGTCAGGTCAGATATCCTCTCCTACTTTTTATTCTGTGTTCTCCTGTTGGTCATTCAATGCTTTAAATAAAGCTCTTTTTATTGGTGATTATAAGCAAGAAATCAAAGAAATATTTGGGCCACCTACATATATCATAATGTCTGGGTACATATCTTGATTTTACTATGCCTGCTTCTCTACTGTCTTGAGCCACCTGTAATTTACATTTTTGCAAAACAGTTTTTATTGCATGTATTCAGGACTTATATTCAGTATACTACCAATTTTCTGCTGCATTTTTCCAGGCAGAACTCAGTAACGAATCAGATCCAAGAGCATTTAGATTACCAGTTTACTGGCAACTGCTAGCTCTGGTATGGCTATGAACAGAAGTTTGTATATAGATATTTTTTGGTAGGGTTCTGCTTTAGTTCATTTCATAAGCAGATTCAACCTGGTAAACAAAGTAGCTAGAAATCGTTGAGGAAAACTTGGAGAGGTCCTTGCTGCAAAACATGTCTCAGAAAAAACACAAAGAAAACAATATAGGAAACATAAGGGATAAAGAAATAGTGAAATATTGACAACAGTAGATATGGATATATCTTGAAAAGAACGTAGAGTCAATACATAATAAAACCAGTATGGTGTATCTTACTCATTACATATGCAGAGACACCATGACTAGCATGAGTAATCTGAAAGAGTGAAAGTCATCAGGAATGATGTTTCAGGGATGTTTAAGTAATCTTATCTGAATATTATCTGATGAGTTAAGACAGAAAACAATGAAAAATGTCAATTCTTTCTTTAAGCACCTCTTGAAATATAAGGAGATAAATTGCAGTCAGAGGACTCCAGGATCATAAAATCAGTTATTTCATCATTTTGCATCCATTGTCTCAATCTACACCTTTGTAGAGATGCAAAAATGACTCCCCTCTCTCTGGACATTGCAAGGTCAGCCCACCTTTCAGTTGAATGGTCTCCTTAAAGTACTGTTGTCAACTCAGAAGGCTAAGTCAGATAAACTGAGTACAGGTGCTGTCTCTACAGGAGAGAATAACTGCTTTTCTCCATTTCCCTCCCACTCTTCAGTCTACACTGAACCCAAGGAACTGCAGGAACAAGCCACAGATCAGTAAACTGGCAGAGCTCAGAGATCAGTCAGTTGGTCAGTCAACCTTAAGAGAAATTCAGTGTTGAATTTCTGGATGCTGTGCAAAAAGATGCTTAGAAAAATCTAGGATAGGGTAGTTATTAAAGGAGATTAAAGGGTATTATCCAGTGCTTCAGGAAGCTGTAATTAAAAACAAAAAAAGAGGGAGAGAGGAAAAAAGGGGGAGAGAGTAAGAGAGAGGGATAGTAGGCTAATTTTTCCAATCAGTGAAGTTGTAAGGATGAGAAGCTTTGTTAGTGGCCTTAATATTAATTATACTGTATTTTTTTCCACTTAAAAAAAAAATAATCAACTCTAATCCAAGTCCCCTGCTTAATTTCTTTAAGGTAAAAAGACACACATAAGATACAGACTCAATGTTTTTGCAATTAGAGGTTCACCATCCTAGCATACTTGCTGAAAATTTAGCCTCCTCTGAAAATTAAGTCCCTCATGACACACAGATAGCCCAGGAATTAATCCTATCTTCCTAAATGTAAAAGGTAATTCAACATTTGCTTCAATCATGCAAAGTGCTCTACAGGGAAGTATCTTTCTGTCTTTTCATCTGCAGATAGAACTGGGTGAATTTTATGGTGTTATACAGAACATCAGACTACAAAACCTAATGTTCACATGTGCCCTTAAAGAACTGTCAGTCTCCTTGTCTACCTGTCCATGTAATGACCTATTCTTTTGCACAATCACCTTCACTATAACATCTGAATACCCTTAAACTAAAATGTTTGAAGACAGAAGACATTTTTGAAAAGCCAGTATTAAACATGCATCCCAAAGGAAGTAAAATACATCAGATACTTTTCAAACTCCTAAGGAAATGTTGGTTTTGTTATTATTGTTGCTTGGCTTTTGTTGTTTCTGTGAGGGGGTTTTGTGGGTTTTTTGTTCGTTTGTTTTGGTTTTTAAATTTTGGGTCTAAATGATACATGTTTTTACTGCTTTTAGCCTGGCCAAGAAACCAAATGGCAAGATCGTGGCCATGGTCAGCTGGAATCTGGGACTGTTTTGTTCTAGAAAAGATATTTATTTCCAAACTACACAGCTAAATCCAATCTGAAGAATAAAACATTTTGATACTCCATCCTGTTTCTGTCTTTAGAGCCGGTTTCAGTTTCCAAATAAGTGATGGAGTATGATCTGCTTTTGAGATTCCTTAATTTCTGGACTGTGGACTAGGACCCCAACTCATCTAATGATGAAGATATTCTCATAGACATTAACATTCTCAATAGTGCAACACACAGTCATTTTTCATATGCAGCGTCTAGGAATGGCATAGAGCTGATTAACACTTGTTGACCACATCGAAACCTGGTAGCCATACCTAATTCCTCTATTTGTATTCAGACCACATTCAAGATTCAATTAAAATCTTCTCAGTATGTACTGTATCTTTCACTTATCAATGCTAATGGCCAGGTCCTGAAACCTCCATTGTACTATGTGGTGCTTTTTGCTTCCTGAAGCTGTGCTACACAGAACCTGACATAGCCAGAGCTTGTAAAGACCCTTTATGTCCTTAGATTCCAGACCTGCAAGGTCACTTCATCAAACTAAAGCTCATTAAAAAGAAGGAAGAAAGGTGATCTACCATTCTGACCTCGGATATTGTAGCTGAAAAAGCCCTTTGCCATTTATATTTCAACTTTCAATGAGTATATGACTCAGTACTGGAAGGATTTGTAGCTGACACTCAATAGAAGCTGCTCTCGAATTTTGACAAATCCCATCTTGAGCTGAGAAGAGAAACAGATATTGATCCTAAGTGTACCTAATTCATCTCTGCACTTGTAATCCCAAAAGAAAATGGCTTCTATGACCAGAGGGCGTTCAATATTTTTTCCATCTTGTAAAATAAACAGCAGTTATTTTGGTGTGTCTTCATACGTCAGGAGCAACATTGTAAGTAAACAAAGCACTGTTGTTTTTTTTTCTTTCCTCTTTCCTGAGCAGAGTTATAAGAACTGCCAAGCCTTTTGATTGGACTAATTAAATTGTATCAAATAATTTAGACTGATGAAAGTCTGGAGGCCACAGCACCACAGCTGAGATCTGTGGCTCTGAAAGAAAGCTTCATTCCTTTATCAGAGAACTGTATTTCATCAGGGATCATGTAATAAATCATGAGGAAATTAATTTCACCCTGATGATCTAGCCTCAGTAGCAGAGTGGTGGCACTAGCACTTGTGGGATGCTGAGAGTGATGATACATGGAGAGATAAGAGGCTGAGTTCTGTTGACAAATACATTTATGTAAGTTTGGAGAAATTCTACTGATTTTACTGATGTTGGTTAAGACATATTTTGAGGTCATGTTCTAGCCCATGATCTTACTAATTGTTTCTTTTTCCAGCCTGTCATATCAGAAAAACTGACTGTAAAATAGAAGAGATTTAGAAATTCTGTCCTGAGAGTTACTTGTGACAGGATGTAGATAGGAAGTAACCAACAAACCATCCTAGCTGATGCTAAAGTACACTTGACTAGAAGGACCTAGCCATGCAGCATAATAAACTTGAAGTCCTCTTCTGTTGTGGGAGAAACAGTCTGTGGTGGGAAAGAACAAGAACAGGCATTTGAACCCATTTCCCATTCTTTCTAGGATATTGAATTTTATGAGGCAGCTGGGATTCTTTCCTGACATAGCTAAGATTCATTAAATATCTTCCTTTGAAAAGTTTTCATTTTGATGAATCAGTCTTCTCTGACAGCAAAGACAACAAATCCTGAAAAATTTCCTATCAGCTCCAATAATCACGCAAAAGAGCGTCTGGCTGCAAAAAAATGGGTGATCTGGACAGTGCATTATATAGACAGGTTGCATTAAGTGCAACTCAGGCACTTTTAAGCATGAGACTGTTATGGGAGGGAGAAAATGAGGAAAATTTAGTTTCCACTTTAGATTTTTAAGGACATTATCTTAGAAACTAGGGTAACACTGTGTACTTCTGTGCATACGCGTGGTTGTTGAGAATGGTTGTCACAAAATTAAGCAGCCAGATTTCCCCCTGTTATAGATCTGCCTTTTTTTTCCCTCTGTTTCCTGTTGCAGGCAGTGACATTGGATGGACTAGACAGGACAAATCTATTAATACATGTCACCATGGCTGCTGCCAACATAATAATTCTAGGGTTTTTGACAATGGCATGGCCTACCTGGCACAAGGCTTACAGGCATCACATGGGAGCCACCTTTCTCACAGAGGAAAGGGGGTCTCGTAGAGGAAAGTGGGAGAATGTACTGTGGTGAGAGGGAAAGGGTACTGGCATGGGCTCTCCACCTGTTCCCCTGGGGCATGTTGGGAGTGCTGCAGTACAGTTAATATCCTGTAGAGATGAGCTAGGGGATCTTGTAGTTGTAGAGGTCGACAAGGAAAATTCCATAAAACGCCTTACGGGAAATAAGGGGTGCCCCACTAATAAGGAAAAACAGCCAAAAGCCCATATCAACTGCCTCTACATGAATGCACACAGCCTGGGAAACAAACAGGAGGAGTTAGAAGCTACAGAGCTACTAGGAAGCTATGATCTTGTTGCCATTACTGAAACTTCGTGGGACGAATCTCATGACTGGAGTGTAGCTTTCGATGGCTACAGGCTGTTCAGAAGGGACAGTGTGGGAAGGAAGGATGATGGCATTGCCATCAGGAAAGGGATAGAGTGTGAAGAACTGTCCATGAAGAGTAGCCATGAGCAAGTTGAGAGCCTATGGGTGCAAATAAGAGACTGAGGCAACAAAGAGAACATGGTGGTCAAGGTCTACTACAGGACACCTGATCAAGGAGAGCCCTTAGATGAAGTCTTCTTCCTCCAGATACAGGAGGCTTCACGTTCACAAGCTCTTGTCCTACTCACGGACTTCAACCATCCTGACATCTATTGCAAGCTGTAGGCAATCCAGGAAAATCCTAGAATGCATCAAAGACAGTGTCTTAACCCAGGTGATAGACACCTCTACTAGAGGGGATGCAATATTGACTTGATAGTCACCAATGCATGTGACTTTCAGAGGCAACCTGGGACGCAGCAATCAAGCTACTGTAGCTTGATTGAAAGAGTTCAAGGTCTGGAGGGTTATGGGCCAGGGATGATGGAGCAGAATAAAGCTGAATGATCCCTAGGGATGCTTTCCATAGAGCACAAGAGCTCTCAATTCCCAGATGTATGAAATCAGACAGGTAAGGGAAGAGACCAGCTTGGTTGAGTAGAGACCTGCTGATCAAACAAAAGAACAAGAGGCTTTTGCACAAGCAGTGCAATCAGGGACAGGTAGCCTAAGGAGAATATAGGGATTCTATCTGGTTATGTAGAAATAGGGTTTGGAAGGCCAAGGCGCCACTGGAGCTGAACTCGGCAAGGGATGCAAATAATAAGAAGGCATTCCACAGTGTGGTGGTATGACCCTGGCTAAAGGCCAATTGCCCACCAAAGTCTTTCTATCACTCACCTTTTCAGCTGGACAGGGGAGAAAATATATGTATTGAGAGGCTTAGGAGTCAAGGTAAGAACAGGGAGAGATCATTCCGCAATTAGTGTCATGGTCAAAATAGTCTCAACACAGAAAAAAGGAAAGAAAACTCTAATTTATTACACTACACTACACAGACAGTGACATCAGAGAAGTGTGACCTGACCTTAAAACACCTCCCCCCAGCCCTCCCTTCTTAGCAGAATTCACTTTAGCAATAATTTCTCTCCTTTCTTCCCCCCCACATTGTTGCATGGAGGGAGGCAGGGACTGGGGGAATGAGGGTTTTGGTCAGTTCCTGGTGAGATGTTCTCCTTCTTAGTTAGGGAGCATTCCTCAGACTGTCCCCCTGCTCCAGTGTGGAGTCCCACCCATGGCAGACAGTCCTCCACGAACTTCAGTGAATCCTTTCCCACGGGGCTTCAGCTCTTCACCAGCTGCCATAGTATGGGTCACTGCTGTGGGGTGCAGTCATAAATCATAGAATGTCTCTTAGTCTTTCAGGCCCAGACTGATCCAGCCTGGTCCCCAACGGAGTCCATGTCATGTTGTGTGTGTCCATCCCCGCCTTCCCCACCTGCCTGGCCCCAGCAAACCTGCAAACCTGGTCTGGATTTAAGCTCTCTCTCACCAATGTGTCTCTGACTCTCTCCATGGGCTGTAAGTGCTGGCAGAGGCTTGCATCCAACGGGGGTCACAGCATCTTCTGTATGTCTCCATCTGCTCTAGCATGGGGCCTCTCCATGGGCTCAAAGTGGAGTCTTATCCTTTTCCATTGGCTGTGGGGGACACCTGCTCCACCACAGTCTTCTTCACTGGCTACACAAGAGTCTTTCTCTCTGGCACCTGGGGCACCTCCTCCCTGCCCTCTTCACTGACCTTGTTGTCTGCAAGGTTTCTTACATTTTCTCATTCTCTTCTCTGGGGGCAAAATGCAGCTGCTATTGTTTTGTTTTCTTCTTAAATGTGATTCACAGAGGCACTATGACCATCACTCATGGGCTTGGCCTTGTTCAACAATGACTCTAGCCTTGAGTTGGCAGGTGTTTACCCTGTAGGGCCTACAGAAAGCTTCTAGCCACCTCTTGAAGGAGCCACCCCTGAAGCCTCCCCTCCTCCACCAGAACCCAGCCACACAAAACTACAACATACAGGTATGTCAACCAGAAGAAGAGGGTGAAACAGTGTACCTGCCCTGAAGAATGAAATTGGAGACCTCATATTAATGGATGAGAAGGCTAAGGTGCTCAATAACATCTTTGCCTCAGTCTTCACAACCAACAGCTCTCCTTGGTCCTCCTGGGTCAGTAGGCAGAAAGATGGGGCACAAGGGGATAAAACCCCTCAGATTGTGGGGAGGATCAAGTTTGTGACCACCTGAAGAACCTGAACAAACATAAGTCTATGGGACCTGAGGAGATGCATCACAGGGGCCTCAAGGAATTGGCTGATGCAGTTGCAAAGCCGCTCTCCATCATATATGAAAAGCCATGGCAGTCAAGGGAAGTTCCTGGTGACTGGAAGAAGGGCAACATTGTGCCCATTTTTAAAAAGAGTAAAAAGCATGAACAAGGGAACTACCAACAGCCTCCCACGGAACAGTTTCTCCTAGAAGCTATGTGAAGGCACATGATAGATGAAAAGGTGATTTGTGACAGTCATCATGGCTTCACCAGTGGCAGGTCCTGACCAACTTGATGGCTTTCTATGATAGGGTGACTGCATCAATGGACACAGGAAGACTGATGGATGTCACCTATCTGGACTTCTGTAAAGCCTTTGACACAGTTCCCTGCAACATCCTTCTCTCTAACTGAGAGATAGGGATTTGATGAGTAGGCTGTTTGGTGGATAAGGAATTGATTGGATGATCGCACCCAGAGAGTAGTCATCAATGCGTTGATGTCCAGAGGGAGATTTGTGACAACTGGTGTCCCTCAGGGGTCCTTAACTGGGACTAGTATTATTTAATATCTTCATCAGTGACATTGGTGATGAGGTTGAGTGCACTGTCAGCAAGTTTGTGGATGACACCAAGCTGAGTGGTGCAATTGACATGATGGAAGGATGGGATGTCATTGAGGGGGATCTGGAGAAGCTGGAGAAGTCAGGTTCTTAATGTAGACATCATGAGTCCAGAAGGCCAACCCTATCCTTGGCTGCATTAAAATGAGCACAGCCAGCAGGTTGAGGCAAGTGATTCTGCCCTTCTACTCTGCTCTCATGAGATCCCATCTGTCAGGGAAGACAGCAGGCCTGCCAGCAGCCTAGCTCTCTTCTCCCAAGACATAAGCCCTGGCAATATTCTTCTGTTCCCATGAGAAAGGAAAAGTTACTCATGCAGAGAGGATCTTAATAATCACATTCTCAAAACACAGCGGCCTTGTTGATAGGGGTACAGGCCACCATAAACCAAGAAGCAGTTATGGGAAGGTATTTGGGAGTAACAGAACATGTTAGGAACCAACCATAACAAGATGGTCAAAACAGCAGGTGTGTGGATGCTTTTAGATATTAAAGGTAAACTAAGAATATTTAGCTATAAGTTAGGTTTATCAGAACTCGTTATAATTACTAACTAATCATTATGGTGTGAACAGTGTGTGTAACCAATTAGCAGTTTTTTAGCTTGCCACGTTTGCAGTAAGAAAGATATATAATCTGTGTGATTTCACCTAATAAAATGGCTGGCTGGCTTCATGGCTTCATGGCTTCATGGCTTCACCTAAAATTCATATATTGAATTGCGTGTTGCTCCCTGCTGGACGCCACACCCACCTGGAGTATTGTGTACAATTCTGGAGTCCCCAACATGAGAAGTACATGGAACAGTTGGAATGGGTCCAAAGGAAGGCCATGAAGATGATTGAAGGGCTGGAGCATCTCTCCTGTGAAGACAGGCTGAGAGAGTGGGGATTGTTCAGACTCGAGAAGAGGAGGCTCAGGTGAGACCTTATAGCGTTCTTCTAGTACCTGAAGGAGGCCTACAATAAAGCTGGGAATGAACTTTTTAGAGGGGGATGAGGTGGAATGGTTTTAAGTTGGAAGGGGTTAGATTTAGATTGGATGATAGAAAGAAATTCTTCACCGTGCAGGTAGTGAGACACTGGAACAGGCTGCCCAGAGAGGTGGTGGATGCTCATTCCCTGAAAGTGTTGGATGGGGCCTTGAGCAGCCAGATCTAGTGAGAGGTGTCCCTGCCTATGGCAGAGGGGTTGCAACTTCATCATCTTTAATGTCCCTTCCAACCCTAACCATTTGATGATTCTATCATTCTGTGATCATAGTGAAAGTGAGTGTGATTGTACAGTTTCACCTCTCATGACACATTTCAGCTAAGAGGACAGGACGAGGAAGTCCTGGATGCCCATGTATAAGTAAGTGGGGGTTCACCTTCAAGCAGAAGTCCATAGCTTCTTTCAGAAGTATCAAATACCTTCTGAATTTTTGAGTAGCAAGTCCACAAATAAAATCAGCTAAATCGTATCAGAACAGGAAAAGTTCAATTTTGTAAATCTAGCTATATTTTTCTGCAAAAAGAAGGAATTAATTACATTATCTTACGGTCAGAGAGATGCATTGTCATTTTGTGGGTTGGAACTAGATTATCTGTAAGGTCTCTTCAAATCCAAACCATTCCATGATTGTACAATTCTGAGATTTTTCTATTTAAAATATTTTGCTGTTATAAATCTTTAAAACATGGTTGGACAGGGGAAGCTCTATTCCTTAAATTAAGAAAACACCAAATACGTAGTAAATTAAATGTTTTGGGGAGAAAAAAATATAAAAATCCCAAAAATAACATTGGACTTTCTTTTAAAGAATACTTATCTATAGTGTGTTTTTTTTCTTTAAATTATTTTTATTAGTTTATTGCTTAGGGCAAGATTGCTGCTGCTGATATATAAGTAAGTGAAAACTAGAAATTAATTTTCTTTAGGTTCTCATAAGTAGCTGTCAGAAACAGCCAGTAACTTCCTCAGCCAGAGCATCACATAGCTCTGCTGAAGTTCTCAAAGCTCTGCTGCAGATCAGCTTATTAATGATCAAGTATTAATACTGGACAATAAACAAAAGAAGCTAGTCTCTCACATTTACAGACTCCTTGCAGGGATGGAAGAATACAGAAATAGGTGGGACTGTAAAGATGACTGTAATGGTAAAGTCATTTAGGCATTTAGATCACCAGGTGAACTGGACCATAATGCTGGCATTTATTAACGTTCTTTGCTATGACTAATTTTATATATGAACAGACAAATAAATCCATTTGGCAGGCTTGCAGAGTATTTGACATAAACAGCTATAGCAATGTTTTTGCATTTGCATTTAAATTTTAATGTAAGGTTCTTCATATAATCCCTGATAATAAAGCCTTATGACTCTTTGTTGAGGTCCACAAGAAAATTGATAATACATGTGAACATCCTCTGACTGTTAGGAAGTTAAATCAAAGAATCTAAGATTCTCCCTTTTAAAAAGGTGAATTAATTCTGATTGTCTTCACTCAGAAGTTCGATAAAAATTCTATCAATCAAGGGTGTCTATGAATTCTTTTTGAAAGAAATAAATACAGAAACAAATGACTGCTTTCAAATTTTACATTCTTTAACTTCTGGGACTGTTTCCTTTTTTAGAAGATGGATGATAGAAACGGAAAGATGAGTTGCATGAGATCCTGCAGGAGTTGTCTTTTTGAACGTGAGTTGATTACAGTTTTCATTGTCCATGGGTGGAAGAATACTAATAATAACTAAAAAAACAAACAAACAAAAAAGCCCCAACAACCCAAAAAAACCTGCAAGAAAAAGGCTGTAAAAATGAAGTATGTGTCAACACTGTGAGACAAAACCCTGAGGAGCACACTCACAAAGGCCTAGATTTGTTGTTCCCTAAGCGCCTAACTTGATACAATCATACAAAGTTCTCCATGATGTTGAAAGCATGAGTTTAATTTCTCCAGGGGTTAATTCAGGCTTCCTCTGATCTCAGCTATTGGTGAAGGGACTTACCTCTCTTCATTGCCTAGTCAGGGAGCTGAAGGGAACTAAATTCCAATTTAAAAACCCTCAAATGCTTCCCAAATTAGCAGGATTAATCCTAATCTAAGTCTCTGTGTGTGACTCATTCCTCCATATATTTCATCATAAAACCAGTGTGAGAGCGTATGTAACTAATTGAAAACAACTTGAGTGATGGCCAAAACAGGAGTCACCTCAAGGGAAACTTAGTTTGATTAACTGAGATGGCAGTATCCTTAAAAACCCAAGGTATTAACCTGCGTCTTCTGTTTCCTGTGGGAATTTCATCAGTTGTTGAAGAGCCAAGATTTCATGCCATTTGTTAGTGGAGACTCCCATTTGACACATGCCTGGGTCACCTCAGCTCCTTAGCTCCTTAAGATAAATCAAGGGATTATTAAATTGTGCTCCATCAGTTTATTTTATAGGTCTTATTTTTTTCTCTTTTTTTTTTTACTGCGAGATTTTTGAAATCTCTGGCCCTTCTGTTCTCTGAGCTCACTGAATATCAGACAGTACTTCTACCTCAAAATAGACTGTTCTGTGATACTGCCCTTGACCAAAATTTTATCTTACTGTTATTAAGCACATTTTTTGTGAACTCTGCTTGACTCCTTTTCAGGTACATGGAGGGACAAACCATACTTAGATACTGTATGCAAGTACATGTAAAGTATCTTCTCCTTTATATAAACCCATTAATATACATTATATTATTCATTGCTATTTCTTCCAGATGAATAGAGTAGTATCACAAGTATTTTTCCCTGTAGTAGGAACAATAATATATTGTGGATAGGAAGATACCTTAATAAGACTAAAAATCCGTTCAATGACAGGAACAATAGATTTCATAGAAAACTATGCGACAGGAAAGAAGCATTGCATTGTTTGGAACACCTGTGGTTAATTATCATAGCTGAATACATTAAAATCAGTTTCCAACCTCATATATCTTCATAGACTGTTTGGCGATATTAAGCGATAAAGGCTTAATAATCAAAAGTACTGAGTTAGCAAATGTTTTCTAATTTTAATAACTTCTTGTTGTAATTACCAAGTCTTGGAGTGAAATGATTTAATTAGAAAGTAATCAAGAAGTGTCTACTGTTAATTGAAGGAATTATAAAAGATCTACATTTTTAATATATTTCTGGAGTAATAAAATTAAAGTCTATGATAATTATTTTATAAACCATGCTGATAAGAAAAGTTTGATACCAAAATGAGATATTGTGTATAATAATTCCCACAGCTGCATTTGCCTTTGGCAGGTATAACCCAAAGCAAGGATACTTTGGACATATCCATTATCTCTCATTTCACATCTCAGCGTACTTAAAGAATGTCCATTCATGCTTCCAGCTCCTATGAGAATAGCAATAATTATCATTATACCTATTTTCTCAACTAATAAAGTGAGGTTAAATGTATCAGGATAAATCATGGGTATTTATAGTCTTAGATTGAATTTTTTATCTAATATCATTTTGATAGAATACTGGGTTTCTGATGAAACCTTTTAAAGAAATCAAGATTCTCTTCATAAACATTTTAACTTTTAGAAAAGAAAAAGGTATATTTCAAAGTAAAACAAAAAATCAGAAGTTAATTATTAAAAAATGTTCAACCGAATACAAATGAATTTAAATTAACAAAAAATCTGCAGATCACCTGGTACTATTTATAGTTCATATTCTTCACCTTTTCATTACTCTTTCCCAGCTGAGTACTGACAATGATATTTCCCAAAATCCTCCATGGTTATGCATTCTCATGCTGATCCATGCTCAGGAAGTGGGATGTCACAAAATGCCGTATGTATCATTGGGATAAAGCCTTTTTTCCTGACTGCTGCTATTTTTAATAAACATTCCAAGACACTGATTGTCCAGTTTAAAACTTCTATGGTGAACTGCTATTCCCTCTTGGATGTCTGTTAATTTGTCAATGCACAAGAAGCCCAGTAAAGTTATTCTAACACAGGTTTGTCAGAACAGATGTGGTTTATGCAGGTCTCTGATATTTTATGTGCTCTTAGGCCCTTTTTTTTCACTAAAAAAAAACTTGTGCTATTAACTTTGTTATTAACAAAACTATTTAATAAATGCTATTTAACAAAATATGTTTTCCATGAAAGCGAAAACTTACCTTTTTGCAGGAAAGCTGACAGCTCTTAAAACATGCAGAAAAACTTTTCTGACCTGCCTTAGAAATAATTGGAGGAAAGAACATATTCTAAAAAATGAGAAATTAACCTGTTTTTTTTTCATGAGAATGACATTATTGGTTTGTACCTTTCAGTTATTTCTGCTGAAAAGCACATCTGATTATTAACAAAACCAACATCACTATTCCTTTGGTTGCTCTTCTTAATCCCAAAGGACTTTTCAGACTCTCAACAAGTGATGTCATATGACACGCATGGTGAACAGCTGGTAGTGGGATGGAAAGTGACATCTGTATAGCTGACCAAAATTCAAATGATCTATCTGACTAACAAGACTGCAAGATGTTGAAGTAGTGATTGACAAACTGTCAGGCACTTCAGGCCAGGTTCACAAATGCATGTATGTCTTCATTCCTAATTTACGCATGCCGTTAATACAATTGTAGGTGCAAACAAGACACTTGCATGTCATAAGAGCTGGAAACACCTGATTCACATACATATGTGAAATCTCTTTTCAATTCTGTTGGCTTCTATGCATGCGTACCCTTTCTTAGTTTGGTAAATATTTAAAAAAACCCAATCAAATAAAAATGTCCAAAACATTTTATTTTCTAGAAATGTTTAGATCAAACTAAATGTAAATGATTTGACCATAAAGAATAACTATTTTGTTTCTATTCTGCCTTAGACAGAAGACATCATGTTGACATAAGGCATCTATTTAGAACCAATATCTGGTTGGTGATAATGTTCTCTAGATGTTCACCAGGCCACCAGTTCCTTCCAGCTGTTCTCTTATCCCCAGGGGTTACCTTTGGCTATGGTCATTATTGTTTAAACAAGCGTATCTTGAAAACTTAGGAGTTTACTTTTCATTTATCTGCCATCTAAGTTCGTTCTTCCGAGACACTGGTGGCAAAAGAGAGATGAGTCAGTGTCTTCACTGTAAAAGAATAAAATGAAAAACCTCACTCTATGGTATATATGAAGAAGAAAAAGAATAATTATATGCTACCTCTTATGGTTACCTTGCAAGAGGGAATTTTCTGGATGACTACTTTTACAGAAGGAGAATGTCTATTTCACAAAAAAAGGAAGGAAAAAAAAAAAGCAGTATTGGAGGCATGGGGACACTTTTCCATCCTTTAGGAGACAAAAAGAAGAGCATTACAAATTCTGTTCCCAACTGGGCATGGATTTATAAGTTACACAGAGCACCCTTATTTACTGAAATGCAGAAGTATATGCATGAGAAATTCCCAGCTGCTGACATTTTGTGAGATTTTAATAGTACCATTAGTCAATATATCAGTATGCAGCATATCATATTGACTAGAGCTGATGTTTATAGTGGAAAGCTATTGACTTATGGGATGAAAAAGTGGATATAATTCAGCTTCAGGCATTATTGCCCACTGGAGGTTACTTTTTCATGTACAGGGACAATAATTTGCCCTGTAAACTGAAAACTCTAGGCTCACTATATATTTTACTATGTACTTTAATAAGACTTTTTTTTTTACCCTAAATGTACTTTACACAGAAGCTGGAACTTCAGCAGTAGTATCTCCTATGTTGCCATAGCTGATAAAAAAAAAAAACAACCCAAACCCTAAACAACCAAACAGCAAAACCGAGCAAAATAACCCCTTGAGTGGCTAATAGAAATGTCTTAATTTTAGAGAAGGTCAACAACACAGTTATGTATCGACATAAAGGAACGCTTATGTCATATCTATTGTACTATATGACATTGCCAGTAGTCCTGAAGATGGACTTTAAATCCTAATTTGACTGGTAGTCATTCATGCATCCTTAGTATGAGATTGAGATCGTTGGTGTAAGATTTATCTTGACCAACTCTTCCTGTTCCAAGTAGGAAAACTAGTTCAGAGAGGCTGTGTAGTTCTTGTCCTCCAAGATTTTCATGAAAGGCCTAAGAAACATAGTCTAACTTTACTTTGAACAAGAATTTGGACAAGGTGGTCTCATGAGACCCCTTCCTACCTGACTTCTCCTATGATGTTATGAATTCAATCACTCTAAGTGTTTATACAGGCTCTTTCTGCATTCAGTGGAGAGACATAGACAGTTATAAAAGTTAAGTCACATCAGCAAAAGATAAATATCTGTTACAAGTGAGAAGACATGTTCTCTGGAACCAGTCTAGAGGGAACCCAGAATATTAGCCTGCATTATGTAATTAACAGATGGCTAACAATAATTATATGGAGAGGCACTTCACCTTGAACTATGCAGACTACTGTGTAGTTGAGGGTCACATGATTATTCCAAGATGGTTTTTTTTTACAGGGCTCATTCATCCTTGATCGCAACTGATGACTTAGGAAGCTGCCACAACACAGGTAAATAATAGCACAGAATACAGAGTCCCACATGCATTGACTGATGAACTAATGGGCTGGATCTTACAGTTTTACTAAAAGATTGGCTTGCTAACCAAAAGACGAATACAATTCAGCTGACAATAGATCTTGATAAGCTGAAAAAAATATTCAGAATTAGCTTGTCAATAGCAGGAATGAGTCAATAGCAGAACAAATGCTATCCACTTCTAATCATAGTAATGGCACAATAGACAATATTCATTATCCACCTGTCAAATCTTGCTGTGAAAAAAAAAACAGTAATAGATCACAGATAATATAACAATAACAGTAACAATAACAGTAAAAACAAGAGCAACAGCAAATAAAAAAAAAAATCATATCCTAAAATTAGTGGCATAAATCAATGGGTATTTTCTTGTGTCAATTCACATTAAGATACACTATATAAGACTTAATAGCCCAGAGTTTCCTAACATGACATGACATCCTGTTTTTACTTCAGGAATTATAATTTAAGATTTGATTTGTTTTCACCTATTGGAAAGCTACTGAGTATGACAATATATTCAGGGATTTTCCCCAGGTTTCTTGGTTAAGATACTCACTTGCCTGTGTCTTAGGAGAAAAAGCAGCCCTTTCCTCTTGCCTTTTTTTTGGTAGCATCAATCGCAACAGTGATGCTGTGAAAAAGGACTCAATCATTTCAGTCATAGTTTGGCAGTTCAATGCTGGCTTCTTTGCATTTGGAGGAAAGTCTTTGAAATGACAGCATAAGATGTGAGAGTTTTGGCAGCTAAGGTAAGTCAGGTTTCTTTTTGGAGTGCTAGTGTTTTCCTGCTAGACAATCTATTTCTTCTATACACACATGGCCCTTTCTTAGTACTGACAGCATTATGAGGTGAGCCAAGATGGTGTTAGCTACATAGCAGTTGACCAGTTAAAAGTAGGTGTTTGCATTGCAGGTGTCATGTGTAAGGTGACTATCTGAGATCCCATTATAGTCAGTGGGGATTATGGTCAATGTGGACAACTTACTCTAAAATAGCCACATTTTGTTTTTTTTCAGCAAAGTGGCTTTCTAGATTTTTCAGTGCATTGACTGAATTTCCGTAGACTGCAATAAGAATCAAGAAATCATTGTTATTATATGTATGTTTCTAAATCTGGAATGGAAATCCACCCTTAAAACTCAGTCTAGTTGGCTAGATATTTAAGTGTGTAATGTCTCTTGAAATACTGCAGTGTATCTAAAACCTTTGTGGGGTTGGCAGATGCAACACAATTTATAGGTGGGTAAAATCCTTCTGTTCTTTTGGAGTGGCAACCAAAAGGGACACCCAAGGGCATCTGAAATGACACTAGATAATTATGTCTAGGCAATTTTACTTTATTCTTAGTGTCTAATTTATGACAATCATTAAGGATATATCTATACTCAGAAATTAAATGGGACTAGGAACATTTCTGGTCATTGGGGTCAAGCAGGAAAATATATTTGTGCCTATGCTAGTGAATTCTCTAAGTTTCAAAATAAGGTGAGTGCACCTGGAGTAGTTATTGGTGTGGGTAGTTCTAACTCATAAAATGCTCCCAGGTGTTGGCAGTGTGATAACTGTTATGAACAAAAACTGGACCAGAGACAGAGTCCTTATATTTCACTAATATGGCCAGACATGCTCGAGAGTCCTTCTGGGCATTATTTCATTTAACAGTTATAGCTTAAGTGTCTAGGAATCCAGCCATGTGGGTAGACATCAACAGATAGACATTCCTCGTTTAGACACTAGAAATGCTAAAAATTCTTGTCTTACTATCTCTCCACTCCTATCTGCACCCCAGTATATCTGAAATAATTTCAGCCCTTTTAAACAACGTACCTCTAGATGCATCAAGCTCTACCATATTTATTTTTCTCTCTTTCTGATGTAGTAATTGTCATTCAGACCTGGAGTTGATGTATTGCAACAGGTTTGTATACGTTTGGTATTTTATTCATTCCTCTAGTCTGTTTTTCTCTTTCCATTCAGACATGGAGCATAATAGAATTGCCACTGCCAAAACCCTCACTCCAGTGGAATGAAAACCATTCATTTGTTGTCTCAATTTTAAGATTCCTGACTCCAAATGCAAGGGTATTCTCCATGGACGTAATGGGACATTTAACAATTCATTCATTTTCTTCACATGCTACTTATTTAGACACTCAGCAGTTGGCAGCTTTGATGTGAGTGGTGGAAATTATAAAGACATTACATATCGTAAAAATATAAATGAAAGAACACATACGCCCTGTTTTATATCAGACTAAATTGACTAGTGTCATATTCAGGATATTTTGTTTTACAAATTATAATCGTTAGAGAAGGTGTTCCCTTGAGTGAAACACTACCTGTCTATTTCATATAGAACACCGGCTCTTCTCTTTTTCTCCTGTAAAGAAATTGCTGTGCAAGACTCAGAAACAAAAAAGTAAATGTATAAAACTCAAACAGTACACATACAAATAGAATAGAGTATGTGTGTGCTTGACATCTTAAGCATACTAAGGTCTCCGTATCAGTGAAGGAAAAGAAGTAATATTTTATGGAGGGAGTGGTAAAACTCAGCTGGAGAAATCAGGCTATGATTATTCAGAAATATTTATATAGAAGAAAAAAAACCTTCAATTTTTCTTGCTGTTCTATCATATTTTCTGGACATTTGGGATGGTTTGAACCCAGACAGCGACTAAGCACCCACACAGCTGTTCACTCACTCCTACCCTGCAGTGGGACAGGGAAGATAGCATAGAAAGAGCAAGATCAAGATAAAGTTCTTAAACTAAGAAAAGAGGAGAATAAAACCCATCCAAAAGTGATGCAAATGCAATCAGTCACCACTTCCCACAGACTAATTCCCTGCAAGAATCTGCAACCCTTACCTTGGAAGACACATCCCTCCCCAGTTCAATTATTAATTGTGGAACAAGAAATTACATAGTATGGAATATCTCTTTGGTCACTTTAAGTTAGATGTCTCCTGCCAACTTCTTCCCACTCCTGGCCAAGTAACTAGAAAGCCCTGATACTGTGCAACCACTGTTCATCAATAGACAAATCATTGATGCATTATCAACATTGCTTTAGTCACAAACCCACAACAAAGGGGTTTTTTCATTTACTATGAACTCTTCTTAGGAAAGTTAAAAACTATACCTGCCAGACTCAGTGTGCCGTTATACGTGCTGGTGTCAACAGTCACCCATTTTTAATTACAGTGAATAGTGAGACAAAAATTGATAGGTCAGCTCTGAGGAGTGAATCTCTAGACCTTTGATATAGGTCTTGCATATTTCAAATAACATGGTATATTAAATCAAAGATCATAGTGTGATAAAGATCTACTGTAAACATTCAATGACTTGAGCTAGTAAAAGTGACATAACTAAAGCTACCCTTTTTTCTTCATGCACTTTCTGATTTGGTTCTAATGGCCTTCCCCTTCACTATGATTTTTTTCTTAAAATTAATTTTTAAAAAAACTTCCTTAATAATTTCTCACTGAAAGCTTAAAGAGATTTTAGAAACTCCATCATTGTATATATTTGCCAGACAAGACACTGAGCAACCTGATTTAACTTGGTTCAGCTCTGAGCAGGATGGTGGAACAAGGAACTACAAGTCCCTCCCCATTAAGTCCCTCCCCATTTTTTACTCCTAACCCTAATAAATTCAATTCTGTAACATTATTTTAATTCCTATGGAAATTGTTTGGTTGCTGTGTCTCTTAGTCTTTTCTGTTATGTCTGTCTAAGGAAATTTTGGTGATCACATGAATGTCATGATGCACTGGTTCTTCTCACAGAAACAGGCATTCTGTGATGTGTCTCATTTATTTTGGCCTTTGATGAATAATGGATTATAGTTATGACAACATAATTCATTTAGATGCATTTATTAACAGAAATATATTGCATTGTTTGACCAAAGCAGTTTCAACTTTGTTATTTTATCAGTATTCAACACATGCAAAAGATTAAAAACAATCCTGTGTAGATTACTGCTTCTCATCAAACAGTGCAGTGTTTGAAACTCCAAAAGATAGTTTGGAGTCATTGTAAATGAACTTTTCCATTTTACACAGACTTTTTTTTTTTTTTTTTAATGAAGTTTCATTAAAAGGAGGTGCCTGGCAAATACACAGTTTAAAAAAGATGCCTGTCAAACTTTAAGAGATTGTGTAAATATTGCATAATTTTTAATGGATTTTCACTGACAAGCAAACTACTCAACATTACTTCCGTCAGGTGTATATCATTATAACAAAGCCTAAACTTATCATATGTTTTTGAAGATTCAGATGCATATAGATAGTTGTTGTCTTTCTCTCAAATTTTTCTGTCCAAAACAATTTTGCTGTACTTTATTTTTTTTTTGCTATTAGTAGTTCTTTCCTTACTGATTTTCCTGTTATAATTTTTCATTCAGTACAGTGCAGCAACAATTTATTCAAGTCTAACTTTTTCTTGAGATAGTGATTTTTCAGTAGTTTTCCTATGTTGGAAAAGAAGAATATACACGTCTTCTTTATTTCATGTTCTGGATCTGTTCCACTCAGCTGACTTCTCTGCCTAATTTCCTTTTGTCCTGTATCACTGAAAACCTAAGTTATGGACCTACTTTCATACTTCAATTTAATTTGAATAAAATAAACTCAAAATCATTCTATCCAGGGTTAATTTTCATTCCTGGCTTATCTTCTTGACTTACCACCACCAAATCTTACAGTGGGATCAGAAATCTTTCAACTTTAGCATGTGACAAATGTGTAGATAGCTGGGACTGATATGCTATCACAGTGAAATTATGCTGAAGAAAAGGTATGGCCAGTACAATTTTGATTTTCCACGGTGCTAGAAATGTCTCTACAAGTATAAAAAAGAATAAGCTGCTTTAACCAGGATTAGTATGGGAGAAGGCTAATTGGTCTTTCACCTTATTTTTGCTGTCATTCCTTCAGGGATTAGGTTAAGCCTCAGTGTATGTTTCATCAGGGAATCATGGAGATTATACTTTGTCTCTCTGTCTATCATTCAGACACTTCCTCTAATGTTGACTAGATTTTTATAAGCCTCACAACTCATCATGCGGTTCCTTTTAGTCAAAATAGGTATATAATTTATGGTACCAAAGGCAGCTGTTAGGGTAATAGAATGCAAGGCGTGAGACAGTAACATGATTGCTAAATCTTTATTAAGTTTCCCAATTTGCCACTTTTCACCCATGCCAAGTCTCATCTTACCTATGGGATTTTTGCATCTTTAAACTAGGAAGATGCTAATGAGGTGTCTACCAGTCTGACCTCAGACACATAAAGCATTCTGGGTAGAACTGAGATTGCCTACTATAAAGTAATATAACCCAAAGTCATGACCTGGTCCTTTAAAATGAAGCTCTGCTCAATGACAAAATGGAATTGCTGTAGGAAAATGTCGGTTACTCAGCAAAATTTAAATGTGGTAGAGAGACCAACTCTTTTTCTTTTAGTTCCAGCTAAGAATCTTCCAGATATTGTAAAACTGACTATCATTGTGATATCTGAATGCTTAATTATTCATAGAATTTCCTGTTAACCTAAGGGCCATGAGAAATCATTGTATTAAATTAGGATGGGATTAATCTCATACTGTATCAAAAGACTTCAACGTCTGCAAATGGAATAACAGGACTTTCAATCCAGTACAATAAACAGGGATTTATAGGGAATGGTTCCTTGGCCCTACTTAGAAGTTCACCTTAGGTTAAGATGATTTATGCCCTGGAAGTATTCGTTTCAGGTTTTTGGCTAGAAACTGAACGGATATCCATGTTTGTTCAGACTTACCTTTGTTCAATCTTAGTCTTACCTTTCCTGTACAGTGAACAGAAATAGGAAGATTCAGAGGATGATTCATCCAACCTAAGATCCATGTCTACAGAAAGTGAATAGCTATGTGAAGCTGTTAGTATTTCTCTACTGAATATGCAGAAAACTCTTTTTACATAACCATCTTAGAAAAAATCCCTGATTTGCAGCTGATTAAAATAAGTTAATTGTATTTGAACTTTTAACAGCAATTCAGATAATGACATAACTTCCACAAAGAAAATCCAGTTTTAATTCTAGGAACTGTACTTGTAGAGTATATTGCATAAAGAAACAAAAAGTTTATTTCCTTATTTAAAAGTGCCTACTTTAGTTCTTGACCAGTCATTGTAAGGATTTCTATCAATTTTGCTAAAAAATTATATTTTTTCACAGAATGAGTTTGCCAAGTTGCAATTCTTGACCACTGGATCTTTTCAAGTTTCCCTCTAAGATTGAAGAAACTTCTATTATCACGTTTTTATTCCTTCGGTGGATATTTATAGACCATGTCTAGTTATGCCTTTATCTTCCTTTTGAAAAATTAAATAGAGCATGGAGTACTTCATTGCACAGTGTTTTCAAACCTGTAATAATTCCTATGGAACTTTTCTGAACCCTTTCCAATCTTTTTCAGTCTTTTCTGAGCTGCAGGTACCAAGACTGGACAGCTTTTCGATAATGGTCATAACAATGCCAAGTACAAACAAATAAAAAGATTCCTTTATCCTAGTTAATATATTTTCATTTATGTGTTTAAGGATCACATTAGTCCTCTGCAACATAACATCTCATTGGATAATATAGTGTGATGAGCTACCATTGATTCTCATTTTCTCCTTCAAGTTTTTTACAAGATCACTGCTTCTCAAGATCGAATTTTCCATGCAGTAAATGTAACTTTGATATTCTGATCTTGGGGCAGAAATGCAGCTGACTGAGGTCAGCGTAATTCTGTTCTATGCAATTTTCTGCTAGATCAGGATCTGAGCAAGGATTTTATTTCAAGAACTTCTTATATGAACTTGACAAAGTCCTTTGCTTAATTTTGCACAAGGAATTAAAGCAAACCTTAATGTGATATTGAAATCATTCCTCCTGAACATCTAGACTCTATGTTCAACTTTATCTTTGGGAGCCAAACATGAAGATCCTGGAAACTCTGTTTCACATTTGACTGTTGGTCCTATTTCCATATTTGTCCTAGTTCTTCCTGCCTGAACTGTGGCTGTGACCTTCTTATTCATATTCATATTCATATTCATATTGACCTGTTGGAAAAGAGCTCTGTGGAGAAGGACCTGGGGGTCCTGGTTGATGACAGGTTGGCTATGAGCCAGCAGTGT
Source organism: Laterallus jamaicensis coturniculus (assembly GCA_022605575.1). Lineage (NCBI taxonomy): Eukaryota > Metazoa > Chordata > Aves > Gruiformes > Rallidae > Laterallus > Laterallus jamaicensis. Next base: position 959,436 of record JAKCOX010000056.1, read on the forward strand.
GTCCTGGTGGCCAAGAGAGCCAATGGGATCCTGGGATGCATCAGGAAGAGTGTGTCCAGCAGGTCGAAGGAGGTGATCCTCCCCCTCTACTCTGCCCTGGTCAGGCCCCACCTGGAATACTGTGTCCAGTTCTGGGCTCCCTGGTATAAAACAGACAGGGACCTTCTGGAGAGAGTCCAGAGAAGGGCGACAAAGTTGATTAGGGGTCTGGAACATCTCCCCTATGAGGAAAGGCTGAGTGAGCTGGGTCTGTTCAGCCTGGAGAAAAGAAGACTTAGGGGGGGACCTAATTAGTGTTTATAAATATCTTAGATATGGGTTGCAGGGGGAATTGGCCAGCCCCTTTTCAGTGGTCTGTGGGGACAGGACTAGGGGCAATGGCTGCAAATTGGAACACAGGAAGTTCCGCACCAACATGCGGAGGAACTTTTTCACAGTGAGGGTGACGGAGCAGTGGAATAGGCTGCCCAGGGAGGGGGTGGAGTCTTCTTCTCTGGAGATGTTCAAGTCTCGTCTGGACGCCTATCTATGTAATATGAGCTAGGGAGCCTGCTTTGGCAGAGGGGTTGGACCCGATGATCTCTTGAGGTCCCTTCCAACCCCTAAGATTCTGTGATTCTGTGTGATTCTGTGATTCACAACAGTCTTTGAAAGCAGAAAGCCCTTCATTGACAATAACACATTTTCCCACTCAAAAATTCCTTTCCTTCTATATCCATTCTCTGTTTTCCAATTTGCCTTTCTTTAAAAAAAAGAAAAATCAAGTGCTGACCTAAAAATATGCATAATAGAAATATTTTTTAAAATCCCAAACGAATGAATAATTTCCATAAATGTTCCACTTCAAAAATATGTATGTCAGTGTGACAATGTTTGATTGTGAATTGGCTGAGAAAGGCAAGCCCTGACTATGGGACTAGTTCATCTGACTTCAATGTTTTGGAAGCAACTGTAGATTCAATTTTAAATATCCATACAGACTTATTGTCTCTCTAAGCTTCACTAATTTAATGATAGTATCTTCCCATTTCATAACATGATTGCAGGGTTAAATCTATTAGGAGCTAGTGGCTAAGGATTCACAGTGATCCAAACCAGGAATTACCTCCAAGTAGCAAACCTGCCTTGTGCAGCTGCTTTAACAGATTTACAGCTTTCTGAAAATGATATGCATGCTGCTACTTCCATTTTGGCCAGAGAGCACTTGAAGGAGATACTGCGGTTTCCAGTGATGTGGATGCTAATTCACATCTTATTGGCAGCTACTTAATGTTATCAGGTGTACTAGGTGAATCTTATTAAAGGATTAATGAAGACAGCATGTTTCTTCCTGCTTTTATTATTGCTCCATTAGACTTTCAGTGCATCACATTTTTTTCTTCCGCCTCCTCTCAGGCAAAGAAAAAGTCACAGTCATCCAAAACCAAGCTCATCAGAATGATATTTTCCTACTAATACCTCTTCACAAAAGGTGGTTTTTTTTTTCTGGTCATCCAGAAATCACAGAATTGCAGAATCTTAGGGGTTGGAAGGGACCTCAAGAGATCTTCGGGTCCAACCACCCTGCCAAAGTAGCTCCCTAGCTCATATTGCACAGATAGGCATCCAGATGAGTCTTGAATATCTCCAGAGAAGGAGAATCCACCATCTCCCTGGCCAGCCTATTCCAGTGCTCTGTCACCCTCACTGTGTAAAAGTTCTTCTGCGTGTTGGTGTGGAACTTCCTGTGCTCCAACATGCAGCCATTGCCCCTTGTCCTGTCTACATAGACCACTGAAAGAGGCTGGCCAATTCCCCTTACACTCCATACATAAGATATTTATAAACACTAATTAGGTCCCCCCTTAGTCTTCTTTTCTCTAAACGGAACAGTCCCAACTCACTCAGCCTTTCTTCATACGGGAGATGCTCCAGGCCCTTAATCATCTTCATAGCCCTTCTCTGGACTCTCTCAAGGAGGTCCCTGCTTTTTTTATACCAGGGAGCCCAAAGCTGGACAAAGTATTCCAGGTGGGGCCTGACCAACGCAGAGTAGAGGGGGAGGATCACCTCCTTCGACCTGCTGGCCACACTCCTCCTGATGCATCCCAGGATCCCATTGGCCCTCTTAGCCACCAGGGCACACTGCTGGCTCATGGCCAACCTGTCATCGACCACAACCCCCAGGTCCTTCTCCACAGAGCTCTTCTTCACCAGGTCACCCCCAGCCTGTACTGATACATGCGGTTATTCCTCCCCAGGTGCAAGACTTTACACTTGCTTTTGTTGAACTTCATTAAGTTTCTCCCTGCCCAGCTCTCCAGCCTGACCAGGTCTCGCTGGATGGCAGCACAGTGTTCCTGCATATCAGCCACTCCTCCCAGGTTTGTATGATCGGCACTTGCTGAGGGTGGATGCTATTCCCTCATCAAGGTGTCAATGAAGATATTAAACAGGACTGGACCCAACACCGAGCCCTGGGGAACACTGCTAGTCACAGGCCTCCATTCAGATTCTGCTCCACTGATCACGACCCTCTGAGCTTGGTCCGACAGCCAGTTCTCGAGCCACCTCACTGTCCACTCATCGATCCCATACTCTCTCAGCTTTTCTATCAGGACGTCATGGGAGACAGTATGGAAAGCCTTGCTGAAGTCAAGGTAGATGACATCCACTGCTCTCCCTCCATCCACCCAGCCAGTGATGAGATCATAGAAGGCTATGAGATTGATCGAGCACGATCTCCCCTTGGTGAATCCATGCTGACTACTCCTCATGACCTTTTCTTCCAGTTGTTTGGAGACGGCATTCAGAACAAGCTGTTCCATCACCTTTCCATGGACAGAAGTGGAGCTGACTGGCCTATACTTGCTAAGATCCTCCTTCTTGCCCTTTTTAAATACTGGAGTGATATTGGCTATCCTCCAATCCTCAGGCATTTCTGTTCTCCAAGACCTGTTGAAGATGATAGAGAGCGGCTCCACAATCACTTCCACCAGATGCCTCAGCACACGTGGATGTATCCCATCCAGGCCCATGGATTTGTGTGCATTAATCCCTTTGAGATGCTCCTGGACCACCTCTACCTCAAATAGAGGGAAGCTCATCATTTCCCAAACACTCCTACGTTCGACCAGTATCTGCGGGTCCCAAGGGACCTTTGGAGTGAAGACCGAGGCAAAAAGGCATTCAGTATCTCCACCTTATCATCATCACCCGTTACCAGGACACCCGCCTCATTCATCAAGGGACCTACATTATCCCTGGTCATCCTTCCTCTTCAGTCGCAGTCTTTCCTTTAACCTATTACTGATTTCAGAAAATCCTAATAAATCTTCACCAAAGACTTAGTATCCAAAAGAATGCTGCTCTTTCCTCCTCTTTTCTTGTTCATTTTAGTGTTATTGTCTCTGTTTCCTGGCAGATGTTGCATCAAGAAACAAGCCTTATTTCCCTGTAATCTCCACTTGCCCTCTCATTAGACTTCAAAGTCAGGCTCTAAGTGTGTCAGATCTCTCTTGGTGGTAGCTCTCGTAACCACTTCAGCTCTATGAGAACAATGTTAATTTGAGATAGATAGTAGCAGTTACCTGGTCCCCAGCTTCTGGCAGTACTGACACCCCTTCCAGCAGTCGCTTATCCCACTTGCTCCACAAGTGTCCCCCAAACCTCTAGTCATATGGTCTGTGTATGCCTCCTCTTTTCACTGTTTTGCTTCATTGTATGGCATGGAGCCATCATTTTCATAAGGTCATGATCCATGTGTTCTCATACAGCATTGTGACTGGCTGACAAGACCAGGCACTCCTTTCCACTTTCCCTAGAAGTGTATCAGAGCAGGAAGCTCCAGTCAACTGCATAAACAGAGGCTGTCATTTTTTGCCATCATACTCCCATGTGTTTTTGTAATGTACCATGATTGTTTGATTGCCATTTCTTGAAAATGCCATACCCACATAATCAGAGTACTATTTGTTTGGGTGCCCATTTCATTTTGACCAGAAAGTTCTCAGACATAAAAATATATACATTTTACACATATATATGTGTGTGTGAGTGCATGCACACATGCACATGTGCAAATATGCATGTCATCTTTTTATAAGTAGTTACACCTTGTATTTATATATATTTATATATAATGCATATGTGGAAATATGTACATAAAATCTGTAAATTAAATATATATTTCAATAAGAGTGTAACGATATAATGCATAAAACATTCTTTAATAAATGGTAGTGACATCTGTAATTAAAGTCAACGTGTTTTTAAATATGTTGTCTAGTCAGGCTAGGGTAGCCGGGAAGACCTAAAGCATAAGTCAAGAGAACAATTTCAGGGAGTGTTCTAGTGGTGTTTGGAGAAGGAATTGACTTCCATGGAGCTCTTGGGATGTGATTTCCCACAGGATCTAATGTACTCCTACCCACTGACCCTGTCAGACTAGGGCTGGAGAGCCTAGGCTGCTGGGCTGTGTTCCAGGATTAAGCTGGAGGTAGACACAAGGAAGCTCACCAGTCAATTCTTATGACTACAGAGACAGTCCTCCTCTCTTTTCTGCCCATAAATATCTGGATCTTGATCTGTCTGGTGACACAGCATGCACACTTGTGGTGATTTGATGCTGGCTGGAGGCCAGGTGCCCACCAAAGTCACTCTATAACTTCCTTTTTCAGCTGGACAGGGGAGAAAAAAAAATATATATAGGAAGGCTTGAGAGTCGAGATAAGGACAGGAAGAGATTATTCTGCCATTAGCATCATAGGCAAAACAGACTCAACACAGAGTAAAGGAAAGAAAACTCACTAATTTATTACACTACACTGCACTCACAGTGACACCAGAGTCGGGTAATGAGAAGTGCGACTGGACCTTAAAACACTTTCCCCCAGCACTCCCTTCTTAACAGACTTCACTTTACTCATGATTTCGCTCCCTTCTTCCCCCTATTGTGGTATGCAAGGGGTAGGGACTGGGATAATGGGGGTTTCGGTCAGTTCCTCACAAGTTGTTTTCCTTCTTAGCTAGGGGTGTGTGTAAGGGGCATTCGTTGCACTCTTCCCCTGCTGCATCGTGGGGTCCCACCTAAAGGAGACAGTCCTCCATGAACTTCTCCAACGTGAATCCTTTCCCATGGAACATCAAGTCTTCAACAGCTCCCCCAGTGTGGGTCACTGCTATGGGGTGCATATCACAGAATGTCTCTCAGTCTCTCAGGCCCAGACTGCTCCATCTTGGTCTCCCATGGGGTCACAAGCACCCCTCCCAGCAAACCTGCTCCGCTGTGTATCTCCCTAGCTCATTTCTGGGTCTCTATCTCCACGGGCTGCAAGTGCTGGCAGAGGCTTGCTCCGATGTGGTCACAGCATCTTTTGTATGTCTTCACCTGCTCCAACATGGGTCCTCTCCATGGGCTGCAGGAAGGTCATGTAGCAATAGGATAAGAGATAATGGTTTTAAACTAGAAAAGGGAAGATTTAGGTTAAATATAAGTGTGGTAGATCACAGGGACAAGTTGTCCAGAGAGGTAGTGGAGGCCCCATCATTGGAGATACCATGGTCAGGCTTGATGGGGCTCTGAGACACCTGATCTAGTAAAGATGTCCCTCGTTAATGCAGGTTTGGACTAGATGACCTTTAAAGGTTCCTTCCAACCTAACACGTTCTATGATTCTACAATTCTATAATTCTGTATCTGTCTAGCTTTTAACAGATTTAATTTAGAAGATGACAGCTCAACTTAAATACAGTCCTTAATGAAGTAAATGCTAGTATTACTGACTTCTGTGGCACTCAGAAGTCCACGGGGGGCCCTACCTCATCCTGAGCTCCTAGTCAGGCACTGGTATTGCCTTAATTTTCTGGCAATCCACAAGCCCCTGGTGTTAATGCTTATTTGTTCAATGATTGCCCTGGACTCTGTATTAATCTCTATGGAGGAAATTTGACTCCTCCCAACTTTAGGCATCTAGTATGCTTTTTATTTACTTTATAGAAAATAAGGATAAATGATAAGAATGTGATTCATTCTATTTTAGGTACATACTTATGTTTGAATGGGATGGTTCACCCTCTGGAAGTGTTTCTTCACAGAAATAATTTAGATTACCATATTAGCTGTGGAAATTCAGGTAGTTGAAGGCAAATCTGGACCTTCATGAAAGGTTTGAGATATCATCTCCACATTCCTTTATTCATAGGCAACTGATGTAATCTACCTGGACTTGTGCAAGGCCTTTGACACAGTCCCCCACCACATCCTTATCTCTCAATTGGAGAGATGTGGATTTGATGGGTGGACCATCCAGAGGATAAGAAACTGGTTAACAGACCGCACCCAAAGGGTGGTGGTCAATGGGTCTATGTCCAGGTGGAGGCCGGTGACAAGACGGTGACTTGGGACCAGTTCTCTTTAACATCTTTATCAATGACATCGATGATGGAATTGAGTGCACCCTCAGCAGGTTTGCGGTTGACACCAAGCTGAGTGGTGTGGTCAACACCCTAGAAGGAAAGGAAGCTATCCAGAGGGATCTTGACAGGCTGGAAAGATGGGCCTGGGTGAACCCAATGAGGTTCAACACTGGAAAATGTAAGGTGTTGCACTTGGGCCAGAAGAGTCCCAGACATAGATACAGACTGGGAGAAGAACTTCTTGAGAGTAGCCCTGCTGAGAAGGACTTGGGGATTCTGGTGGATGACCAACTTAACATGAGCCAGCAGTGTGCTCTTGCAGCTCACAAGGCCAATGGTATCCTGGACTCCATCAGCAGAGGGGTGGTCAGCAGGGACAGGGAGGTGATTGTCCCTCTCTACTCTGCCCTCGTGAGGCCTCACCTGGAGTACTGTGTCCAGATCTGGGGTCCCCAATACAAGAAAGATGTGGAACTGTTGGAGAGGGTTCAGAGGAGGGCCAGGAAGATGATTAGAGGGCTGGAGCACCTCCCCTACGAAGACAGGCTGAGGGAGCTGTGGGCTTGTTCAGCCTTGAGAAGAGAAAGCGGTGGGGGGACCTCATTGCAGCCTTCCAGTACCTGAAGGGAGCTTATAAGCAGGAGGGGAATCAACTTTTTAAAAGGATAGACAATGGCAGGACAAGGGGGAATGGATTAAAACTAAAGGAAGGAAGGTTTAGATTAGATATTAGGGGGAAGTTTTTAACAGAAAGAGTAGTGAGGTGCTGGAACAGGCTGCCAGAGAAGTAGGGGATGCCCTGTCCCTGGACGTGTTCAAGGCCAGGTTGGATGGGTCTCTGGGCAACCTTGTGTAGATCCAGGCCTGAGGTTGTTGTCCCTGGCTGTGGCACGGGGCTTGCAACTCTATGATCCTTGGGATCCCTTCCAACCCATGCCATTCTATGATTCTATGATTCTATGATGATCCGAAGGAAGGAATAACACCATCTACCCAGTGCTAAGGCTTGACTTATGATTTCTAAGTAAAAGGAACACAAGATTTTTCAGCACTAATATGACGCAGCTTCCTTTTCTCCACAGAGATTACACTTGATCACTTAGTTTAAGTGAAAGATGGATATTTGTGGCCAAATGATAAGAGTAAAATTTTAAAAAGCAATAGGAAATACCTATACAAACTCCTATCTGTTAACTATAAAGAATGTTAGGTTTTTGAAAGAAACTAAATAATACTGTTGATCTGACCCAAGAGATCACTTCTTGTCACAGTAAAGAAACCTCTGATGTGGGCTTCAAAGGCATCATGACATTTAATGGAGTGAATTATAAGTTTTGCTTGAATATCGTGCATCAAATGATGCATCATCACTTTCCTCCACAAAGATATCAGCATAAACTTTGTGCTGTTATCAAAACTTCACAGATTGCTGGTCTACTCTTTGAGACTCCTGTTTCTTGATATGAAGTTTCTATGTTGCCCAAAGCTTAACTGCCTGGATCCCATCTTTGGTACACAGTGCTGTACAATTCAACACATGGGCTGTCTGAATAATGCCGCATTGCTCATTTGCTTGCCTCCCACCGTGGTTCATCATCAACTTCAAAAAAGCACACAGCACGACATGCTTTTTTGTATTTGCTTAGACTGCAGTGGTCAAGCTGAACAGTGAAAAGTCTGTGCCAGTTCTTTTCTGGCATTCAGATCTTGTCGACTGCCAGACCCTGTAAAAGAAATAATCTCCCAATTGAAGACATTTTGTGGTGGAATATGGTGATGGGGTAATTGTTCAAACAGCCTCATTTGTCTTTCAGAGCCAGAGTTTTCTACTGTCAAAGTCACTGATTATCAGCTCAGCCAGCGTAGGAGGCTTTTTCCCCCCTCCAAGCTACAGGACATTGAGTTCCATAATTGTTTACAGTCAAATGCCTATGCAATAGTTAATTGCCTTCTGTAAGCTGCTTGGCGAGTGGAGCAAGAGGAATGGTTTGATGAGTAGAGCTAGAGTCCAAAACACTGTGGAGCTTGCAGCAATAGGATCCCTGCTGATAAGAAACAAACACGACTGCTTCTGTGTCATTGCTTTTTTGGCTGCATCAGACAAGTTTTGGGAAAGTTATTGTCTCCTAGCAGGCAGTGTAATGGGCAAGCACAATGTGCTAGTTCACCAGCCTTTCATCTCCAAGCCCAAGCTCAAATTCTGGCTCTACTCGCTCTTCAGGATGACTTCAGTACTTCCCTATTTATTCTCATTTCTGTGCCATAGTGGCTGTCATGGTCAGGAGGAGTTTGCCTCAGGTTGCAGCTGAGGTACCAAAAAGGAGTGTTGGAATAACTAACATGCTGACGGCCATGTCAAGAGCACAGTGTGTGAAGAGACAAGAGGCAGGCTAAGAAAGAGACCGGCAGGCAAGTTAGGGGTATTGAAAGCCCAATATATATGCAAGGGTGCAGTCTTGGCATGGGAGAGAGCTATAAATCAGGACTGAATTGTATTATGTCTCCAGTATGATTTTCAGAATGGGCAGAATGTTTTATAGCTTGATAAGAAAAAAAAAATCTTTCTTAATTACAAACAAACAAATAAACGACAAGAACAAAAAAAGGAACTCTCTTTTTGTTATAGCTCAGAGCTCTGTTCAGTCCTTCAGGAAATGTTTTTGAAGATCAGGGGATTAGCTATACTATTGTGTACTCTGAAACCTGAATTTCTTTAAAGAATTTTTCATGCTTGCTTCTTCTGAAGAACGTTACAATTTACAAAGAAATCAAGGAAGAAAAACAAAACAAATTAAAGAAAACTTAGGTGCAACATAAGTCCTAAGGTACTTTTTAATGGCAAGTTTAATGGCATGTAGTCAATATGATGATACTGTTTCTAGACTAAAAGATATTTAAAGATATTATATCTCTTGCTGGTGTTATCCGGATAATGGGACCATATTTTTAAAACATTTCTACATGTTCCTAGCATTAAGTAATTAGGTAGCTCCATTATTTTTATAAATATATCATTACTTAGTTCCATAGGATTAAGTGTATTACTAGTTCCATTACAATGTTAACTAAATTCAGAGTAATAAAGGACATAAGTAAAGGAGGATATTATGTCTTTAGGGAACTAAATTTTACCATTCCCATGACCATTGTACAAAAATCTTATCTTAGATGGCTTGAATAAATCAATAATTCAGTTAGTAGAAGTTAAAATAAAAACTATGTTTGTTCCAGATTCTTAGAAAATTATGGTTTGTTTCACTTATTTTTTCAAAGGACATATTATTTAAGGGTTTTTAAAATTTTATTTTCAAAAAACTGAAAACAAAACCATGAACTTTGATTTAAATTTAAATATTATAAGGTAAATGTATGAGGTTTTTGAGTAGTGGGATTGAATTTTGGAGGACTTGTAATAAGAAAAGGTAAATACATTTAAATACAAACAGCCCTTTTGTGGATGTGGATTGAAAAATGAAAAGCAATTTCTTTTCCAAAGTCTTTTTCATTCTTATTCAACAGCATTAACTTGCTACTTTAATTCTCTTATGGAAATTACTCCTAGGGAAACCTTTATATCCAGAAGAACCGATTTAAATCACTAACACTTTCCCAAACTTATTGGGAATTTAGACCATCTGTTAATGTTCAACAGAAAGTGTTGATTTTATTTTTGTTAATTTTTCATTGTTTAGGAATTTTGAAATGCCATTGGGAAAAAAAATAATTGAAAACTCCCATCAAAATTACTTTGACTTTCCTTTTGGCTACTTGATATCATTAATCATCCAACTCATTATATGGAATGCTCCATTCTATTGATAGACTTACTGAAGTAGTGTCTCAGAATGGATATGTTTGCAAAAGCCTGTGCTGGCCAATTAGTGTATTGCATATTCCATTTATTGAATGAAAAGTGACAGTGATACTTAAAAAAAAAAACCTACTTTAAAGAAAACCACTCCTATCCTTCTGATTGATAAAAAAAATAATTAAAAAAAAAGTTCAATGAAGTACTAAAAAGAAATAGAAGAAAGTTGAGGCAAAAATGAGATGCCAGAATATGGCAATTTTAACCCATTTGCAGTAGTATTTGGATGCAGGTCGAGTAACATGATATCCTAAGCAAGAGATCAATGTTTGGGCAACTGAATCAAAGTCCTAAGATATATGACTTTGAAATTACATAGGAACCGAAAGTCTCTTGAAATGAAAAGGAACGAAGCACTTCAAGGGTTTAAAAGATCAGGCTAATAAGCTTAAATTTTTAAATTTTTTTTATTTTAATTTGCACCATACTTTAATAAGTTACAGAATCACAGAGTTGTAAGGGTTGGAAGGGACCTCGAGAGATCATTGGGTCATCATACTACATGATAAGCATCCAGACGAGTCTTGAATCTCTCCAGAGAAGGCTACTCCACGACCTCTCTGGGCAGCCTGTCCCAGGGCTCTGTCACCCTCACTGTGAAAAATTTCCTCCCCATGTTGGTGCAGAACTTCCTGTGTTCCAATTTGCAGCCATTGCCCCTTGTCCTGTCTCCACTGACCAAAGAAAAGGGGCAGGCTGATTCCCCTTGCACCCCATACTTAAGATATTTATAAACATTGATTAGGTCCCCCCTCAGTCTTCTTTTCTCCAGGCTGAACAGCCCCAGCTCTCTCAGCCTTTCCTCATAGGATAAATGTTCCAGTCCCTTCATCATCCTCGTAGCCCTTCTCTCTCCAGGAGATCCCTGTCCTTTTTATACCAGGGAGCCCAGAACTGGACACAGTATTCCAGGTTGAGCCTGACCAGGGCAGAGTAGAGGGGGAGGATCACGTAAATACCGTGAAAATGTGGTGGTTTGAATTTTCTTAATTTGTCCTCAAAACACCTGAATACCTTCATGCACCTTATATTGGTTTGTTTTGTTTTGTTTTTGGTGTGTTGGGGGAGTTTTGTGGCGGGTATTTTGTGGGGATTTTTTGTTTATTTGGGTGTTTTTTAAATCTGGGGTATCTCTTTTGTATGCCACAGAAAGTCTGTAGGTTAATTTTTTGTCTACTAAAACATTTTGAGCTGCAAGTCATTATTGAGGTGATTTATGGCAGCTGCTCTACTGCCAATCTTAACACAGTATTTTTCTTATTACTTAATTGTTCTACTAGTGCTTTAGCTATTAGTTTCTTAGTTCTGAAAATAGGAAACAGGAGTTTTCTATTACAGATGCTTGGCTAATTAGTTCAGAGTCTGTCTAATGGGGACTATTAAAAATGCAAATAAGGAGTGATCAAATAGCGCAAAGTTTTGTCCTGACAGAGTGTAGCAATAAGTTTCTGCCAAAATAAATACATAAAATGATGGAAGAGAATCAGGCTTTAGATGGCACCTTTAACTATAAAGGGGATAGCACAAAGATAACATGGATGAAAGCCAAATACCTTGTGACATTTAAATTTGGACATAGCTGTAAAAATATACCTTGGGGGAGAAGTGGGGGTGGGGAATACTGCAGTAACTGTATGGTAAAGCATAAAGAACAGTAAGTCAGTGTTTCTCTGATCTGATCTGATCTGATTCATAAAACATCAAAGGGGTGGGCCATGAAAACCTCACTATTTTTATCACTTCATCATATTAACATGTACATGCATGTAAATAAGAAAATAAGCAAGGTTCTGTGAGGTAAAAACAATCACTCATAGTTTAATCTATTTTTTATTTCTTTGAAAGCTGAAAACCATTGTAGCAACTCTGCATAAGTTGCTTCACAGCCTTTGGGAGATACAGTCTTTGAATTTAAAAAGAGGTTGAAAAAGTTAGGAAAAATCACCTAAAAATTAGACCTGTAACTTTCATGATGCAGTGAATATACTTTCAGCATTCACCACTTCCAGTGTCTCAACAAAAGGAGGAAGAAGCAGAAGTTAACGGAATAGGAGGCAAATCATATTTGCAATTCAAATTAACAAATATTAGTAAAATTTTATTCACTTTAGTTAATGCTACTAACATGAGGACCTTTGTGGACTGCAGTGTGTTAATCAACTTAGACAATGAGCTTTTTAGAATTTGCACATTATTAATTGTCCAGAAAATAAATAGTATCGATCAAATGTCCTCAAGATTTCCTGACTATGTATTTCAGCATTACTTTTCCTTTAAAAAAAATTTCTAAACAAGAAGCAAGTCACTACAGGAGAGAAAGAGTCTAGAAATGCAAAATTCTCAACTATACTATGACTAGCCTGAAATAAAACCTCAAAGGAAGAGGTAGAACTGCTAATAGATACAATGAACCTTTGTAGTAATTTGGGAGTATTTGTATCTTTGCTTCAGAGAGACTTATGTCACCTTTGCTTCCAGCTTCATCTAGGTCTCCTCACTCTTACTCCATTACTGAGATGCCTCGTTATTGACTCCCATGCTATTAGGAAAAATGTTTTGACATCTTTTCCTTATCTTCCTTTCTGCTCTGCTCCACATAAATCCCAGACTAATATTTTACTTCTTGGTGGTCCTTTATTTGTTCCCTATTATTGTTCCCACTGATCATATAGTTTTACTGATTTCCTCCTCCCAGTACTACAGCAGGATTGTCATTTAGGTGACTGTCATACGCTGAAACCTCAGGGCCAAATTCCTGCCCATTAGCAAGCTGCCTTGCCCTATTTAAAAAAGGCTTTTGGTGTCCTGCCTGTCTTGTAAATAGGCCTCTTGCTGGCTGTAGCTCCTGTTGGAAGTGTCTCTCTCTGTGCTGATTAGAGCCTAGACTGAACATTTGCTAGGGAGGTCCAAGACAAACTTCTTTATGCACGGGGTAAGTCATGCATAAGATTGGATCCCAAAGGCAGCAGTACAATCAGCAATAGTTTATATACAAGTTAAACAAACACTCTGAGGGGAAAAGGCTTTACCGGGTATAAACATGAGCAGATAACTAGGCTCATGACCTTCTTTTCTTATAAAATGTTAGTCTTCAGCTGTGGTCATGAGCTAAGTGACTTTGCCTTCAAGACTTTTCCTTGAGTGTTTGTCCCTCTGGATTATTTGGGTGATTTCTGTTGAAACAAAAGGAACGGATCTGGTGGATTTGGGTGGAAAGGTCTGTAATGAGCAAGCTGTTCCCTCTGGAGATCATAAATGCTTCTCTGACTCCAAAAAGGCATATGGTGGCTTTCACAGGGGACATGACCTGCATTCACTTAACAGTGTTTAGCATACAATCATCTTTCTCTCAATTCTTCTTGTTAAAGCTCTTCTACTCTGTTTACACTTCTCTGTGCACACACATATATAAGGAAATGTGCTGAATAACTTGACAGTAAAGTAGCTAACACACTTACTTCAGAAAGGAAACAGTTCAGAATAAGCAGAAAAGAAATTAAAATTCTCTGTGCCCACATACTGTATCTTCTGGGCTACCCCAAGATGAGAAGCTTTTGCTCTCTCTGGTTTTAATCACAAGTCCCAGTGGGGAGCTAAGAAAACTTCTGTGACAAAAGTTTCCTGTGCACTGCCATATCTTCATGAAAAAAAATCAGTTTTGATGATTCATCATTTTCACACACACAAAAAAACCCACATTGTGTTGAAAGATTTCTGACCAGCCCTAGTAATGAATCCATCTGCTGCAGTCAGCGAACACAATTATGAGACAAATCACCCATCTTCACCGGCAAAGCTGAGAATAGAACCCCAGATTTTTTTTTCTAAAAAAAAAAAAAGGAAGGGAAAGAAAAAAAAGGAGAAAAAGCACAGCCTGTTATCTTTTGATCGTAAGGGGCTTTTTTATTATCCTCTATTAGTAGATCACTTATTCTAGTCTCCCAGGCATGGCCCAGCTGCAAGAGACAGACAGGATCTTATACCCAAACACAGATACACACAGAGAAAAAGAGAGAGGGAATATATGTATGTCCTTTGCCTACTCTGTGATCATTAAAAATCTGATACCACTCCGTTCAAGAATGAGGGTTAGACCCCACCTGCTAGTCATTCTGCCCAGGTATCTGCTAAACACTGTCTTCTTTATTCTCTGTAGTAAGGCTAGGTAGCTGTTATACACCTGCTGTGCTCTGCACAAGAGACGGCTGCATATGAATGGGCAGCGAATTGCTCTTCCTTTGTGCCTGGTCTACCTTACAATGCATCAGTGTGAAAGCCCATTGCTACTGAAAATGATAAGAAAGTAAAGCATGTTATTGAAAGATCAAACCTGAGGCCAGATTTTGCCTGAAGACTCAACTGCTTTATGAGCAAAACACTGAGGTTCAGGTAATCGATGTTCAATGTCCATTTCTACCTCAGATTTCTTTCAGTCCTCTGGGGACACCATTTAATTTAGCTGTTTGCTGTAAAACAAAGATTGTGCTCATTCTGCCTCTACCCTCCAGCTTCTCCCTGGTCTTCTCTACTTACACTGTAAGATCTTCAAGTCAGGGAATTTAATGTGTTTGTACAGCACCTCGCACATGGGGACCTGTCTCCCACCTGGGGCCTCTACACATCACAAAACCCACACAGCAACCATTTGGAAGTGAGAATTTAAACACAGAAGTTGGCATTCCTTGCACCAGCGCACATAGAGTTAACCCCTTCAAATATCCTTCTCCTTCCCACTCAGAAATACAGATATTCCACTGTACCACATCTAACATTTAGGGATGGTGTGGAAACCAGGTAAAAAAAAATATTACAAAAGAAGAGAAATAATCACAGGGCAGATGCCACCTGCCTGGATTTCTCCATGGGAATGAGCAATCTGACAATTATAGACTTCAGGTGTTGTGAGAAGTCATCTTTCCAATCTTCTGCCAGGGAGAAAAAGCGTAGTTCTGATGTAATATCTAGACACTCTGAGTTATTTTTGTCCTTGAAACCTAATAGTGTTTTTTTGGTAACTGGGGGGGGGGGGGGAGGGGCAAAGCGGGAGGGGCAAACAAAAAACCAAACCAACCAAACCCTAGAAAAATGGGTGGTATGTCTTATTTATTCCCTATTGAGCTCCATGGAAACATGGGGTTCCTATTCCATAAAGTACCCCTTCAAGGAGACTTTACATCTATTATTATTTCAAATTAAAAGATGCCTGTTCTATGACGTGCTGTTTTTATTTGTTAATCTTAATATCTATATTATTGTTGTAATTTCTGAATTGCTGTAGAAATCCATTTCAACACTGCTCAGAGAAATAAACCCTGTGTTTCACTGCAGTGCTGTGCTCTCAGAGAAGGTAGGGAGATATCCCTAGTAGAGTAGGGGAAACCCAAAAATAAAAGCCAGGAGCAGATGAGAGAAAGAAGAGGAACTGAAAGGAACAGAAGGGAAAAAAGAGGGAGGTTGGAAGGGAGGGGGAAGAAAAAAAGGAAAAAAAAAAAAGACTAGAGACAGGAGCAGGAGAACAAGATCACAAATGTCCTGCAGGAACTTGGGGTGACTCAATAAAACCTTTTCATATAATATCTTTGCAATTTATTTACGTATAGGACTGAGTAAAGCCTACAAGGAGGCTGCTTAAGAGCACCAATGGCTCCCACTGGTTACTCAAGCAATATGGAACAGGCATCAGCCCTCTGAGTCCTTTGCTGAACAGAAAGAGGTAGAACAAGACTGACAAATAACAAACAGCAAAAAAAGCACAATTTATAACTCCTTATAAGGCTTCTATGACAGATCACTACAAGTCACAGGTAACCCAAATCTATTGGAACCTCCGGAAAGGCTTGGGAAGGGGCAAGGGAGGATACGTACAGGTCTGAGAGAGCAGATGTAGGCTTTCATGGCGAGGCTTCTGGTTGAATTCTTCACTGATCTCCTTGGTTTCAATGAAAAATAAAAGCCCCCAAAACAAGCCCCTTTATCATTGCAACAAATCCTTTATATCAAACATTTTAAAGGAAGAATGGGAAGGGGTAATAGGATAGGGAAGAAGAATGTGGAGGAAGGCAGGAGGAGGAATGAGGAGGATGAGTAGGAGGCTATGGAATTTAGAGGTGGTGGACATCCCAGATTTCAAGTAGTCAGCAGAGGGCTCCAGCAAAGAAATCTGGTCTCCAACCTGATTTAGTTGCAGAGATGCTGCAGTTATTTGCTGAGCTGCCCGGCATTGTTTTGAACTATCTGTGAAACCAGTGGCATTCAGGGCAAATTACATCTAATTTTCTGTACAAATTGCCGAACTATTGGACCCAGAAAATGTGTTTATTAAAAATCAGAGGCATAGGCATGGGTCACATCTTTGTGGCACCAGATAATCAGAGAGAGACTAAGCCCACTAATATGGACAAATTGCATTTGATTTTTCATGCTGGAAAAGTAACCAATAGAGGCTCCTTTATCCTTGCTTTCACTGTCCTGAAGTGTGTGTGGCCCAGAAGGGGGTGCTTGCCTATTCCAGTGCTATTGATTTATTTGGGGACCTCAGTCATTGACCCACATTCATGATTAGGACTGAGTAAACATTTCTCTCAATTTGTAACTCATGATGTTTCCTAGCAATGAAGAAGTAAGTAAAAAGAACTGGGATCAAGCTGGGAGAAAAATGTGAAAAGGTATGACTCTTCAGGAATCTCTTCTTTCACCTTGCAGTGGAAATTCAAGAATCCTTGATGTGATGGAGGTATGAGGACTGGCAATGAGAAGTATTTTGGAAAATATATAGAGTTGTTTAGGGAGGGACTGATGTTGAAACATACGCAATGCTGCTGAGAGCAGATCTTCGCTTATCCAGCTAATCTGCCTTGTTTCTTCTGTAAAAAGGGATAGAAAAGAGATTTGTTCATTTGTTCATTTGCTGGTTTCTGTCAGTTGATTTTGAAATTTAAAAGGTCAACATAGCAGTTCACACTAACTTGAACTTGGTAACTTGGAGTTTAGCTTTGGTGGAAGGTTTCACTTTAAGAAGAGCACAGGGTCTGATTTTTTTTTCCCTCTCCCATACAGGGGAGAATGAGAGTTTGCTTGGGGTCTTTTTGTTCCCTTGTTTTGATTTGGTTTGTGACAATTCTCTTTAATATACATTTTAAGGGAATCATAAAATGATTATGAGGCAATTACAAAGTCTTTATCCCTCAATATTTCTACATATATACAGAAATTTGAGTTAGATATAAACAGAATATTAGATAGGAACACCCCCGATATATGAGTGGTGATGGTACCCATAACTACTCATACGGAATTAAATGAGTCTTTATTGTAGATACAAACCCAAATAATTTAAAAAAATTTTTTTACTAAAGAAAGGAAAGTATGAAGAACTTATTCATTCTAACTCTTCCTGTCCTAAATGTATGGATATCCAAGTTGGAAGTGTTTGCATGCACCAAGTCAACTAATTAATTGAAACTTTGTTACAGACCTAGACTGTATATATATATATATATATATATATATATAATTATTTTATTGGAAATTAATTAGCCTGCATAGGCTCATGTTGCTTTGTTAATATCTAGCTTAAATATATGATCTCATCTGGAATCTTGTTCTATTAAGAACTAACTGATCTCTTTTGTGCAAGATACTTATCACAGTGCAAGCTCCCCATCCATTAATGCTATATTTCTAGCTATGAATTGTATTTTTCAGGTAAAATTAGTTAAGTGCTAGACAATAACATTTGGAATGGAAAATGTGTGGACAAAATTTTCTATATGAAATAGACAATGTTTTCTGAAAAGAGCAAACACTCTTAAGGGATAATTTGTAGAAAAAGTGGAGAGATATATAACAAACTATAGCATTTATGAAGAAAAGGAAATATAGAGTCGGGTTTTTTAAGTTTCATCTCAACTTCATTGTAAAGGGACAAATTTGCAACTGGGAATGCAATTCTCCCCTGTCCCATGGTGCCAAATAATTATATGGATCACTGTTTAATTATATATATTCAAGGTTCTCCTAAAAAGCTTGATTTATTCAGAACTGTAAAGCCTATGCTTTTGATTCTAAAAGGTCTTTGTTTCAATCCCCATTTACGTAATAGCTGCCATCTTGGCTGACATTTAAAGCTTGAACTAGATACAGTCCAGATCAAAGTGTAAACTGTTGTAGCTTGAACGCAAATTCCAGGGTTCTTTTGTTCAGGTTGGAATAGGCTCAGAGCATCTGTAGATTGAGCATGCAAGGAGTCTTGTAGCACTCAATCTCCAAATAGTTATGAGTCCCCTGAACATGAATTTTGCTGGAGCAGTTTAATATGCTATAGGCATTCAGAGCTCCTATTGGTTTACACAAATACAGTAAAAGGATAAAAATTGTTTCAGAAAATCAGAAGGTTTAGCAACTCTTTTTTTTTGTTTTGTTTTTTTTTTTGTTTTGCTTTTAATAGTAATTGTGTGTAGAACATATCTATCTCCCATGCAATATTCCCAGAACAAAAATACCTGGTGCAAAAAATTAAACTAAAAGTTAGAGGTGGACGGTGGTGTGAAATTTGTGCATGATTGTGATGCAAATGATGGATAATCAATGAATGTGCTGCTTTCACAAAAATATGAATCATCCGTGCAATGTTTTGTGATCAACTCTTAAATCAACAATAATCACTTATGTACTTCTGTGCTCTGATGAGACTCAAAGGCTTGTTGTCAGTAATTCTGTGGAGTTTGCTGGGAATCCGTGACCTGTGTATTGAAAACAGAGTAGCAGCCAGTCTGTAAATGAGTAAATGAGTAAAATTTCCAAATCTATGTATTATATAATTTCTAAAATTTCTGCATATCATAAAAAGAGTACTGATACCGATTTGCACAAACCCTTCTTAACTGGAGAAATTGAAGGCAACATTTCTTTGTCAGCGAGGGTTCCAGGTTGACCTACTGGGGAAAAACTGATAGTATCACCATACAGAAAGGTTGAAAAGCTATACGGACTATGAAGGTGCATACAAAGTCAATGTAAATGGGAACTAAACAAAATTAAAAATTCCAGTGAGGTTTATATCCACTATAATATTTTTTCTAGAAGATATTTTCACAGAAGAGATGGTACAATATTTTTTAAAGGAATGACATTTAAATTTCAAATGTAAATGGGCAAAGAAATCGAAAAAAAAAAGTTTCAAATAATATCAATACCTGACTTCTGAACATTTCAAAAATTGTTATCTTTTTTTTATTTTAATAATACAGTGTTCTTGTTATCCATTTTGATCTCCCAGAGAACCTGTAGTACTGACATGACCTATAACAGCTGACTTGAGCCTTTTATCTCTACTGGTGTTGATTGTGGTCACTGTTTGAAATGCAGCTACTCTGATGGCTGAATGCTAGAACATATGTAGGTACCAGAAGAAAATATTTTGAAGAGAGAAGTTTTCCAGGAAAGTCCCCCTTCAGAATCCTTCAGATATGCAAAAGTTTAGTTTCTTTCCAGCATTTATTAACTTTTTCTCAACTTTTTCTCAACTTTTTACATATTAAAAAAAAAAAAAAAGTCTAGTTCTAGATGATAGAAATCTTTTCTTTCTAAAACATATTATAACTAACACTGATATGTCCCTGGGAATGACACTATCAACGCTTAGGAGACTCTGTTTTGCCCACTTATCTGAAGCATGCCTGCCTGGAAACATGATTTGCCATACAACCTGGCTTTCTGTAATATGGGAAGTCCTGTACAGACAAAATCTAAGATTTCAGTTGTTATTTGTTTAAGAGCATGCTATAGACAGAAGCACTATCACACAGCTGTCCAGACTGTTTAGTTGTGAGTCTGCTCCTTGATGTGGTTGCCTACCACTTCTCAGATCAAGATCATAGAATCATAGAATGGCATGGGTTGGAAAGGACCCCAAGGATCATAGAGCTCCACCCCTCTGCCACAGGTAGGGCCACCAAC
Organism: Laterallus jamaicensis coturniculus; assembly: GCA_022605575.1. Lineage (NCBI taxonomy): Eukaryota > Metazoa > Chordata > Aves > Gruiformes > Rallidae > Laterallus > Laterallus jamaicensis. Next base: position 979,657 of record JAKCOX010000056.1, read on the forward strand.
CTCAGGCCTGGAGATCTACCATACATTTTACTAAAAACGTAGCACAAATAGGAGAAATGAGAAAATAAAGGTGACAAAATTAATTTTTTACTGTTTTACTGGATGGTTCTTAGATACACTTTTGATAAAGAGTGCTGTGAGAAATTAGAGTGAATAGAAAAGAGCCAGTATTCTGGTTTTGGTAGACTTCTGGTTTGTTATTGAATTAAATTTCATATGTTTATAGGCAATCTTTGCTAGCCAAAGAGTTACACCACAATTTTTTCCCACCTTTATCTGAATTATGATTTATGAGTTTTTATTGATATGTAGGATTTTAATTGAATTGGCTGATAGAAATAAGCATCATTTTCACACCATAACTACACATGTGGTTCTCAATGACAACAGTATTATAACTAATGTACTAGCAAACTGTACAAGACCTAACCACGATGCTTTTTATTTTCCAGGTGTCTGAACTCAGCTAGATTCATAAATCATGAATGTTGTACTCTGGAGGGCTTCTTTGTAACTTTGTCATGTAGTGGTGCTTGGTAAGGTTAATTTTTTAAAGATCCACATTTTACATAGGAAACTGGTAACATTCAAAGCCAGGTAAGTCTTTTCTTGATGTTGGCTACTGTGAAGAGAACTGAGGGCAAACTTTGTTGTGGTGGCTATTAAATATCAAATCATGTCTCTCCAGAGTTTTCTGTTTGTTTTCATTAAGCTCACCATGTATAAAGGTTTTATATATGTATGAAGCTTAGGATGACACACCAATGTGTTAGTTGCATATATGAGGTAACTGAGTAAAACTCATGGTTTTCTGAAGTAAACATGCTCATTCTTCATAAAGTGAACTCTACAGAAGGTTGAAAGGGTCCTTAAAGATCACCTAGATTTTTTTTTCACTATCATCTAAGGACACTATCAACAAGAATTCCCTCAATTTGATGACTACAACACTGGGACATAATAATGTGTATGCTTCTGAAAGTCCATAAGTAATTGACAGTAAAATACTTGTTCAGTGTCTTCTACCAGTATGCACTGCTGTTCATAACCATGTGCCAACATCCGGAGTGGGCTGCAGAAAAATATTTGTCCTCTGCCTGAATGACCATAGATAGCAAACTAGGGACTCATTGGCCCAGCAAAGTCTGGAAGTGGCAATCTTTCACTGCTATCCGTAGAAGGAAAATCCCTACATGAAATCAAAGGCCCTTCTAGCCTCATATCTGGTTCCTGAAAGTGACCAGAAGACACAGTACCAACTGAAAGAGAATGAAAGTCAAGGCAAGTACAAAATCATTATTTTCCTGCTATAATACTTCAGCTTCTGTCATTCTTCTGACAATCTTCCAAAGCTGACTAACTCAATAGTCACTAATGTCTCTGTGGTTCACAAATTTTGGCTTTAGCTACCACAGCAAATATGGCAATGAGTTTCATACAGTAATGACAAACTTTTAAGATAATTTTTCAGTTGATTTCATAATTATTTCATTGGTTAATATTTACATTGTGAAAAATACTGAATCATTGTTTCTAAGTTACCTACATGATAATATTCACATGTTTTCATCTTCCCTTTTGCTCTTTCAGCTGAGAGACAAAAATTTTTTATAATAACTTTATAGAAAATGATTTCCTCTAGAGTACTTTCCAAAGAAACATTGGCAGTATGTGGAATTTTGACAGATTAATATGTTGATTTTCAGATATAGATTAATTACCTATCAGTTCTGTAGGCCTGCTGCTTTATTATTTTTTTTTCTCATGTGGATCATGTTCTGTGCAAGTCTGTAAAGGGTAGTTTCTGTAAGTGAGTATTCTGAAGCCAGTGTTTCTCAATACATGTCTAAAATTCTATGATGTCACCATGCCAAAACAGTTCTCTTGAATAAAAAATTCTAGTACAGAGGATATTGCAATAGTGAAAGCAGTCATTATACTGTTCAAATTTGTTATATTCTACTCCAAAGTAATTGCATTTGCCCCCTGTCGCATTCTTGTGTAGTCAAGCATTGATTACAACTCTACAACCTGAATGATATATATCATCACCTCTTTTTACACAAAAGAAACTTCGATTTCAGGAAAAAAAAAAAAAAAAAAGAAAACATCTTTATACTATCTCTACTGCTGGCTCCTTTCCCTTGTGCCTATTCTAAACATACTGATGAATAATAACCTTATGAGGATAGGAGACTGAAAAAACTACATTTCCAGGCTTAAGAGAATGCTAAGCGGAGAACTGTATACAAGGTGATCTACAGCTATGTAGTGGGAAGCTGTGGAGAAGATTAAGCCAGACTGTCCATGGATGTGCACATGCGCACAGTGGAAGGATGAGAGGCAATGGACACAAGTTAGAGCATGGGAAACTGACTAGATGGAAGAATAACGTTTTTTTCCCCTTATAAGAAGTTCCCACAGCTCTCCATCCTTGGAGATACTCAACATTTTGACAAAAAGTGCCTTGAATACTCAGCTTTAATTGGACTTGCTTTGAGCTGACCTGCTCAAGTCACTTCCAACCTCTATGATTTTGTCATTTTATAACTGTGCATATCTCCCTGGTGCAACCTCTGCGCACAGCTGAGCCATAAATGAGTTCCACATATTCATATGAAACAGCAGGTGGTGATAGTTTCTTACAGTTAAGGAATAATAATTTATACAACTCACAACAGATGACTGTTTCTTAAAAAAAATAAAATAATAAAAGCAATCAAGATGACCACCTCTTCTCATTACATTTGGGAGGAGAAAAACATAAACATGGGTAATTAGATTTTATCACATATTTCCAAAAAAGTCCAACAAGTAAAGAAAGGATTGAAGAAAGACAGCTCATTTTATTCAAATGAGTGAGGTACAACACAGAAAATATGAAATCTCCTTTAATCTAAGTAGCCAAATTTACAGCAGCAGGTTATGTCCTTCTGGCTTTGTTAAATCCCCGAATAGCTAACACCTACAACAGAATGTCAGCTGTGCTCTTGTAAGGGACTGTGGTTTAGAAAGTTATTTTAAACAAAAATAAAAAGGAGTAACACATTGGGAGGAGTGAAAGACAAATGAAACAGAAACTCAGAGAATATCATTTTGCTAATATGTTGATGATAATGATGATGATAATAATAATAATAGAAATAGAGAGAAACTCCTTTATGTCTTCTGTAAAATACTCTTTCACTCAATAGATTTGGAGATCACACACTGGACTGTAGTGTCAAAGCTAGTAAATGGCCCCAAGGACAGTCTGACACCAGGTGTTCTTGCATATGAGCACCCAACTATATTTATAATGATATTTGTGTCTATATCATTGGCAATTTTCTTTCTTGAGGTACAGTTATTTGACAAATTAACCTCTTCATTTCTTGTGTTGAGGTGTCTTGTGTTACAATCAACTATATGTACGTGCAATTTAAAAAAAAAAGAAGAAATCTGCTTAATAATAGATGTTATTATTTGCTTGTTGTCAACAGTTTCAGAGGAATCTAATGAAGAAAGAGAGGCACACATATGATCCCATTAAAATCTTTTATGAATTTAGTTCCTTCCCATACCAGAATAGTGTATATATACCACACCTGTATATATTGCTGTTACTTTAGTAATGTTTTGGATCTTGGAAACTTTTAATAAAGTCGTACAAGGCTCACAGTTTAAAAGCAATAACTGACAATTATCCACTTAGGGGGTTAGAGAACTGCCTTGAGAATGTAAAGTACACTACCAATCATATCTTTGTTATTTAATGGAGAGCTACTGTAATTTAGTTGGTACGACTATTGTGTAATGGGCCACAGTAAATTCACTTGAGAAAAGAAGACCAAAGGCAGGATATATACCACTGCAGTAGCTCCAAGGGTCCTAAATTTATATTTTCTTGTAATGCTAAAGAGGTTTTTCAACTGATTTTCCTTTCCAAAGCCTAAATTCTCTAGACTGAATAAAACACCACTCATAAATTCACTGTGACAAACAAGGAGGAAAGTGTATGTACATGAAATATAGATTTAATAAATATTCTTCATATACAGGGAAGCTGCTGCTATGTGTGTAGCCTACTGGTGTCCCATCATGGACCTTTCACAGAGTGGGACTGGTAATGTGTCATTCTTTGTGGTAAGACTCCAGACAACTGAGCTTTTTACCTTACTTCAGCTTTTTTTTTTTTTTTACCTTATTTCTGCTTTTTTCCAGATACCCTAAAATAAGCAAACATGTACATTTATGATAACAGTGGGGTGACACCTCAGAATCAAGACTGATTACAAGTTACATTCAGTGATGGAGGAAAGGTTGAAATATTTCTTATATTAACTAATTCTTTTAGTAATGCCTAGTTCCACAGTTTCCTCAGCTTATTAACTCTCAGGTCCACTTGTACCTTTTAATTATTAATGCAAGTATAAAACAGTGTGGCCTTTTTTGGATTGCTGAAGCTCTGCCAATTGAGTCTCCATGTCTGTCTATCTAGATCTGAGCCCAGAAATTCAATCTTTGAACACTTTATTAAAGTAAGAAAAGAAAATAAAGCCCTTTTTTCTTCCCCAGACAGTAAGTGTTCAGCTAAACTATCCAATAATATCACATCTTTATTATTCACTGTATGATCTGTGCTTATATTATCATGCATTATTATTACACAATTAATCATAGTGACTATAGTGAGGAAGATAGAGGATTGAAGAAGTTCTGAATAGATCTGCTTCAAAATACTATTTGCACACTAGAAATAATTTTTAATATTATCATATCAACATTTTTCAGTAAAAAATAACTTCCACAATAATTTTTATTTGAAAGATCAGCAAGATCATACAAAAATCCAATGCAGCATCACTTTCAGATTACAAATGAAAATATTGAAAATTTTGGCTGCGGTGAGAATTTTTCTAAACACAGGAAAAGGGAATAAAGAAAGCAGTCATTCATTCTTCATAGCACTAAGAAAGCTTTGGCAATGTATTTGGTTCTTTAATAATCTTGTCACCTTGCCACAGATGCAGGTGAGTTCATTTTATGGAGCAATTTAATAAATAGGGCTGGAAAACAAATTTCTACCAATTTCTATGTTTTTATTTAACATAAATCACCATTTCTCTTTTCCATTACAAAGGCAATCCTGTAATGGGTAACACTTTGTATGAAAGAATGCAGTTTGCCTTATTCTCATTTTATGCTAATTTTTTTCAAATTCTACCTCAAAGACAAGTATCTGCCTGTAAAGAACCTACCACATTCAGGGATTAATGTGCAGTTCAAAATGCACCAGTGATTGCCTGTATATTAGAGCTGGAATATTTTACAAGCTACCTCATTCTAATTAGTAATATGAAAGATTCTTTACCTGGCTTGACTCTACAGAGCTGTGATTGCAAAAGAGTTTACTATTAATGTGAGATACAACAAGGGCTAATCAGGAACAAGTAAAACAATGTGTCACCTTACAAGAGCAATGATGATTTACCATCAGAATGCTATTGAATATCCCCTTTCATCACCCCTTTTGGTGTGAAAAAAATCCATATAAAAGTATGTTTTCTTATTAAGTAACCCAAGCACACGTTTGTAAAATAAATCTGTCTTCTGAGAAGAAACAGCACTTTAAAAAAAGTCTTGCATCTCTATCTGTGTAGTATGAAGGACACTTATTCACAAGACCATTTTTTTTTCTCTGGAATATAGACATTAAAGATATTAAAATTTCCAATCTACTTGCAGCGTAATTGATTCTTTGATGTCCGTTTTCTGTGTGACAAACATTAAACAACTTGTCTGCAGGTCAGTGATGATTTTTATTTTAGTGAGCGGTTATTATTATTTTTTTTTCTGTGTAATTGATGAAAGTTTTCAGTTATTTATTTATTTTCTTAGGACTACAGTGTATGACCTAGAATCCCATATTCAGTATAAAGGAATAAGAAATTTGAAGAGACCCAACTTGGAGAAGTTACTCTAAGCTTTACTTGCATGAGAAAGATATAGTAAAATTGCAAAAAATTATTATTAATTCCATTGAGAAACTGAAGGAATAAAAAATAAAAAAACCTTTTTAGAAGGAAAGGTTAGTTTATATAAACAAGAGATGATCAACATTGTTTTGTATTCTATAAAGAATGAAATCTATCAAAACATTTCCTGTCCTGAGTCATACTAAGAAATCAGCATTATGAGAGCTCTTTTCCTAATTAAAAATGTGCAGATTAAAAGGTCTTTTGTCTATCAAACTACTTAAACATTAATGTTTAATCTTGACCTTCAGTTCTTTTCTGAAATAGTTCACTTAATTTTTGAATAAAAGCAATTTCTTATTTGTAACAAAGAATTTTTCAGTTTGGCAACATCAAAATGACACTCTTGAAATATTTATTTTCAAAAATACATTTAACCAAGAAATTTCATCTGAATACAAACTCTTCTTTATAAGAAAGTTAAAAGGATAATGAGATGAAAGGAAAAATTAAAACATTAATTTCTTGTGTTGTTGGGTTTTCTATCAAGTAAAATTTCTATTAGAGTATTTATTTTCTGAAGAAGATAATCCTCTGTTATTTTATTTAAAGTAAAATGGCAAGTTTCAAGGACATAAAGTGTTAACACCTGTTTGATAATGAAAATATTTAAACAGGAAACTGACATATGTCCTTTTCTTTCAGGTTTATCAAATGAACTGGATAGTTCCTGTAAAATTCCAAGGAGAAAATAATACTTTGACTGATATCAGGAAGCTGTTGTTGTGGACATTATGAACGACTAATTCTCTCATTGCTAAAACCTTGTTAGGCTATTCTTATGACTGAAGTATTAAGCCACTTTAACTGATTTGCTTACAAAGGCACAGTAATTTTCTTTTTTTTTTTTTTTTTTAAATAGAATGAGACAAAGTATGCTATGGTAAAGATCTTATCTGAAGTTAGTTCTAAATGAGAATGAAAGGATGAAATATAGTAAATTCTTTGTCTTCATTAGGTTTTTAACTTTTTCTCTACCTGGTAGCTTGCTATTTCATTGTGGATCATGGAAGATGATGTGCTAGGATTTAGATCTTGGAAACTGCATCTTTGATTGAGTGAAAGTAAAATCCAAGAACCTTAAAATCATCAGTATAAGCAAAGGAACCAGCTAATGAAAGCCAATAAGAACCTATGGTGATGTTCTACACTACCAAATTACAGTAATGTCACATAATTCCTTTAACGTGATTCTACAATATGTAGAAAGGAAAATCATGCTGTTAGAAATTCAGGCTTGAAACTCAGGTCACCACTCATTGATGGACTGTTGAAGGGACTATTTGAAGCTTTGAGGAAGTTCAGCCAGAATAAACAGCAGCTGGTAAGAAGAGGGAAACAAGACTATCAGACTTTTAAGGGAAAGAGCAAATTTACTGTGTGATATTTGAAAAAGCTTGTGGTGTCGTGCAAAAGTTATTGTGGTATGTTTAGGGAAAGGGCAACGGGTAGGCAAAAGGTGGTTCAGGGAGAAAACATGGAAAATGGAGAAGGTGGGGGTAAAAGAAGTTATGTAAAAGTAAAAACTAGTGTGCTCTTGTCAGCCAAAACCTCTGCCTTGTAACCAGCCTTGTATTCTTAGTATCTTCTTCCTGAACCCTGCTCCTACCTGTTTTCCCCAGCGGGAGCGCTCACTGTTCTGTGTTTGTGATAATGAAAGTCAAGGTGGTGTAGCTACTAGAGCATTCTGAGGACGAGCTGCCAGAGCAAACAGGGCTCTCAATGTCAGCTGCTTAAGGTACCATAGGTTTCTCCCATAGTAACAGCAGAGATCTCTTTGTGATTCAGTGGGCATGGGTGCAAAATCTCATGGGAAACATTGAGCCTGGTTAGCCAGCAAGCACAAAGAGTAACAAGCCATTTCTACAATTCACTTTTGTGTGAGTGCCGTCTGTGTGTCCATGGTGCTTGCAAGCGTGCTCTCCTTGTGTTTGTGCTGATTTGATTGGTTTTGATCACATGCACACTCAGCCTTGCTTCTGACTGAACTGAGGGACTGGAGACTTCAGCAGCCTGGCTGTAGCAGCCTGGGAAAGAACCACATCCTGCCATGGGACACCTGGTGCCCAGCAAATTTGGATTCCCTTTAACATTGACTGTCTGCAAATGTAAATCAGAGTTAAGAGTTATATGATGATTGTAATTCAATGTAGCCATGTTATCAATCAGTACTTCTAGTTACCTAAGGCAGAGAATCATGTGGGTATTCTGCAGGTATCCCAGTTTCAGTTCTGCAGTTCTCCAGGTGTTCTTGCTAACATTTATCCTTGTGGGTGTACCCATTAAGTTCCAGACCACAAAAGAGGTCAGGTTTCCAAGGCCACTGAGTGGCATGTGGATTTAGTTCAGACTCCATACAAGACCTCATACCTATGCATCTAGAACAGATGTGACAGAGGGCCAATGTAAAATATTGTCTGTTCAACTTCATTCCTGATGGTCTCCTCTTTGGAAGTATGAAAACACGGTGAGTGGCTTTCTAAGGTTAGGAAGCAAATTGATTATGAACTGGAGTTTTGTCTACCAACAATTTTTAATGTGTAATCTTGTCATGAGTGAACTAAAGTCATTAATAATACAGTAAGCAAAATGTGCTACAGTTAACCTTAAATTATAACTTACAAAGAGCGTTCTTGCAGTTTCTGCTATGATTTATGGGCTCAGTTTATTCTATGCAAATTCATGCACAGTTTCTAATAAGAGGGAGGAGGAAAGATAAAAGAGCTCTGAATATTTTATAAGCTTTTTCCACTTACCTTAATTTAGAAATATGAAGCTGAATATGTAAGTAGAGAATAATTACCTATTACTAATCTCCCACATAGTTTATCTATTTCAGTGCTGAACATCCTGAGCAATGCAAAACATAACTGTTTTACTACCTGTACCACTGTAAATATGATAATTAGGTATACTTCAGTGCTAGTTTTTGCTGATACACGAGAAGATAGATACTGTAATATAATCAGGCAGTGCTTCGCTATTGTTTTATATCCCTTTTAAAAATAATATACCTGCTGTTCAGTATTTCATTCATTGGACACCGTAAAGTTAACTTTTAAGAGGGCAATGTCCTAGATAAGTTCTTAGCATGTTTTTCCAGATGCAATCCTTAAATTTTAGAAATGGTGTAACAAATTTGGTAGAAATCCACGTGAACAGCTGCAGCAGAACCCAGTTCTCTGTTCTGTAGCATGAGTACTTCAGTTCTCAATACTTAGTTGAGACCCTGACTCATAAAAACACTTGGGCCCCTTATATCATATGCTAGACAACTATTGTCAACAGAGAAATATGCAAGCCACCCAGCTCTAAAAAAGCAGTATGCAAGCCCCTTTGCAATCTGTTTCTCCTGTTCCCAACACACTTAGGTATGATTGATCAATTCTGAAATTTAATCATACAATTGGTGAGCCTTGAGGTTAAATATCTGATCAGCCACCATTTTCACTCAACTTGGTGTCTCCCTGGAGGACAGCTGTAGTCCAAAATCCTCATGCTGTCAATGAGTTTCATCCAAGGACAAACAGCAGAAGGATAAAAACTGTGGGTTGCATTTCACCTCCACAAATCTGAAGGGAGCTAAAGTTTTCGTATATTTGTATTGAGTAACATTAGTAGGAACATACAGGGAATGGGGAGGGATGTCTGCTGATATTTGAAGGTTCCCAGCAAAGACAGACATACTGATCATTTTATTAAATGGATAAATACATTTCTGATTCCTAGAATACTAATTTTTCCAGAGAACCTTACCTAACAGTAAAGATTTCCCTGGTTAATACTTCTTTGAAGAAAAAATTTCATGCCATTTTCTTCTATTTTTAAGAATTTCTTTATGCAATTTGAAGAATACTCGGGTTAATGACCTATAATAGTGTTCTTTAAATTATCATGGAAAAAAAAGGAAGGAAAGGAAAGAAAAGGAAGGGAAGAGACTTCTCATGCACTTGCATATCTAATGTATATTAACATCAAGACCTATCTCCCAGGTGAAACTTAAGTATGTAGTAGTCTTTAGTTTTTGCTGGGATCCTAAAAGACTGATAGCTGTCTTTTCTGGTTAGAGCCTCATGGCCTTAGAATAGGCTTGTTTGAAACGTCACTCAAGTCATCTATCTTGTGATGCTTCCCAATGTTTTTTTTAGCCAAGCTGGTCAGCAGCAAGTTAAGTATGAGCCAGCTGTGCACCCAGGCAGCCAGGAGGGCCAACCCTATCCTATCAAGCACAGCATGGCCAGCCAGTACTAGGAGGAAATGGTTTCACTCTACACTGTGCTGGTGTGGCCTCACCTCGAGTACTGTGTGTGAAGTTTTCGGTGCCACAGTACAAGAGGAACACGAAAATATTGGAGATTGTCCAGAGGAGGGCAATGAGGATGGTGAAGAGTCTGGAATGGAAGACTTACGAGAAGAGGCTGAAGTCCCTTGGTTTTTTCAGCCTAGAGAAGAGGATGCTGAGTGGAGACTCCATCATGGTCAACGAGGGGGAGTGAAGGGTCAGGTGATGATCTCCTCTCTTTGGTGACCAGAGATAGAACCCGAGGGAACAGTATGAAGCTGCAAAAGGGGAACTTTAGGTTGGATATTAGGAAGTAGTTCTTGACTGAGAGGGTGGTCAGGCACTGGAACGGGGTCCCCAGGGAAGTGGTAACAGAGCTTGACAGAGTTAAAGAAGCATCTGGATGATGCGCTTAGTCCCATGCTCTGACTTGGTTGGCCCTGTGTTGAGCCAGGAGTTGGACTTGATGATCCTTATGGGTTGCTTCCAACTCTGGATATTCTATGATTCTATGATTCAATGTTTAGATCCTGTCTAAACACTGATAGGAACCTCAAGGTGGATTTTTTTCCTGACACTTTTATCTCTGAATCTGGAGGCAGAACTGTTTGACTAAAACAGGCTAGCAAAGCTGGCTTCACTGAAAGACCAGCGAGAAACATGTGTATCAGAAACAATGTAGTTTTATTTGGGGAAACAGAACATCCCAATTTGGAAGTGCATTTTCTGTGAAATATCCAAAACCTGCAACCTATCTCAAGTATTCAGATGGCTCAACTGAATGCAAAGTTCAGTTAGTGAAGATTCACTGTTCACTTACTCTTAATGCATCTGCCCTGCTTATCTTCTGTTTGAGGGCGAAGAATATATTTTAGAATTTAGTCTTGAGTTAAATCTGAGTGTGAAAAATGACCTAAAAATAATCAAAATGATAAGATTATTCTATTCTCAGATTTCACTGGGATCTTTTGTTGAGTGACAGCTATAGTCTGTTAGTGATAGGCAGCTTTTCCCTGTGGCAAATTCATGTTTCACTGGACTGCTTACCAGTTATTGAAATTTTCTGCTGATAGCAAAATCCAACATGGTATTCTGGATATTTCATTTGTGTCTTGACTGGAGGATGAAAAATAAAATTAAATAAAATAGCCTCTGACTCTTCAGTGGCACAAAAAAGCGGTATCTTTTCCCATTTGGGAGCAGCAAATGTGGCTTGAAGTGAAGAAACCCAACTTCCTTGGCCTCATCTCCTTCTCAGGACTTATGAGAGTAACCCTGGAAGGGATTAGGTGCTCTTTTCCCAGCAGACTCTAGTCATAGCTGAATAACAATTCCCTCCATCTGACTTTTGGCTGCTAGCTGAACTACCTAAATTATCAACATACTTGCCCTGTGGCTTTTACTATAGTTGGTATAAAGAAATCATCTCTAGATACCAGATTCTTATGTTCCACTTCTAACTCCTAAAGCAAAAAATGATACTTATTTGGTTTATAATTTTAGTCTTAGTTAATAAAATAATTAACAGAGGAGAATCAATATAGAACTCGGAAATGGATTCCTAATTCTTAACTGTGTGGTGGGTTGACACAGGCGGGATGCCAGGAGCTCGCCAAAGTTGTTCTATCATTCCCCCTCCTCTTCTGGACAGGGGAGAGAAGATAAAATGAAAGTTTTGTGGAGATAAGGACAAGGAAAGATCATTCAGCAATTACCATTGCAGGCAAAACATACTTAGACAAAAAAAACCAACAACAAAACAAACAAAACCCCAAAACTTAATTTATTGGCAAGCATAGCAGAGTACTGAGAAATAAAACCAAATCTTAAGACAACTCCCTCCACCCCTCACTTCATCCTGGGCTGAACTTTATTTCCAAACTCTCTACCTTATTTCCCTGAAGGGTTGCAGAGGAACACGCAATGGCAATTACAATCAGTTCATCACATACCGTCTCTGCCACTCCCTCCTCTTCCTCACACTCTTCCCCTGTTCAGTACGAGGTCCCCCCCATGGGAGACAGTCCTCCACTAACTTCTTCAGCATGAATCCTTCCCATGTGAGGCAGTTCTTCATGAACAGTTACAGCGTGTCTCTCGATGGGGTGAAGACCTGCAGGACCAGACTGCTCCGGTACAATCTCCCACAGTGTCAGAAGTGCTTCAAGAAAACCTGCTCCAGTGTGGGCACCTGTCTTCTTGGTCCAGCGTGGACTTCCCACCAGGTCACAGCCTCCTTCAGGTTGCTCCATCTCTACTAGTGGGGGGTCCTCCATGGGCTGCAAATGGAATTTCTACTCCCCATCATCTTCCCTGGGCTCCAGGGGAACAGTCTGCTTCACCATGGTCTTCTCTGTTGGACCTCAGGGAAGCTTCTAGCAGCTTCTCACAAAAGCCATCTCTGTAGCTACCCTGCTGCCAAACCTTACTACACAAACCTGAAGCAAAAGAGTATAATTATACTTGTACAAAATAACCAGTCATCCCAGTTGAAATGGCAGCAATAAAGTGGCATGAGCACCAGCATATTTGATGAATTCAGCGGAAAACTTCCTAAACAACAATCCTTGCTCCCGTTTGTGTTTTTCTGAAGTCTACAGAAGGTTTAAGTCATTTATCAGTTGTTTTATTCAGGGCTGTCCCAGAGACTGATGTGTTTTTTCAGTCTGTCTGTCTTCTGTTCGAGTATGATTGCCCAGTAATATTCCAGAGTTTTCACCTTCTGTCTAAAATTGCCAGACCTGTATAAATGTTTCAAATGGCTACAGAGCTCCTGAAAGCATCTAACTTCTTACTCTTTCTGGATAACCACAGCTTGAAATTAGTAGCTTTAGCTGCAGGCTTCTGAGAATACTCACTGAATTAATTTGGGAACTTTGGATAAAGCACTTTGTCAGGCCTAGAGTCAGGAAAACACACTGAAAAAATGCAGCTCCAAGATACCTGTATGATAAAAAGCTGCATTCAACAGAGGTTCAGGTTTCTAGGTTTTATCTATGCTATTAGTGCTGGTTACTGTCATGGTCTCCCTGAGAACTGTCTGGAAGAGCAGTAGGTCTCATGAGCCAAGCACCAGGAAGCATGCTGACAGCTGACCTGAATGGGCAATCACGAGGCAGTATTCACACTTCGTGGAGTTTATTAATACAGAGCTAGACTGTAAGCAACTAAACTTACTAGACAGTCCTTACACAGAAACTGTGTCTATCTCATTTTGCCAAGATTTTTTCATTAAAGGAAAAATTCAAAAGATCTCAGTTTGCATGGGCAAATGTATGTACAAATGTGTACATGTACTTTGTCACTAATGGCTTTTAGCCTGGCTGGCTGGCTGATGAAGTTGTCAGCACTTGCTGCTTCTCAGGCTTCATCTCTAGAGCTGGTCCTTAAGCACAAGCTGGCAAAGAGTGAGTAGAGCAGACCAAGTCTTGAATTTTGCTGGGGATTGAAAGGACTGTCATCTCTGACTATACGGGACCTAGTGTCTTACAGGATCAGACCCCTCAGTTACACAAGAGAAGTGGGAGAATACCTCAACTTACTGCACTGATGGCTGATGACTGGAGAAAGGACAAATGAACAAACAAGTAGGCTTATTATCACCAGTTTTATGGTGGAAAATTAATAAAACCTTTATCCTTGGATGAGCGGAACACAATGAACTCTCTCTTGTGTTAGACACTCATGCATGCGCATATACCTACTCTCTTTTTTCTTTTTTCTTCCTCAGATGTAACTGCTCTAGGAGAAGGAAGATTGCATTTCTTCAATGACTGCACTGTTTATAAGAAACTGTCGGTATTGATCAGTGGTTAAGGCCAGCAGAAAGGAAATGGTTTACACTTTCTATTTTAGATGCATGAAAACGAAATAATCTAACAATCAGTGCTGGACAGTGGCTCCCTCTCACTAGCATTTCCTTTGTTGTCTCATACATGGCTGAGTGCTATACATCTCCTAAAGGAAATCCAGCAACTGGATCTCAAACCCACAGTGGAAGGTGGTTCCTTCTGTTTCCGTTTACTCTCATAGCTTCACAATTATATCTCTGCAATAACAATAGCACAACATGTTTTGTTATCTTAAATATTTCCCTTATATGAAATGATGACAGCAATGGGAACATAATGTGCATGTGTAAAGGGAGTAGATGCAGGTGTGAAGTAGAAATTCCTTTTTTTAACTCTAGCTGAATACAATGAGGTTCATTTCATTTTAAAACTTCTTAATTGTTTTGGTTTTGTGTGTCAAAGTTTTGGTAGTGATAGGGGTGGGGGGGAGGTTGTAGGGGTGGCTTTGCTAGAAGCTTCTCTGGGTCCAACAGAGCCAATATTGCCAGCTCAAGGACCGACACACTGCTGACCAAGGCCAAGCTAATCAGCGATGGTAGGAGAGCCTATGTGATAACATATTTAAGAAGGGGGAAAAAACAACCAACCAACCGAACAAATAAAAGAAAGCAGCAGCTTTTTGCCTCCAGAGAAAGGAGTGAGAAGATACAATAAACTTTACAGACAACAAGGCTGGTGAAGAAGGAGGGTAGGAGACACTGTAGGGGCCAGGGAAGAGATCCCCTTGCAGCCCATGGAGAAGATCATGGTGAAGCAGCCTGTCCCCCTTCATGGCAGGGAATAGAGTCCCCACCTGCATTCCCATGGTGAACCAGGTGAAGCTACCAGAAGGACTTTGTGACCCAGTGGGAAGCTTGTGTTGGAGCAAGGTCCTGGCAAGACCTGTAGACATGTGGAGACAGGAGCCGATGCTGGAGTAGTTTTCCTGGCAGAAGTTGTGACCCCATGGGGTCCATGCTGGAGTAGTCTGTTCCTTAAGGGCTGCACCCCATGGAAGCCACATTGACACAGTTCATGAAGGACTGAAGTCCTTGTGAGAAGGATTCATGTTGGAGAAGTTGTTGGAGAACTGTCTCCTGTGAATGGGACCCCATAGGGAAAAGTGTGAGAGTCCTCCTCCTGAGAAGGAAGTACTGGAAAAGACAATGAGTGATGAACTGACTGTAACTCTCATTCTCCATCTCACTCTGTGCCACCCTGTGAGGAGGAGGAGGAAGAGAAATGAGAAATAAAGTCAAGCTTGGGAAGAAGAGAGGGGTGGAAGAGAGTATTTTAAGATTGTTTTTTCTCTTCATCCTACTCTGTTTTCATTGGGAAATAAATTAGATGCATTTTAATTTGTATTATGTCCATTTTGCCCATGATATTACTTGCCGAATAATCTCTTCCTGTTCTTTCATTATATATTTTCTCCCCCGTCCATCTGAGAAGGGGAGTGACAGAGTAGCTTTGGTGGGCATATGGCTTTTTTTTTTTTTATTTAAAGTTCACTTTGCTGAAGTTAAATTAGCAAATTTTTTGTCAAATATCAATAGTTTTATGACATATTGATCTGAAATAACTTATTTTCTTCCAGGAGAAAACCAGTTCAAAATTTTTTTTTGGCTCTATTCCAAAGTTAGATTTTTAGCTGTGTCTCAGGCCATAATGTAGAAAGGAATTTTTCTGGCATGCTGGTATTGTCCTCTAAAGCAAACCATGCACAAATGCCAAAATAACAACCACAGATCATATGTTTAAGAAGTGAAAGCTTCATTTAACCTACATATATCTTCTGGAGCACCAAATTTTGCAGAACACAGTTTAAGCTGCTCAATTGAACTTGTGTGCATGAAAGCTAGTGTATACCACAGGGAGGTCATCTTTTTTTATTTTCCTGGCTTATTCTTATTACAACTGATCCAAAACTGGAACCTTTTGAATTACTGAATGCACTGGGGAGCATTGAAAATAAATGTGGCTAATGAAAATATTTGCTAGCCATAGCAATTCCAAACTCAGATGAAATTGAAGGGTATAATTTATCTGTTGATTTTCCATAGGTTTTTTGAGTATTGCATTGTAAAAGGAACAAAAAGAAGTCAGATTTTGAAACCAAGTGGGTGCAGCTGGCAAGGTTCATATATAAATTTCTCTGTGAATAAAAAGATAAAGATATTCTTTAAGGGTTAAAAAAACACTGGCTTGTTCCACAGACACCAAGAAAGGTCTTTGAATTTTCCCAAAAACATAGAGCATGGGGGTGGGATTGGGACAGGGGAAGAAAGAAAGGCAAATCATCCTACACTGAACAAAGCCACTACTGGGAGGGAAATGAGAATGCCAAGTAAATGGTGAGTATAGATGGTACCTGACAAGCAGTCAAGTTGTTTGATAGCACTCTGCTCTAGACCCAAGGGGGAATTTGGTAACTCAAGAAAGAAGGGTTAGTAATACCTTCTAGGGCTTTTATGAGGCTTACTATCGATCACAATCCTTTGTTCTCTAGGCAAAAGGTAAAGGAATATCGAGATAAATTGGAATTGACAAAGCTAGGCAACTTAGAGAGACAAATCTCTTGAGTCACCTGTAACCAAAGAAGAGATATTGGAAGTGATACAATCAATGTAGTCTAGGAATACTCTGGGGAAAAATGACTTTAGCCATTCATAGTTGGAGACATGTGGCTGGTATCAACTTATTTTGGATGATGTGCTCACTGAGGCTTCTAAGTCTTCTACGTTTTATGCTGTAATTCCAGGATTTATTTGGGGTCAAATGGAGACCATTTAAATAACTTACACAATATTACACTGCCAGACTGAAAGGGGATCTTACCAATGCATATAAATATCTAAAGTTTGGGGGTAAAGAGGACGAGGCCAGGGGCAACAAGCACAAACTGGAACACAAGGCGTTCCACTTGAATATAGGGAAAAACTTCTTCACTTTGAGGATGATAAAGCATCAGGACAGACTACCCAGGGAGACTGTAGAGTTGAGTCTCCTCTGAGGATATTCAAAATCTGCCTGAACCCAATCCTGTGCAACACATGATCTACATGATCTTGCTTTAGCAGTGGGGCTGGATTAGATGATATCCAGAGCTTCCTTCTAATCCCCGTCATTCTGTGACTCTGATTTTGCGACTATGATTCTGTGTTTCTCTGAACTGAGCGAAAATGTGTAACTTAAAAGCCACTGAAAGGGAAGGAAAACAAAATATAAGCAGAAGCTGGAGTGAGACAGGCTATTGAATTCACAGAACTCAGAGAACTACAATAAGGAAGGAGATCCTTCATTTTCCACCAGCCTTGAGTTTTTATCCTTTAGCCATAAATGAGGTTAATTAATCTTCATAGTCTATTCCGTGGTCATTGGTGAGAGACACATTTGTTGGAGACAAGTTTACAGCCAGAATTTAAACTACATAATTTCTGGATCTCATCTTTCTAAATTGGAAATTTTTCATTCGTTATAAAGGGATCATAAGGAATCTAGCGTGGTAACTTAGCTGAAAAAAACAAGAGACTCCAGCAATATAGAAGTACTGCACTGGTGCCAGTCTCAGACACACATTTTTGGAACAAGGTTAAACCATTCTTCTTAGAACAACAGGAATCACTCATTTCTCCAGGTGTACCCAAACTCCCATAGGAAAATACCTCCATTATTGACTGTTGACCAAGGAGAAAAAAGTGACAAAATGGTGAAGGACTCATCTGTATGTGAGCTCCTGCGACAGTCTGGGGGACAGTTACATTTTGGCACACGGATTGGGGTAAGAAAGAAGTGGGACAGGGGTTCATGTGCAAATCTTGTACAGTAACTAGAGAACAAAGGAGAAGACAGACAGGGTAGCAAGCTGGCTCCATCTCCCTTTCAGCAGTAACCTGTGGCTCAAACAACATGGAAGAGTCTATTTCCATCAGTTACAGAGGGAGCTTAGGATGTCCATTTTTCTACCTGAAAGACTTAGTTATGTTCTTAAAATCAGATGAGAAGAATTCTAGCCATTATCAATATAAACTTTAGATTTTGCACACAATACAGTGTGCTTAGAAGGGTTTGAAATAACTGCTGATGAAAGAACCAATGGCAAGGTGAAGCTCCATTTTTCTTTTTTTTTTTTTTAATTGGAGGAAAGAAGACAGTTGTTGTTGTTGTTGGGGATTTGTGTTTTTTAAAAATTATTATTTATTTTATTTTTTAAATTTTAAAAATTTTATTTCCCTGGGAAGGGACCAGACAATGTTATTACAAAATTTTTCTACAGCAATGCTATGACAGCCATGTCAAGACCTTTAAGAAGGAGGATGCACGTATGTCCCTGAGTCTAGTTCTAGTTATTAGTATCCAAGTGAGTATTCACCCGTGTCAGTCCAAAGGCAAAGATCAAGGTACTCTCACTGGTACAATTTCAGGAGAATGCACAGGTCTGTATTAACTTTATTCTGAAAGGTACAAAATTATAGCTACATTGGAAGAACTGCAATACCTTGAGTGGCCCTTAGGGCATAATCCCCCACTGTATCAAATAATACAGGCTCGGTATGTGAATATAAGCACCATTAATATTGAAAGTTTTACATATTTAATTTCCTGGCAGAGCCCAACCTGCAGTGATTTAAGCACTTGTTTCCCTTATCCAGGGCCATTTGCCTATGCTGCTTTTTGCACCAATGATGATATATTAAAACCTTTTGTTTGTGGGGGTACAGAATAAGAACTTATCTCCTAATAGCTGCAGTTTTGCTATGTTTATGTCAGAGCTGCAGTACATGAGGACTGGCATGTCTCTGCTGATTTAAATTCTCCTGAATACAAGCCTTCCAGAGCTGTAAATAGAGCAAGGTTAAGGCCAGATCTTCCAGCTCAGACGAAGTTGCTTCATCATTTATTATTGTTCAGTTACAATCAAATTATTGATGTTCTCAACATTGCTGGGGCTACTGCATGATGCAAACCACATGAGTGAGATGATGGGAAACAAAGAAGAGAAAAATAATAATGTAGGAAAAAATAGAGCTCTTAGTACCTGCGTACACAATCATCTGGGAAATAAAACCCAGAATGGTGTAGCAAAGCTATCTTATTTTCCCTCTTTCCTCTTGTTCTTGCATGATTTGAAAATCCTTTGCATGGGAGAGGAGAAAAAATAAAGTTAAACATTCTCAGGAATGTTGAGATGTCAAAGTGCAGCTTTTTTCCCTTAAGCATATAAAATATTAAGAATGCTCAGCAAAAGCCAATAGGGAAGCTGCTTAGATAAGAAGATGAAAAATTAATTTTAATACACAGAGGACTAAGTAATACACTTATTTCACAACCTCAATCAATTTTAATATTTTAGTATTTAAAAGTAGTGTGTCTCTAGTAATATTTTAAATTTTGCTTGTGTCTCTTTTTACTAACACTCTAAGTTTTCTATTTCTCTTTGCCTCTCTTGCTCTCATTCTTTCTAAGACGTATAAGTATTTTCTTCTTGGTAACTATCAGTATATGGTGATGAATGGATCCCTCTCTTTCGTTGTGTGGTATTTCTTCTCACAATTGAGAATACAGGGTTTCTGCAAATAAAATTCAGTGTACTGAACACAATCATCTTCAAGAATAGCCCAGCTAAGTTGCACTGGAAAATTGCATAGACATAGTTAGAGTACTACTCATCTAATTACTTTGAAAAGTAACCCATAGGAATGAAGGTTTCAGTGTAGATTGTAAAAACACAGTCAGAAACTCAAGTGTAGATAAATGTGTTTTGGCCAAGCATCTCCACAGCTTTGTGATAGTATTATCATTACCATCTGAATTAAGCAGCTTAAACCTATCTTAGAATCCCAGAATCCCAGCATGGTAGGGGTTGGAAGGAACCTCTGGAGATCACCTGTTACAATCCCTCTGTTATAACGCCGTTAAAGCAGCATAATCAAGAGCAGGTTGCACAAGATTATGTCCAGGTGAGTCTTAAATATCTCCAGTGAAGGAAACTTCACATCTTTGGGCATCCTGTCTTGGTGCTCTGCCACCCTCATATTGAAGAATTTTTTCCCCATATTCAAGTAGAACTCCCTGTGTTTCAGTTTGTGCCTGTTGCCCGTGGCCCCATCCTCTTTACACCCACCCTGGCTCATGGAGAGCTTGTTGTCCACCAGGACCCCCAGGTCCTTCTCTTCACAGCTGCTTCCCAGAAGATCTGCCTGTAACCTGTACCGGTTCCTGGGAATGTGTAGTACCCTATATTTTCCCTTGTTGAATCTCATTTGGTTCCTCTCCACCCTGTTCTCTCACCTGTCCAGATCTTTCTGAATAGCAGTACAAGCTTCTGGTGTGTCATCTACACCTCTCAGTTTAGTGTCATCATCAGACTTGCTAAGGGTACACTCTGTCCCCCCATCCAGGTCATTGTTGAATATATTGAATTAGATCAGTCATAGCATCACCTCTTGGGGCACACCACTGGCTACAGGCCTCCAATTAGACTCTGCACCACTTATCACAACCTTCTGAACTCTAGCATCCAGCCAGTTTTCAACCCATCTAACTGTCTGCTCATTTAATCCCCAATTCCTAAGATTGCCTGAGTTATGGGAGAGGTGTCGTGTTATGGGAGAGGTGTCATATTATGGGCCGCTGTGCCAAAAGTACATTCACTGTTCTCCCCTCATCCACCCAGCCAGTCATGCCATCATAGAAGATTATCAGGCTGGTCAAACATGACTTCCCTTTGGTTAACCCATGTTTACCAAACATAATAACCTTGATTTTCTCCAGATGATAAGAGATGACCCCAGAATGAGCTATTCTGTCACAGGGTTGGAGGGGAGGTTGGCTTGGCTTTAGTTTCCTGAGTCCTTCCTCCTGCTCTTTGCAAAGACTGGATTGACATAATCTTTCCTCCCGTCCTCAGACACCTCTCTAGGACCTTTCAAAGGGGATTGAGAGCAGTTTAACAACAATATCTGCCAGTATCCTCTCCAGGTTTCTTGTAACTCTATAGGTATTGAGAAGTTGCTGTAATGTCTCCCTGGAGCCTTCTCTTCTGTAGGCTGAACAAGCCACACTTTCTCAGACTGTCTTCACAGGAAAGGCCCTCTGTTCATTTATGTGTCCTTCCTCTGGTAATCATGGCTGTAGGAAAAAAAAGAAAAATATCTTGAAAAACCTCACCCAAAATAACTTCTGTAATAAATTTAAAAGCTACAAGCTTTGTGCTGATTTCCAGGTGGATCCCTCAATACTAAGGAATCTTCTTTTACTCCCAACACTTTCTGTTGTGTACCTGTGAAAATGTAGTTATTTTCATCAATAGCTTAGGTATCAATGAAAGAGGTTAAGTTGTCTGCATTATTCCTCCATTTATTTCTCTCCACAGAAACATAACTAACGCATTTGATAACAGATTTAGTGATGGGCACGTTATTTCCCATGCATTTCTCTCCATGAAATTGAGAACAGCACAAATTTAGGTTGATGTGAAGTGAGTACTCTCTAAAACTGTTTCTCCTAGGTAAAAATCTACTGGTTTTATTTGTGTGTAATAATCTTTGACATAAATTGATAATATATAAACAGAGCAGTGCACATTAGAAAAATGGTCACATGTGCTATAGACAAATACACCAGTTCTTTACTGATCATGTTTTCTTCTTCATTATATTAGATTTCCTAATTATCAAACCATCACAGCAATTTAAGAAAAGAACAACTAAATGCTATCTATAATGTGGCAGAGAGGGCTGCTATTTTGTTTTATATTTCATAATTTTATTTTTAAGGTTTCATTCATGATAGCTTTGGAATTTAGAAAGATATTAAATCACAGAGTAAATTAGGAAAGTACAAATATTTCTGACAATGTAACTTTTTTTTAAAAAGTAGTAGTATGACTGACTGTGAGCATTTCCAAAGGAAACACCTCTTACACATTCAAAAATAAATGAGACCACACTGCAATAACAACACACATTAGCTCCCAAATATAATCTAGTCAACCATTATTTACCTTTCATTTTTGACACACTGTCATCAAAATAGGAAGTCTGTTTACCAATGTCATCCAGGTTTTTATTTAATTAAATGTTTAATAGGCAGTGATGTTTCTGGAAATTCCTAAACTATTCTACCAAAACAGTTATTACTTATATACAGTCTAAATATTCCTTCCTCTATATGAGCACTTTATAGTCACTTAAAATAAGTCTCATATTTTTTCTTTTGAATTTTTGTTATAATTGTCCCTTTATTCTAACACATAAAATTGCAACTTCTTTCTTTCTGTCTCTCTTTCTCTCTCTCTCTTTCTTTCTCTCTCTTTCTCTTGCTCTTGCTCACTTGCTCTTTCTCTTGCTCTCTTTCTCTCTCTCTCTCTCTCTCTTTCTCTCTCTCTCTCTCTCTTTCTCTCTCTCTCTCTTTCTCTCTTTCTCATTCTCTCTCTCTCTTTCTCATTCTCTCTTTCTCTCTCTCTCTCTTGCTCTCTTTCTCTCTCTCTCTCTCTCTCTCTCTCTCTTTCTCTCTTTCTCATTCTCTCTTTCTCTCTCTTTCTCTCTTTCTCTTTCTCTCTTTCTCTCTCTTACAACCTCCTTAACAAGGCAGCTGTTTATGAGAGTTCTCTGGAGTGTTATTATCACATGAATTTTAGTAAAGATGCATCTCTGCTCCAGAGAGCCTTGTACAGATACATCCACAGAGGATATTTGAAGGAATCAAGCTACAGATAAAATGTTCTAATGAAAAATGTTTTTTTGCTTGTATGATTTTCCTTTGAAAAATGAGCCTTCATTATATTCAGACTTGCATGTAAGGACTGTCCATTTTGATGATCTTCCTGATTTTTGAAAGCAATAGTTCGGAACAGAATAAAATATTTTGATTTAAATTCTCAGTTCAGACCTAACCCCTTCATTTTGAATTGTCATTTGAATTAAAGTAGAATTTGATTGGCATTTCAATTTACAATGCCAATTTGATACAAAAATTATGCTTCACATCAACTTTTCACAATGAAACATTTCATTTCAAATCAAAGTTTTGATTCAATGTTTCATTTTAACCTGTCAAAACATTTTGTTTTAATTGGGGGAAAAAAAAAGAAAAAGCTACTTCACCCTTCTGTATCTATTTCTTTCTGAGACTTCTATCATTCCAAACTGATGCATTTATAAAAATAGTTGTAAGAAAATTTTGAAACCTATGAAAATCCTCTTTAAGTAATATATTTTTTCTTAAAATTAAAATTCTGAAGATAAATTTGGCATGTTCAAAGAAACCCCATGATAGAACTACATCACTTCCTAAAGTAAACTTTAATTTTCCTTCAATGAACACTGAATAATTTGGACAGTTTTATATACATAGTGTATACATTATGATGAAAGGGCTCCTGGATGCCTACATGATCTTAAAACACTGTGAAGAAATCTTTTAAAGTCTTTGGAAAAATCAATTTAAAAAAAAAGGTATAATTATAATGAAGTTAAATACTTGCTTATCTTATAAACCAGAAAAAAGCAAATTTTTAGGATTTAACCAGAAACAGATGCCCTAAATTTTAGTATTTATATTGTTTGGGTATCTACTTAAGTTTGAAGGATAATACAATTGATATTTTTAAAAAATTGATTCAAATTCTTGCTTTGGTTTGGACTTTTTTTTAGAAAAGTGGAAAAGAGAATTTTGTTACCTCTTCTTTCTTTAAATATAAGTTTTCATTGTTGGTCAATTTGTAATTACCTTTTTAAAGAATAATTTTATATAAGAAAGACAAAAGAAAAGCACATTAAAAGTAACAAATCAAAACAAAACCAATAGGAATTGTTTTTTGTAGGAATTATTTTTGTTATTGAATTTCAGGAGGAATTATTTTTGTTATTAGTCAAACCAATTTGTTCATCTTCCAATAACAGTGTCTGTAAAATAAGATTAATGTTAGGTAACAGTTCTATTTGTAAACTATATAACTGGAGAAATTATATCACATATAGTACAGAACAATAAAACCAAAATAACACTTTTTCCTGGTTTTGTTGTTTTTTTTTTTCTCCAATCGGTTTGCTTACATTTTTCATAAGAGGGCGTAATACTGCCCTACACACATATTGGGGACAATGTGTTGCACATGAACTATAGTAATTGAAAACTAAATATTGCCCAGATAAAGCCCAAGCCTATTAAAATATTTACAAATCTTAGCAGAAATAAATATGCATAATAGACTTCATCCTATTCTGACAGCCATTTTGAGAAGCTCTTTCCTATTTGTACAATGAATTAAAGCAATTATTGTTCATTCTACGGTAAGCCCCAGAGGCTCCATTATGTTACATTGTCTAGAAGGACACATAAAAATATAGTACTCATCCTGAAAACTTTACAGTCTGCATAGGGAGAAAAAAAAAAAAGAATCATTAAGAACAATGAAGAATGATATTCTCAGAGCATCATGAAGGAACTGTTGGAACCAAAACAGAGGTTCACTTTCCTCCATAAAGTCTTCAGGCACAAGAACATAGCTTATTTCTTAAGAATAAATTTAGAACCAATTTTCACACCACCCCCCCCTCCCCCATCTTTAAGGTGGAGAGTGGGGATTTCCTGGGCAAAGTGGAGCCAGTGACATTGAGCACACGTTGTTGACTCTGCCATTCACCTTTGCTCGTCCTATGAGCAGTTTTATCACTCAAGAGAAACTAATGAGGATCCTGAGTAATACAGGAATGACTTGATCACCAAAACCCACCCTTAAGACATTCATTTGATTCAACAAACCTTTCTACACATGTAACTGCAGTGCCTGTGTTATGAAAGAGTTGTTCTAGACCACCTGTTTAACTAATGCTGAGAGAGACATCACAGGACAGCAAATAAACACTCTGGAAGGTCTAATTTGCAAGAGGCATGGGACACCTAGAAACTAAGATGCAAACAATCTTACTACAGCCAAATCTACCAACAGCTTCCTTATAATAATTTACTATCATTGAAAGCAGAGGTAGATCTCCACTGATACCAGCATAGGTTGGATTCTGTCTTTCATTAAAAAGAGAATAGTTTTATAGCTGCACACATATACTTTACAAATGAATACTGAACATTTTTCTCGCACAACATTTTTATTTCTATTAAAACATACAGAGAATGTGATGCTGAAGTACCTCAGTAAATTCAAAAAATTACATCAAGGTTTTGGGATTTTCTTAATGTTTTTTGTGCAATCCACTGAAAGAGAATAGTTAAATGCAAAAGCAACCACTTTGCCTTAATGAAAACAGAGCCTTTAGTTTGTCCAGAGACTAAATATTTTTGAAACTAATTGCAGGAAAAATGTTTCAAGGAAAATCTATATCCCCCCTATCCCCCTCCTAATCTGGAACAAGTAGAAATATGTGAAAAGAGTGATAATTCTTGCAAAAAAGATATTTTGGTCATACTTCAGTCTTGTCTTCGAGATGTATGCATGTTGGGTTCCCTTTTTTTTGTTGTTGTTGTTATTCCAAGCTTGTATTTTCAAGCTCTGTTTCTTTATAATGCAACTACTGAAATAAGTCCAGGAAGATTCTACATAAAATACACATGCACAAATCACTGTGCTCCTCACTCTCTTCATTGTTTCTTCTAGTCTTTCTTCTGCTCCCATGTAATTTATTACTCTTGTAAATTCTTATGAAGCCTGCCAAACTAATTTTTTAGTAAGCAGTTCTTTAATCATATAGAAGCATTCAGTTGCCTTTTCCCTAGAAGTTCAATAAAGGGGAAACGATAAAGTAAAAAGGCGTAGTTTCATATTGTCATTTTGTTTCGCTCCTTTTGTTATTTTCCATCTCATTTTTTAATGCAACTTATTTTGACTGGCATGAAAGAAACATTCTCCAATTACTGTATTCTTTAAATTATGCCTTTTTTATTTTAACTGATATAATTTTCAGTATTTCCTTTGAGTTAAAACTGAAGGCTTATTTACTTATTTAGGGATTTTTATTTATTTATTTTGTAGAATGGGGCTTGAGAAGGTCAGAACATTCAATTACAGCAAAGGCTGGTAAAGCTTCATGGACAGGGCATCATTACTGGAGTTTTTACTGCAATCCAACTGTCAGCTCCTCAGCGTAATTTCCTCCTTTCGACTGCATACAGAGAATTCTTGGAGATAGAGGGATATTTTTAAAACATTATCTTCTTTACCATATACTGCAGAAATCAACCTCTGCAGCTTTCTCCCACTTCCCAGTGAAGAAGTTTTTGAGCTCTCCTTTTCTGGCCCATGCAACATATAACAGGGCATGGCCCACTGAATTGCATGTGATGGAAATGGACTCCCACAGCAGACTGGATTCAATCTGGTATAACAATATCTTGCTGCAGCACTGCTGTTTGATTCTGATGGTCTTATTTAGCACGTGAGAAGAAGACATGAGAAACTTGTAGACTGTTGATCTGGCCTTGTAAATAGTGCAAGAATTGGAAGGAAAAATTAAAATTTCTTTCTCAGATAAATTTATCTTCCACTGGGGAAAAAACAAAACAAAACAAAACCAAAACACAGTTGTTATTTAAAATAAGACTGGACTTCCAGACTAAGACATCCATGCTCATTCACCTTCACGGAAGATAGGTGTGTCAGCTTTTGTTGTAGTACCTGGAAGGTCTAGTCAATACAGGCATTGATTCCATTTAACTACTGATGTGTATCCAGTTGTAGTTGAGATGTGTTATCAGAGCTATCTGCATGGGACTGGTAGATACAGACTGTGGGATGCTCTTGGCTCTCCAGACAATTATTTGGAGACCAGATAAGGGTGCCTTAGAATATCACAGTTGTTTCTATGTCCTGTTTTAAAAGCTGAAGCAAGGTCCACCAAGTGCACTGTTTAGAGCTCTGCTGAAAACTCTAGCACATGTATAGGCAGTTATGTGGTATCTTAATTTGTTTTGAGCTGTGAATTGATTCTCACCCCTATAAAAGAAGCATGTCATGCTTATACTCATTGGGAAATTTGTACATCCTTCACTGTTGAATCAAAACCAAGACTAAGGAATAGCTCCCTGTAGGTAACGTTCTGTAGGAAGCTGCCTAAGTAAATAAGATTTAGCTTAGCAATCTTGACAGATTTCTTTATTTTGGAAGGATGAACACAGGCAATTGTGGCTGAAAAAAATGCAACAACTAAACAGAAACTGGTTTCCATTACCATCTGAGCATGGTACTAGCTGACTGTAAAGTGTGCCAGGACCACTAAGTATAACAGTTCAGGCTCTGGAATGAAGGTTAGGCCATCTTTTGGCTAGCTGTCTATTTGAATCTAGCTGAGCTGAATCGAAACGTAGTATAACCTAGCATCTGGTGGTGGATTATGGCAGTAGGTCTCACACAGTTTACTGATCTCCAATGTACAAGGCTATGCATTTGGTTGAAGGGATTAAGCTCAAAAATAGTGTTCCACCATCTAAATCTCTAATGCTAAGGTGATCTTTCTGTGCTGATCTCTACAAATGTGTCAGTGCTACCATTCTTTCTAATGTCATCTTATTTTTGAAAAATTTTGGTGCGAAGCCTTTCAGAACTCTGTCTTAATGCCATCATTATCAGAGACACAACAAAAAAATGAGACAACTTGTGTTTTCATCCTTATAGAGATTGTTTGAACCCCCAAAGTTAACAGCTTTGGATTTATGAATTACCTTTTTCCCTAAGCATTTTCCTCTGTTCTCATGTTCCATATTCCTCATAACGCTTTTAGGTATAACACAAGTTAATTGTGTGGAGATCTCATGATACAGATTATGACACTGTGCTTTGGATAGGACAAAAAAAAAAAAAAAAGTTGCACCACTATCAACATCTTACATTTAAAGTTGTTGCCATCAAATAATATCATTCCGGACACAAATACATTTTCTATCTCCTCCATCCAACCTATTTAAAGGAATAATTAAACATGTAAGAAACATGTTGAAAATCTGAATTTCCAGTAGGCACTAATGTAGTACAAGCTGTCCATGCAAATAGATATTTGGGCAAATTGTCTGCCGGTCCAGCTTCATTGGCTTTAATCAGTAAAGAACTCAGCTGAGGTTTCCCAAGGGAAGATATTGGATCCTAAACTGATGCTGTGTTTGAGTTTGGCCAAGAAGACAGTATGAATTAAATCTATACTCAAACATACTGGGATTTTTTCAGCTCTACATATGTCATTTAAGGCCATTTCCCTCAAAACAAAGAAACAAACAAAAAGCTGCAAAATATTTTTACTTCCTTATTTTCACATCCTGAATTCATCGAAATGTCCATTTATTAATGTTTAAATAGAAATATTTGGGGTGGGATGTCCACTAATGGGGAAACATGTGGAGGAAACAAAAAACTCTACCTCTCGTTTAATTCCTCATTTCCTACAAATCCGAACCAAACCAAACCAAACCAAACCAAACCAAACCAAACCCTAATAACATATAGGGAGAATTTTCCTTCACTAATGATATTCAATTGTTCGAAGAAGAAAAAAATGGTGCAAAGTATAATGAGATGCCAAATAGAAAAAAAGCCATGCTGCTCATCTCTAAGCCCTTCTGTTCCTTGAAGTGAAAACTCATTTTAAGAAGATTATGCTGCATATATTAGAAGATGGGCTGATATTTTGCATTCATACTCCACTGGGGCTTTGGCAGTAAAATAAAGAGAGGAAGAGAAGGAAAACAACGCAACTAAAAAACAACATTTGTTCCTATTTACCTAATATACTAATATGAAGCATAAGTCTCTTTTCATTCATTTAGGCTTGAAGATATACAGAAGCTGATGGATTCTTTAGTTGAAAAGGAGACATGTTGTATTTTGATTAGGAAGGAGGCTACAGAGGGGAATAAGGTGGTATTTGAATGAAATCCAAATTCAACATGAGCTACACAATTTTCCTGGTTTCAGGGAAACAAAAACTTTTAAAAATTCCTTTGATTAGAAGAGAAGGGCTCAGATTCCCCACAAAATACTTCCAGACATGTAAAAATGTAAGAAGGTTTAATTCCTTTACTGCTTGAGGGGCAGGGAATATATCTCCAAAGAATGAATAGCTGAATGAGGGTTCCTTAATGAATTTGTAATGAACAAAGCCTTTTCAATTCATACCCAAGGAAGACATTGCTGGAGTTGGTGTTGAAATTTTAAATAAGAAATTGTGTGTCTCTTCTCCACCTTAATTATCTTATAACAATATTTTTTGCCATGGGAATTGACTTTAAGTTTTTAATCTAATGATTTGTTTAAGACAGAAAACCGTTCAAATAAGATTTTTGGTTAATTTTTAAATGTTTATTATGTCAGTTTAGGACTAAGTTTATGTATCTGCAGTTGTAAATGCAAGACTTTCTCTGTCCAGATCTCTTTTCAAGATCCATCTAATTTATTTTCAAAAAGAATTAATACAAAATTATGTTACTGACCTCATGTTATATTGAACTCATATTATGTTAAGGTCCTGCTGTGAGCGAAGGGTTGGGCCAGATGACCTCCCACCCCTCTAGCATAAATTATTCTGCTTGTTTGGCACTTATTTCATCTAAAGACTTGTTAACTATTTCATTTTATTATTTCTTTTCCTTTCATTCGATTAGCATCAGTAGCAGTGTTCTGTGAAGAAATAAGGGCCTGATAGAGAATCATTAAATTTTGAATGATTTTTACATTTTGCATGAGAGGAATTAATTTGAGTTGCAAGTGGTCAAAAATAAATTGGATTTTTTTTTTCAATTACGTTCACCACTGTTTGTAAAAAAAAAAAAAAAGAGCTCCATAACATTAAGTTTCTCTCAAAAACAAATATATGATAATATTTTTCCAGGTACTAAATTTATACACACATAGATCCTTACAAGTACACACACACACATTCAAAGACCCTGAGATAAACAGTTTTTAGGTCCAAAGAAATTCTGTTTAAAAAGTCAAGTACTTAAAGTCTGTAGGGGCCAATTCATTCTTGTCTTTCATGCTTAAAAGTCTCATAGTAATTGAAATGTAAGGGATTTAGAATTCTGATTACAAGACTACCATTGAAAATTAAATTTAGGCTCCTAAATCCTTTATACATTTTGAAAAATAAAATGATACCAAAACCTTTGATACTTTAAAATGTACATTTGTTTATACAAGTTTAAAAGATTTAAAATTAAGCTCTTTCATTATTAAACTTAAATGCTCTGACTATACCTGTTTAATGAAATCAAGAGGGAAAAGCATTACATTTTAAACTGGTCTAAACACATCGTATTTTTTAAAGAAAAAAAGTTCATTTTTCTAACTGCTTTCCAAGAAATTAATCAAAATAACTGCTGAGTCTATGATGTGTTGAAATAGAGAATATATACATATAAATATATTTGGTTTTGTTGAGCTACTTGTGTGCATGGTAGTCCTCTACCCACTCCAAACCTATGGTGTCTGAGCTAACTTGAAATGCAGTTCATGAAAGTTGAGCAGTCCAGAAAACATACAATCCATCTAATGTTTTATGCATACCTATAGGTCGATAATGTTATTTATCATTACAGCATACTGGCATGTAGACAGAGCCCGAGAGAGGACCACAGGGCTATAAGCCGAAGGGAAGAAGAAACAAATGACAGCCCAGCACTGCAGTGCATCTATTTGGTAGCAATTATCAGTTTGTGAGTAACTACCAGAAAAGCTGTGGAAGAAATGACCTAATGACCATAGGTGATGCTTAGAGACCTCTGCAAGTTGTGTGGAATAATACTGGAAGAAACCTGCTAGCTATGGGACAAAGTAAATTATTCTGAACTATGCAGTACCAAAAAATTGTTTCAAAGCTCATGTGTTAGTTGCAGTGACATTATATAATGTCAAGAGATGCTTCAAAATTAACGTAAGAAACAAGTGTCGAATTATTTATGGCCATCATCTCAAATTTTAATCAGATAAATCAGTTGATGCTTTCCCATGGAAGTAATAATAAAAGTACTCAGGTTATATTACTTAATGTGCCACATGTGAAAGAATGAATCACTGCAAATGCCCCTGCTGGAAAATAGTTTATCCACCTTCTGTAAGCATAACTACATGAAAAGTCTAATTTGCAGTATCAACCATAATGATCACAATCCAGGGCTAGACTCAAGTTTACCTACCTGAAATGCTGAGAGAAGGAAAAAACACCTTCCAAACCATGCTCACTCCTTGACTACAGATGTAAGAGAATCTATACACTACAAACTGAACCCTGAGCAATTAAACCCAACAATGGAGGAGGAGTTACTAGAGGTCACACCATTAATTAGCATCAGAGATCAATGGTTTAGTAAGTGCTTTCTTTTGATCATTCCTCTGTCTTTGCAAATGTTAGTCACCATAGTGCCCTTAGGTGTTCTCCAAAGTTCTCTCAAAATGGCAAGCTCAGTATCACATTTCTTGAGCTGATATTCCCTGCTTATTGCAGCCCAGACTGTTATTGTTTAACAGCAGCATGGGATGCTTTTCAGGGTTACTTTGGCTAGGTATTTCTTTGGCATGACTGTGACTGCAATTTCTTATGCAGAACATTTCACTTTTGAAGGAGAAACAATCTTAAAGTGGGTTGTTGGACAAAAGAAAGATTCAAGCAATCTGGAAATTCTTCCTTCTAGAGAGGGCCCAAATAAATTCGAAGGAGGCCTTAGAAAAAAAACCCCTTTCATTTTGTTAAAGTCATTTTGGACATGGCAATGTTTAGTCTATTTGCCACAGACAAGATATGAAGATAAGCTCCTACCCATCTTGATAAACAAAACTGTTTGCATTGGCCTTCTGGATTGTATGATCTATACAAATTAGTTGTATTTCTGAATAACCGAAGAGAGGATTAGTTCTGGCGTTATGAGAAGAGGATGGTTCATGTCTGAGCTACATGTTAACTGTCTATGTTTGCCTTACTTTGACCATTTTGTCTAAATAGTAAGTCTTTACTGATTTCATGGAGATAGGAATTTGTCTGAAATCTGGGAATATAGTTACCTTTGGCTTTTTCAAATGATTTACAATGACCACAGAGGAAGAGTAATTTATGTGCTTCAGTTAAGTGGGAGAGGATATGAACCTTAAGACATGGTTGGGCAGCAGTGGAGGGTACACAGTAAGCTTGCTAGCCTAGACTTCAGAAGAGCAAAGTTTTGTCTTTCAGGAACTTTCTTGGCAGACTACCGTGGGACAAAGCTATTAAGGGAGGAGGAACTCAAGGCGGCTGGCTAATATTCGGGGATCACATCTCCAAGCTTGGGAGCCACGCATCCCAAAAAGAAGTCATCAGGCAAAAATGCCAGGAAGTCTGCATGGATGAAGAAGGATCTCCTGGGCAAACTGTAAAGGACAGGTAGTCTGGGAGGAAAACAGAGAAACTGTCTGATCATCCAGGGATCAGGTTAGGAAAGCCATGACAGAATTGTATCAGGCCAGGGACATCAAGATACTTCAGTGATAAAAAAAAGAACAGGGAAAACGTGGATTAATACAGGAAACATGATTAAATAGTATCTGGTGAAGGCGTAGGTACATATAACATTTTTTGTCTCAGTTATCACTGGGAGAATGAAGATCCACTGATTCTAGGGGAAGATCAGATTTGAAACCATCTAAGAAAAATGAAGCTTCATAAGTCCATGGGACGTGTACAGATACAACTGTGGGTCCTGAGGGAACTGGCAGATGAATTGGCCATGTCACTCTGTATCATATTTGAGAAGTCATGGCTCTCTGATTAAGTTGCCACTGACTGGAAAAGGCAAAGCATAACCCCAACTTTTGAAAAAGGAAAACGGCGAGTCATGCAGGCCATTCAGTCTCACCGCTGTGCCCTTCCGGATCATGGACCAGATCTTCCTGGGAACTGTGCACAGGCACATTAAAAAGAAGGAGGTGATTGACAAGAGGCTTCTCTAGGGGCAAATCATGGCTATCAAATTCGGTGGCCTTCTATGACAGGGTTGCAACATTGGTTGATAAGGGAACAGTGACAAATACCATCTACTTTACTGTGTGCAAAACATTAGATACTGTCCTGCATGACACCTTTGTCTCTAAATCAGAGAAAAATGGATTTGATGGGCGGACCATTTGGCAGCTTAGTCATTGGCTGGATGGTCTTGAGACTTATATCCAGGCGAATCACATGAAGATCAACAAGGCAAAGTGCAAGGTCATGAACATCAGTTGGTGCAGTCCCAAGCACAACTACAGTCTGGGCAGAGAATGGATTGAGAGCAGTCCTGCCAAGAAGGACCCGGGGCTGTTGGTTGATGAAAAACTCAACATGAGCCAACAATATGTGTGTTGCACTGCATCAAGAGAAGTGTGACCAGGGAAGTGATTGTGCTCCTCTACTTTGCTTTAGTGAGATCCCACACGGAGTAGGTACTGTGTCCAGACCTGGGACTCCCGGTAGAAGCAAGACACGGAACTGTTGCAGTCAGTCTAGAGGAGGGCCACCAAGATGACCAGAGGGCAGGAGCATCTCTCCTAGGAAGACTGGCTGCAAGAGTTGGGCTTGTTCAGCCTGCAAAAGAGAAGGCTCTGGGGGACCTTGTTGCTGTCTTCCAGTACCTGAAATGGTATAGAGGAAAGCTGGAGAGGGACAGTTTGCCAGGGACTGTAGTGACAAGACCAGTGGTAATGACCTTAAATTAAAAAAGGGTAGGTTTAGATTAGATATTAGGAAAAAAAAATCATCTTTGTGTGATTGGTGAGTCCCCTGGCACAGGTTGCCCTACAAAAGTGTGGCCACCCTCTCCTTGGATGTGTTCAAGGCCAGGCTGGAAGGGGTTTTGGACAACCTGAGCTAGTGCAGAGTGTCCCTGCACATGGCAGGAGTGTTGGAACTAGATTTACAGCTCTGGGTTGGCTTTGAGGTATGTTCCAAACCAAGAGAGTTCTATGATTCTGTGATTCCATGGATGTAGTCCTTAAAGTTTGTGATTTTTCCCTTGTGGAATGGCTAGTACAATTTGAAAAGGCAAAAATGTTAATAGAAAATAATATGTAGTAATAAGCTGCATAATGATAAGTGATCTTGTTTATTAGAAATCAAGCCAAGTGACATCTCTTCAGCCATGAAGCTTGATTTATTTTCTTTTTGCTGGCATGGCTTATTGCATGTGTTAGTACTGCTATCCATGCATTATAAATATTTATTTATGTATTTATATTTTATGTTTTACAGGCCAGTAAAAACAAATAACTGAACAAGTTTACAGGCAGTTACTTTGGTATTTAATGGAAATAATAGTCTTCAAATGTCTTGCTTTCTGAGAGTACTGATCTGAGCTTCTCGAGGGAACCATTTATTGCAATTGCAATTTCTCCCTCTGGGTGCTGGGAACCCAGTCTTTGAGTCTCTTTTTAATTCTTTATGAAACAATGAAAACAGAAAAATACTTTCATTGTCAGTGAAATTTCTCATGTTTTCCTCCTTTCTAGGGTGTAATTGCTCTATCATATTAAGAATAATAATTTACAGAAGTTTGACAGAATGATCTGAGAAGAAATAATTTATGTTCTGTCCTGACTGATACTGCTAATGAAAATTCTGGCTCTTGGTTTTTAGAATTTAAATATTTGTCATCTTTGTAAAAACCCACAAAAACAAACCCCCCGACATTCAAAACTATATAGTCCCCCTTTTACAAAAGAAAAGGAAGAAGAATGAATATTTTAATAAATTTATAAGGGAATACAAAGATACTTCCAGAAAATATAAACTGAAGAACTTCCAGTTGCCCTGTTTTGAATGGTTTCATTGATGTCTTTTGTTGGGGGTTTGCTGAAATTAGGAACATTTAGGAAACAGCAAATCTTATATGCAATTTTTTGTTTGTTTTTTTTTTTTTAATTTATTTTAAATAATGCAGCCACACTTCTTCAAACCATTTGCCCACAAAAAAAGGGGGGTTTGTTCTGGGTCACACTTAATCCAACTTTCTCCTAATTACACAGTCACTACCAGAAGGAAGCTTAACTTTACTGAAAAATCACATCCTGTGTGGGGTAGATTCCTGTTTAGCTAAGGCAAAACTCAGCTATTCCTCATAGTAAGCTGAGGAGAAGGAAAACAGCATTGTGGGCTATGTTTGAGGTCAACTGTCTTATTTAAACCATGACCGGATTCAGTAAATCAAGGCAGCAAAATAATGATGGAAAAAACAACCTCTTTGTCTTTTACAGTTTGAGGATTGTAAATGATTCTTAAGTCTCCTGTCAGGCAAAACTGTGTAGTAAGTTTCTTGCTACTGTAGTCATCCACTTTTTCCAGAATAAGCAATTTTGTCATAACTCTTCATCAGGAAAGCTTTTTATTTACTTGAATAAGTCTTTGGTTTTGTTGTTCTTTTGTTTCACTTATTTTGGTTTATTTGTGTTAGGATTAGGGTTTCGGGGTGGGAAGGGTGGGGGTGGTCACATGTTTGGGATTTTTTTTTTTGTTTGGTTTTGCTTGGTTGGTTTTGGTTTTGTGTGGATGTAGGTACATTTTGGGTTGTTTTCTTTTTCATTTTAAAGAGAGAACTCAAACACATGTTTCTGTAGTATAAAAAAGGGAAGGGAAACCCCACCAAACAGTCTATTACTTTACCCCACCACTGTTAAGTAGTTCAGAATTCAGCTTTCATTTTGATGGTGGTTTAACAGCACTTGATTAAAAAAAGTAAACTAATTACAATGGAAATGCAGCTCTGCAAAACTTTTAGAAAAACAAATTATTTTGTTTTAGGGTTCAGTTATTATACATTCATTTATCATCTTTATAAGAGATGTACAGGGCAATGATGAATAATCCCTGGCTTCCAATCAGGAAATGCAAATTATTCCTGCCTTTTTTTTTTCTTTTCCTTTTTCCCCTCTCTTTTTTTTTTTTTTCCTTTTTTTTCCCCCTAATGAATAATGCATACTAGTAAATTTGAAGCAAAAAAATTACGGTGCCAAGAATCTGGCAGGATGCAATGACAAGCAAGCAATGTAATGTGTTGTGTTACCAAAAAAACCTCTAAAGTGAAACTAATTGCTGCATTTCCTTCAGTCACAATTGCATCATCAACCTTGAACTTAGGGGAAAGTCTGCAAAGTACAAACCAAAAAAAGTAAAGGGGGTGGGGGAAGTTCTCCATAGGAAGTAAAAATAGAGATAATTCAACTCCTAGTTTTAGAGGTTTAGTCTGGATTGACTTGGTTTGGCTTGGTTGTTTTTGTTTTTTGTTTTCTTTTGTTTTATACTGGGACCCAAAATCATCTCCCCATACCTGAAAAATCCATCTGCCTACCTGAAGCACTTTCATTTGCTTTCTTCACAGAGAAAAATCTTCACTGTTTCTGCATCACAGAGGTCTTAGGTTACCTGAACTGTTTGACCACCCAACTTTCTTCCAACTCGGATTGAAGGAATCTCAGTTGATTGGGCTTTTGTCTTAAACCATACCTTTAAAAGCTTAAACTTACATTGGCTGGATTTAGGTTACAGCTTCATCCTGCTGTCACACAAAGGAGTCAACTCCAGTGAAACCGGCTGAATCATCACAGTTTAAACATACCATAAGAAGGCCTCAGTGAAAGATGTATAGCTACACACATGCCACAGACAAAGAGCTATATAGCAAAGTCTCATGCATTCTCTGAAATGTCAGAACTCAGTGACGGCAAATTAGTCTTCAGACCCTGCTACCTATAACTGAGCTCTTGACTTTAAAACACAATATTGACATATCTGAATCACAAAATGGATAGAAAAATAATTTAAAAATATATTTTCTTTTTTTTTTTCTTTTTTTTTCTTGCTTTGCTTTGTTTTGTCTTTCTTTGGTTTGTTATTTCCTTCCCCAGCTTCTTAAATTCTTAAGAGGGAGGGTTTATAAGAACTTTGGACTAGAGTACCCATGCCTGTCGCTATTGTATTTGCAGTGTTTGAATCCAATCTTACTACCTATAACAAAAAGAAAATACATTACCTCTAAATTTAACCACAAGCTCGTTAGACTGAAGGCTATCTCCATCTGTGCTCTCTAAATGCCAGGAGAACTTTGACAAACAGATTAGACAAGACGAACCAGACTGCAGAGTTTTATGCACTGATTATTAAATGTAGCATGGCAACCTGCAATCAATTTTCTTGTTTTGTTTTCTAAAGTCAGACTTATTTTACCAGGCCCTGATTTAAGGTCTTGAGCTGCTCAATTCCTCTGTGTCCTTTGCTTCGTGAATGAGTCTTAGAAGATTTTGGTTTACCCAAGATGGTTGAGCAAACACATTTTAATACTCATGAACAACTTTTACCCTGTCTGTTCTTAAACAAAAGTGTGATTTGAAATATTCATAAAACTAGATTCAATACCTAGTCACATGAGATCCTTGAATTCACCTAAAAATAATTTTCTTTTAAAACTTAATTTTCAAAAAAACTCATGTTTTCTAAGAAATGGAGCTGTTTAGTTAACAATCTTTGAAATCTGCTTAGAATATTCTTCTACTTGCTCAGAGAAGCATTTGTGACAAGGAAGATGATAATACATAAAAATATACCATCAAGCATGGTAGCAACGGTATAGTTACATAGAGAAATTATTTGAAAAAATAATTTTCTAAAAAAAAAAATAAAAAATATGTAAATATTTTTAGTTTCCTATAAAAACTCCTACACAAATATATAAAAAATTAGATAAATAAAACATATAAAAAGCTTCTTTGAAGCATTCTGTCATCCAGAAAGTACAAAAAAATGTTGCTTCTCTGTTTTGAGTAGAGATAATTGTGAGCACATTTGTAGTAGTTAAGCTTGTGAGAAGAGGTTTAAAGAAAATTGGCTGCTAAATCGCATTGGATTTCAAAAGAATTTGGATCACTACACTTCTGTAGATTTCTTTATATTTCTGAGCTCTCATTACACATCTATGAACATGTCAGGCTGCTGAATAAGCATTTTCATCTTAAAACAAAAACCATCTGGGCAAAAACTAGGTGTTCTTTCTGCAAGAATGCTCCTGCGCCAGACCTAGGAAGTATCTGTATCTTACCCCCTGTTCTCCTTCCTGACAGTCCTTAACATTGGTAGAAGAGATATCACGTTTGTGAGTTTTTTACATTGCTGGAATAATTTCTAGTTCTATTGCTAAAGGACTATTCTTTCAGTATAGAACAGATGGTTTGAGTCCTTTCTGATGACCAAGTTACACCCACTTTTTTATACACAATTGCACATTCAGGGCATAATCATTAAAATGATTGTTGATAAACACATGGTGTTTCCAAAACTAAGTTTTCTTCTTTTTTTGTAACAAGTTTGAAATTATAAGTTTTATTCTTTTGACTTGCACATTGTGTTCTACTGCTATTTATCTCTACTTATCTCCTTTCTATCCCAAGACTGCCACAAATCCCTAGTATCAATTGCCTATGTAAAAAGAGATTTCATGGATGGATAAAGGCCAAGATCAGGTTATTTCATTAGACACAGCAAAATGTCTTCTGGCATACCTTTAAAAAATCAAGAAATCAAGGCAGGATGGGACCACTCATTGTGTTAGAAGCCAAAATATATTTATTGTCCAGATGTAATTTCAGTTTTATTGCCAAGATCACAGGTCATTGGTTAGCAGATGCTGGGCCGGGAATCTAGCCGGTCAGCTAATAGCCTCCCCACTGCTGAAATTAACTAACAGTCAAAAGGTTTAATAACCAAAGGTCACAATAGGCTGTTTGAAGAGTCGGTAGGAATCCAGCTGATAAATTATCTTCTTCTGTTCTGGGGGAAATGTTGCCTCACCTCCTTCCGTGATATAAAATGAGAATTCGAAAAGTAAACTCTTACTCCAGGCCAAAAAGTTGATTTTCACAGCTTGCTAATGTCTTCCAAGGAGTGCATTTCCTGTACTAAACTCTTGCCTGTGCTGTTGCTATTTATTCTGAAACCAAAACCGATCAAATTTGCAAGTGGAGCAAAAGCACTGATTAATGGATTAGTAGTGAGACACGATTTTGAGGTTTGTCTTTACAAAAGGATTTGAGAATATCAAACAGAAGATACCATGCAAGCATGCAAAATCTTTGTAATACACAATTTTCATAAAATCACAGACTGGTTTGGATTGGAACATACCTCAAAGATTATCTAATTCCAATACCCCTGCCATGGGGAGGGACACTCTCCACTAGCCCAGGTTGTCCAAAACCCCCTCCAGCCTGGCCTTGAACACATCCAAGGAGAGGGTGGCCACATTTTCGTTGGGCAACCTGTGCCAGGGGACTCACCAATCACACAAAGATGATTTAAACAGTCCCTCTCCAGCTTTCCTCTATACCATTTCAGGTACTGGAAGACAGCAACAAGGTCCCCCAGAGCCTTCTCTTTTGCAGGCTGAACAAGCCCAACTCTTGCAGCCAGTCTTCCTAGGAGAGATGCTCCTGCCCTCTGGTCATCTTGGTGGCCCTCCTCTAGACTGACTGCAACAGTTCCGTGTCTTGCTTCTACCGGGAGTCCCAGGTCTGGACACAGTACCTACTCCGTGTGGGATCTCACTAAAGCAAAGTAGAGGAGCACAATCACTTCCCTGGTCACACTTCTCTTGATGCAGTGCAACACACATATTGTTGGCTCATGTTGAGTTTTTCATCAACCAACAGCCCCGGGTCCTTCTTGGCAGGACTGCTCTCAATCCATTCTCTGCCCAGACTGTAGTTGTGCTTGGGACTGCACCAACTGATGTTCATGACCTTGCACTTTGCCTTGTTGATCTTCATGTGATTCGCCTGGATATAAGTCTCAAGACCATCCAGCCAATGACTAAGCTGCCAAATGGTCCGCCCATCAAATCCATTTTTCTCTGATTTAGAGACAAAGGTGTCATGCAGGACAGTATCTAATGTTTTGCACACAGTAAAGTAGATGGTATTTGTCACTGTTCCCTTATCAACCAATGTTGCAACCCTGTCATAGAAGGCCACCGAATTTGATAGCCATGATTTGCCCCTAGAGAAGCCTCTTGTCAATCACCTCCTTCTTTTTAATGTGCCTGTGCACAGTTCCCAGGAAGATCTGGTCCATGATCCGGAAGGGCACAGCGGTGAGACTGAATGGCCTGCATGACTCGCCGTTTTCCTTTTTCAAAAGTTGGGGTTATGCTTTGCCTTTTCCAGTCAGTGGCAACTTAATCAGAGAGCCATGACTTCTCAAATATGATACAGAGTGACATGGCCAATTCATCTGCCAGTTCCCTCAGGACCCACAGTTGTATCTGTACACGTCCCATGGACTTATGAAGCTTCATTTTTCTTAGATGGTTTCAAATCTGATCTTCCCCTAGAATCAGTGGATCTTCATTCTCCCAGTGATAACTGAGGCAAAAATGTTATATGTACCTACGCCTTCACCAGATACTATTTAATCATGTTTCCTGTATTAATCCACATTTTCCCTGTTCTTTTTTTTATCACTGAAGTATCTTGATGTCCCTGGCCTGATACAATTCTGTCATGGCTTTCCTAACCTGATCCCTGGATGATCAGACAGTTTCTCTGTTTTCCTCCCAGACTACCTGTCCTTTACAGTTTGCCCAGGAGATCCTTCTTCATCCATGCAGACTTCCTGGTATTTTTGCCTGATGACTTCTTTTTGGGATGTGTGGCCACCGAATTTGAAA
Source organism: Laterallus jamaicensis coturniculus (assembly GCA_022605575.1). Lineage (NCBI taxonomy): Eukaryota > Metazoa > Chordata > Aves > Gruiformes > Rallidae > Laterallus > Laterallus jamaicensis. Next base: position 1,020,441 of record JAKCOX010000056.1, read on the forward strand.
GGCATGATTTTCCCCTAGAGAAGACACTTGTCAATCACCTACTTCTTTTTAATGTGTCTGTGCATAGTTTCCAGGAAGTGAATTTATGTTTTAATTTCAATTATTCCTCCAATCTATCATGATAGATTGAGTTAACAAAACTTACCATAATTATGATTAGAGTCCTCAAAATGATTATGATATAAGAACTAACTATGAAATTATACCAAATCATCAGTCTGGAGTCTAATTGCTAGTGTCAAATAGAAGTGTATTTTGTTATGTCCCGTTTTAACTTCATCATTACCATCCAAAATGCCAAGAAAATGACAATCTGTAGTCTCGATAATTTCCCAGATTTTTCAGTAAAAAATGACCACTAGTGAATAATGAATGCTTTGTGCTTATTAAAATTACTGTATTGTCACCTTTAACTTTTCCATTAAGTAGTCTGAAGCTTATTTTGCACATAGGTAAACATGGCTTTACAAAATATCAGGGTATGAAACAAGTATTACCACAATGGATCTGTTTCAAACACTGAGTAGAGGGATAAAACTTTTCTCTAGTTTCCCTTCATTAAAATTATCCCTCATTGTCACAATTCTGTGTAGCTGTGCTGCCGAAATGGCTTCCACCGGCAGCAGCTAGATGCTCTCTGCAGGCCCCAGACTGTAAACATCAGCTCATTCAATGCCAATGTTTCTGCTGACCAGGGCTGAGCCAATCAGTAACAGTCACAGCGCCTCTATGAATCACATAAAGGAGAAAAGGTGAACTTTGCCACCAGAAAAGGGAGTGAGAAGATGTAACAAGCCCCATGGACACCAAGGCCAGGGAAGAAGAGGATGGGGGGGAAGAATGAGGCTCTCCAGGTGCCAGAGATTCCCCTGCAGCCCATGGAGAAGACCATGGTAGAGCGGGTGTCCCCTCGCAGCCCATGGATAAGGACAGAGAGCAGAGACCATCTATGACCTGTGAAGAGATTGATCCACGTCACAGCAGGTTTACTGTGTGACTTGTGACTCTGTGGGGGACCAGGCCAGAGCAGTCTGGGCCCAAAGGTCATCACCCCATGGAAGGGAGACCTGCTGAGGCCTGTGGTGAGGAGATGACTCCCTGATAGAGAGGACTCATGCTGGAGAAGTTTGTGGAGGACTGTCTCCTGTGTGTGGGACCCCACAGTGCCGCAGGGGAAGGATGTGTGTGTGTAGGATGCCCCGCAGCTAAGAAGGATGGCAACTCAGGAGAAATGGCCTGAAAACCCCCATTCCTCATTCCCTGCACCTCCCTGCGCTGCACTGGGGGTAAGAAGGGAGCTAATTTATGATTAAAGTAAGGTCTGTGAAGAAGGAAGGGGTGGGGGGACGTAGAAGTATTAAGATCTGAAGGAGGAAAGCAGCTTATGACTGAACTCCACTCCCCATTCCCTGCCCCTCCCTGCATCATGCTGGAGGGGGAGCAAAGGAGTACAATTGTGATGAAGTTTAAGTCTGCTAAGAAGGGAGAGGTGGGGGGAAGGTGTTTTAAGACCTGGCTGCACTCCTCATTACCTGACTCTGGATCACTGGGTATGCAGTTGTAGTAATAATATATTAGTTTTCTTTCTTTTGTTCTGTGTTGAGTCTGTTTTGCCCATTGCACTAACTGTAATGTGATCCCTCTATCTTTATCCTGAATCCTAAGACCCCCGATATATATTTTCTCCCCTTTTCATCTGAAAAGGGGAGTGAGCAAGCAGCTTTGGTGGTCATTTGGCCTCTAGCCATGGCCAAAACACCACACTCCTATATGACAGAAAGCCACCTGTCCATGCTTTGGCCACACAGAAAAGGTCCAAAATTAAAAAGCATTAAGTCCATACTGTTAATGCTACTGGACAGATGTGCTACATTCCATTATGCTTACCCTTCCACAATGCTAGTCTTAGACCTGAGCTTGGTCTGAAAACTGAGTTCTTATTAGTCATCTCCATACTTCCAACAGGAAAAAGAGTTTACGTCCAGATACTCAACACCTGGGTTTGATGCTTGTGCCTGAATTTTCCTATCTGGATGACCTCTTGACTCATCCTAAATGTGAATCAAGCCATCATCAGTATGAATGACTGATGGCTATGGTGTGAACCTAAGTACAAAGAAAGTGTAAAAGCAGAGCTATACCCTGAAAATGCAAACATGATTAATTTACAGGAGTGGGTTTGCACAGTAAGTTTTCAATGATGGCCTAAATTCAGTCATTAAGATTCGATTTTAAAGAACAAAAACCTTCCCTGCTTGGAGAAATTTCATTCATAGCCTGTAGGATCACACCTTATTTTGTACTTTTCAACATTTTCTCATATCCCTGTGCTGCACTCAGGCTAAAATAATCATCTCCTTTTCATTTCATATTCATGCCCTGCTTCAAGGCCTCTGAGGGAAATGAAATAACATGTGAACCACGGGACTAGTGCTGCAAACACACATATAAAGGAGAGCATGACCATCATTGCAAGTAAGTATGAAATACTGCAGTAAACAGACAAGCCCTTAGCAAAACATAGAGTGAACTCAACACACCCAGGTGAGCAGGCAGGAGAAGATTTATGCAGAGACCACAGGACTAGAAGAGAAATTAAAACTAGCTACAGGACAGGGATTGTTATATTGTTGCAAAGTACTGTAAAAAAATTGAAGTTTTCAAAGTGGTAAAAAAAGTGATCCAGTTCAAAAAGAGAGTGAGAGTCATTGATCATTATGAACTGTAGCTCACAATTGAAAAGAAGACCTCTTTCTTAAATATGCATGGCTTAAAGTTTTCAGTCCAAGGGATTCATGATACTGACACATACGTGTTAGAAGAAAAATGGCAATTTGCTGTGAATGACATCTGGGAAAGAATAAAGAGAAGGCATGTAAAAAGAAATAATTAAAAAACTATGTTTCTGCTGGAACAGTTTGGATTCCTAGGTGGGACTCATTTGTCCGAACACAGATGAACTGATCAATAAATGTTTCAAGGAGTGATTCTCTCACTTTAAGATATATATCAAAGCTAGATTAATATGAATAGATCTTTCAAAATGTCTATCTGTCTCTATTCTTGAGTCTCATGAAGGAAGGCTTATGTAATGAGACCAGACTTAGGCCTCTACATTTTGGACAATTGAGGTTAGGGGAGATGAATCACATCCTTACTTATTTGTGATAAACTAGTCCTCAAATAACCCAGCTCAAAGACACACACACAATACATTCAGGTAATACCACAGTCAAGTGTAGGAGGGTTACTCTTATCAGAGGAAGATATTGAGTGGTTTTGCTGCACAACAGAGTATCTAATAATTGATTACCCTTATCGATGTTGCTTTGATAATCATAAATCCCACGGAAAGCATTGGTACTTGTTGCTTGTTGCAAACATTCTGTAATTTTTTATAAATTTGGGTGATGTGGCCTCAGTTTCCAATTTAGGCAACAGCTTCACCTACTGAAATGCTGTGAAAGACTTCAGAAATGGGAAATATGTAGACCTTTCAGGCGGGTAAAGAGCCATTCCACATTCAAAGACTTTGTACTTGCACAGCGATTTTGGTGCAGGCTCTTGAGATGAACATTATGTAAGCGTCCCTTTAAAACCGTTCTTTTTTCTAGTCAGCAGTTTTTCTCTGTTAGTCCCACACTACCCCTGGCCAATTACATTAATGCGTGTTTGTCAATACTGAATTTCATTTGCTGCATAACAGCTCAAAGCCCACCATGACTCTTAAGCCTGAGTTCTTGCGTCTTCCCAGCTTTGTGTTGTCAGCAAAACTTAACACATTTAAAATTGGTCTCTTGATCTAGGGCAATTACTGAGAGAAGCAATAGCAGGTGCAGGAAGCTTAACAAGAGACGGATTTTGTACTATCGTTGTGGTCTCCAATCCTGCACTAGTATTAGGATTGTCAAATTGGTTCAAATTAAATTGACATGGTGGTAAAGTAGGTATCGCACAGTTATAAATCTGAGACTTTCTTGTCTCTAGTGCCTTGAGAGGAGACAAGGAGAAGAGGACAAAGATGTGCAGAAGCAGCAGCGTAAGGCAAGAGTGAATAAAGGGAGCAAAGGGAGAAAAGTAAAGGCATTGATAGGCTACCTACTATGTCTGTGGACTGTCACAAGAAAACAATTGATGACAACATGCAGAGTTCAGAACACAGGAAATGCATACATAATTATTCTTTTTTTTTTGTTATTCCCAAGGCAGAGAATGAACAAGCTAGAGTTTACAAAAGATTAAAATCTTGGTAACTTAGTGACACATCACCCAGCTTTTTCCAATCAGGCCAACCCCTGGAATGCAGAACCCTGAACTGAGAGCATCTGGAGCACTTTACTGGAACACGGTAAAGAACAAGGTAAGAACCTTAACTAGGTTAAGAAATTCCATGAAAGTTTCCCATATCCTAAATGATTAATCTGGGTCATTATGCTGCTATAAAAGTGGCATTCTCTAACTGTAATTGAACACTTCGAGAGATTTGAATCTTTAGCATTCAGCGGACTCTACATGAGTATTTCTAACACATGGAACTCTTCAAAGGACTTATGGAAAGGATATTCCTTCTGTCAAGTAGGAAAACAGTAAAGAGCCTGCCAGACTGATATTTTCTTGGGCACATGCAGTGAGCGAAATCTTGTCCTTCAAATAAGCCTGATGAAGTATAGAATGTTCACAAAATTATTCAAGTTAGGAAGATAGTCACCTTGAAATCCAGAGAAATGAGTATTTCTAGAATATGAAGAAGTTATCGTGAGACAGCTAAAACTCAAGTCTTGCAATTGGGGGAAAATAACCCCAGGTACTAACATGTGCTGGGGGTCAATTGGCTGGAAAGCAGCTTCATTGGAGAAGGACCTAGGGGTCTTTGGCAGACAAGAAATTTAATATGATACAGCAATGTACCCTTGCAGCAAAGACGGTCAACGGCATCCTGGGCTGTATCAGGAAGAACGCTGCCAGCAGATGAGGTAGGTAATCTTTTCCCTCAGCACTGATGAGACATCTGAAATGCTGTGCTTGTTTTTGGCCCCTGGAGTACAAGAGAGATATGTGTATATTGGATCAAATTTAGTAAAGGGCCTCAGAAGTGATGAAGACATTGGTTTTCACACAGAAAATACATGTTTAAGTTTCCACAGTAGTTAACAGATGTTGATTTAAATACAGGTTGTTCTGAAAGCTACATACTTAATCCTAAACCACACTTCTTAACTTTGTAATCTGAATAGCTCTGTAGGCTTTCTTATGCTTGTTAGCTAGCAGTTTGATTCAGCTGTCTAAAATGAAACACCTATCATTTGAGATGATGAGAGTACATAATACATCCACATGGGTCTGGCAGTGCTACATGATGCCTACATTCTTCTGGACTGGAACTTGGAAGCCAGAAACAATTATCTAGAGCATGTTGAATGGCATTAGACACCTCTTTTTAACAGTTCAATCAAATCTCTTATTCTTTTGACTCTAACAGGAATTGAGAAACATAGTAGAGAGGTATACATTTACATCTAAGTATCTAGATGTAGATTTTCAGTTTGCCAGTTGAATCCCACCAGTCATGAATTAAATCACACTGAGGATATGATGGAATGAATGTGTCCAAGGTAAGAACATATATTTCTCCTAAAATAACAAGAACAAAAAAGGCATAAACCCAGACAACCTTATGCCATGTTCTTCACAAAGAGAATTTTCTTTTCTTTATTATTTGGTTAGCTGGAAAGTTTACTCATATCTCTCGTTCTAAGACTTATTGCAAGATGAAGTCTTTCCTATAGGGATTTTTTTAAAGAAGAATCAGTTTCCATTGAGAACTTAGAATTTTGTAGAAAATCCTTTTTTTTTTTTTTTACTCAAGTGCAAAATCAAAGGGAAATCTTTACAGAAATGCTTACCCATACTAATGAAGACCAAACTTTTTAGTTAAGTAAAGGCAATACCAAAAAAAGTTATTTTTTTATGGTAGATAAAGGAATGTAGTCATGATAGAAGACACAGAGCACTACATAGGACAAAAGGTAGCTGAAATGTATACTATAGAAATACTTGGATGGCTTGTTGATTCTCCCAGGGAATGCTGGGATATTCTCCAGCAGATGTTTCATTGTTCAGACATTTAAAGCTAGATTAAGAAAAGCAATAAGAAAGAGAATAATCATTCAAAAAATGGATGAGATTGCCACTGGAACAGATTAACTAATTCAGTGTGCCTTATTAAATATTAAGTATTTGATTGTTATGATCCTAACATACCCTGGAATTCTTTGTAACTTGCGTTTGTATGTTCTTAAGACATTACTGAATGGAATAGTAGGAATTTAATTAAAATCTGTCAGAAGATTATATCTTTTTAAAATAAGAATTATTAGATCAATATTGTGATGACTTCATTGTCCAGAATATGACAGTAGTGCCAATAACCTTCATATTGAATGTTTTATTAAAAAAAAATATATTTACATAAAGTTCAATAGAGGAATTATTTCCTTTTCCTTTTCTTCTTCAAATTTTCTTCCTCCACAGAATGTATCCTTACAATGATGGCCTCAGCAAATCTCTTGGTTTTTCACCCCCCATGTCATCTCTAGGATTCTAGAAGACATTATAGTATCTGTCCCCTGGAAAAAATAATGTACACCACTTACCATCAAATGGAAGCAACTCAAGACAGACTACTGAATTGGTATTTTCCACTCAGGGGACTGTGATTTGTGTGTGTGTGTGGGTGTATAAAGTGCATGCAGTGTTATGGGAAAGCTGAAGACTAAGGAGAAGAAATGAGACTGCACTTGAAAATTAAAATTACAACCCCACCAAATGCAAAACAGAAAGATACCAGAATTTTAAATAGGTTGGTAGATAACATCAGCTCATTAGCAGTTCTATTACAGCTTACACTGGTTTGTTTTCTCTGAGCACAAAAAAAAAAAAAAAAAAGTTTATATGTTTGTGTCTATGTGTCTGTTTGTGTACGGAAAGAAGTAAATTAGTCAGACATAGCACAAATTATTTTAGAACAGTCTGAAAATTTAAATGTACCCTTCAATATAATTGGGAATAGGGGTGAGGAGGGGAGATTGTTGAAGGTGATTTTAAACAACATTGGTATATCTCAGGTGGACCTATATCTTTGGACGAAAAACTTCTACTGCCTCACACTGATCATAATTTCTTCTTTCTTCCTATTTTAAAACTGTGGAGTTCAAAGTCAAACACAGTTCCCAGCAAATGGAAGATAGGGCCTTGTTCTTGCAGCTTGGCCGCAGCAATCAAGATAAAGAGAGCAAAATAAAAGAAATAATATGGAATCTAATTATTTGTATTTATAAATAACAATACATCACACTGAAAGTCGAGGTAGTTTTTGTTTGGTTGTTTGGTTGGGTTTTTTGTTTTGTTTTGCATTTTGTTTGCTTTCAAAATTTCCTTAAAATAAATGAAGTAACCACAAGGACAAATTAGAGATGTTCCAGCACCAGAGAGAAAAAAGCCTTCCCTACTTTAAGACTAGAACTTTAATTTTTGCTAATAGATGTTATCATGAAATGTCCAAGGACTCTGTTTGCATAAATTCTTATTGGTATTGTCTCTGTGATAACAAGTCAATATGTATCAGCTTAATAAAATGAAGACTGAACAACAGCTGAATGCAAATATTAAAGGAAGATCACCAGGAGACAGAGAATTGATTGTGGACAAAAGAAATGTGAACTCAGCCTGAAGAGTTTAATGGGATACTAGAAGGAAGAAGCAGTGAGGTTTCAATGATAGGCTCAAACAAGATGAAAGTCATATAATCTATAGGGATATGTAACTTTTAGTTATTTATTTGATTTGAATTCATGGGAACGCTGTTTAGAAACTTTAAAAATATCATTCTTCAAAGACTTTTTCCATTTTGAATTCTACAGACTTATATAGCTGTATGGAGTCTAATCAGAGTGTTCATACATGGATTGATGCATCTCAGAGTAGCACAAGCAATTTTGCAGTGAGGATACTTAAATTTAGTTTTTAGAAGCAGTATTTCCTTTACTTTTAGAAACAGTATTTCTTTCAGTTTGGGGAAAACAAATAGAATTAAAGACATGACCCATTTACTATGTATATCCATTTTTTTCAAAACTTTTTTTGTGCCTTGTTCACATTGAGTCAACAGAAACTGAGGCTAATTCTCTTCACTGGCTGTTGTTCATAAAAGCAACCTCTACTGAAGGTGAGAAAGTCAAGCAACCTCAAATTTTACATAAAGACATTTTAAATGGGCGCAATATGCCCCTGCCTCCATTCTACCACCAGTTTTCTTGGCTAATACACCCTTCCTACTGAATATAGACACCAGAATGAGTTTCTATGATCATACTAATGCTCTTAATTACCTTTGAAGGTTTGTTTTGTAGTGTTTAATCACTGGTGTGATGGACACAAGGCAATAAAACACATTGGCTGCTTCACACTCTCAAGGACCCAGGCAGATTTTCATCTCCTGGGCCCTGCATGGATATGAATGAGTCTATTTAACTATCCTGATTAGAATACAGGTGAACACTCAGCAAGTATGAAATGAAATATCTGTATTGGGTTTGTGAAATGACACTGTCCAAAGTCGCTGTACAAACATTAATACGTATTTTCCTGCTACATAAATAACTGGGAGAATGAATAATCTCCTTTCATACTTCTAAGATTAATTCAGGACATTAGAGACAAAGAGACATGAGAGAACTTCATCTAGCGTGTTGAGATGCATCTCTGTAGGTACATTATGTTTGGTCTGAAATATCCTTTAACCAAACCAGACCCATTGTAATTCATCCCACTGAAACAAAGAATTAGATGATGGTCACAGTGTCAAAGTTAAAGGACACACTATTTGATCTGCAACACATTTCTCTCCTCTTTGGATGACAGAAGGTGATGCCAGTTTATGGGAAACATTAGACAGGTTTACAGGAAAAAAAAAAAGGAAAAGAGAAAATTACAGGAAAAAATAGAAAGAAAAATGAAGAAAAATAAAAAGGAAAAGATAAAAGAAAAAAGAGAAAAGAAGATGATTTACTTAGTACCTGAAAACCATTTCTTGCTCAGGAACACCCTGAGCTTAAAGTGTTTGGAGGCCAGAGAAACACTAAAGAAAACAGCATGTTCAGTGGCACAGCTTACCATAGAGACATCTGTAAAGTGAAGACCTTAGTCATCTGTTTATGGATTGTGTTGTATGGAGGATTCTGTAAAAAATTAGAATTAATTCTTAAAAAATGTGTTTCCCTCAGTTATCATGTGGCTAAGTGTCATGTGTCATCCAAAAATAAGCAACTTATCTAGGTTTAGGTACTCTCAGAGTACAAATACGTTCTTCTCTCAATGAGTTAAAAGGACAGTTATGGATAGTTTAGACTCAAGTTTGATGAGGTAATTTACTATTACTCATTTATCATGGAAATGTTGCTAAATAAGGGAATATTTGCAGCATTTCATAGCAATTATATGCAAGAATCTGATTTAGGTCTCAGTTCTGTGTAATCAATACAGAGCATCTCCACACCTGGGGTTTATTTCTTCAGAATTGGCTGTTATTCAGTGGTAGTGAAAGACAAGTACCCTGTGGTATTTCAGGAAGTTAAAAAAAGCAAATATACAAACGCTGGGAAGCATTCAACACAATGATCTCGCTCTTGTCCCATATAAGTAAAGTCTACTATTCTGTAATTTACCACTAACTATTGCATGTTATGCACAACAAAGCTTCCCTTCCTCACCAGTGAAGTCTGAGATAAAGGCCAGAGCAAATAAGTAGCAAACTTAAGATGGTACATATTGAATCAACCCCCCACACTCAAAGAACAAAAGCATCTGGAAACTCTAATTTTAAAAAAATCTATTAGAATAAATTTGTTTCACTTCTGCTTAATAGAAGCTATTCCAAAAATCCTGCAATCAAAGGAAAATCCATATCTGCATGAACATAATAATAGGAGAAAAGGAGACAATGTGGGTAAATGTACCAGAATGTTGACTATTTTTATAGGTCCAGTGGAGTGTTTCTTTCCTAGTAATGGTTGTTGGAACTGTCTGAATACTTTGGCATGTTCCACAATGAACTTTAATCCTGTGATTTCTGGTGTCAAGGTGTTAAGTTCAAAATATTGCTTCAAGTTAGTAAGAAAATACTCCATGTTTCTCAACAAAAGTACCATTTTTACAAATATATAAGTTCTGCTTTATAAAAAAACCCAACCAAACAACATAACAAACCTGTAAATTGTTTTTTTTAAAATATAATATTAGCAAAAGAGAGGCAGGAAGATGAAAGTCAGGAGAAGCCAGACTTTGTGGAAACTGAAATAAGGCTCAGAAGGTGGGTAGAACCAAAGACAAGAAATGATGATGGGAGAAAGGGTTTGGGGTAAATTTCTTTGTAGTACTCATATATACATACAGTCTGTTTTGTTGCTGAAACTTTGCTATTGGTTTGATTATTTTTTTTTCCTAAAGAGAAAAGAGGATTGTCATAGATATATAAATAAGAACTTTACATGAAGTCCTTTACATACATTCTAATGTTTCATTTCTGCCAAAACATGAGATTGAACGGATCCCTGAGGATGCAGTAATTCTCATTTCCTGACAATCTGAACACACTAAAATCACTTTCTTAAGTACAATTCTGTACCACTCAGGTGAAATATTTTCCCATGAATTTGCAATTTGCTTTTTAAAATCAACATCCAGATTAATCCAGATTAAAACTGCTGAAAGAAATCTTGTTCAGAGATAGGCAGGGAATTTCAGTGGATCTTCATGGACTCATACCATCCAGAGTTCTCACTCTTGAACTATTGGTGTCAAAGAGGATAAATTTTGTAGAAATGCAAATTTAGACCTCTTAATCCAGTGCCCTTGAAGATCCAGTACTGATACTGACAGTGAAAATTACATCTTAAAGCAGTGTTCAGGTATTATTTTTCTATCAAATATCTATAATTGGCAATAACCTCTGCACCTTATCTTTCCCTTCTTTCTTTCCCTTCCTCCATTCTGCCTCTACTTGTGCATTCTTATGTGTCTAACTACACTTGAACATATTTTTACCATGCAGAAATACTGCTTTAAATTTAATAAAAAATCCATTTTTGTTGACTATTAACTGAGATAGTGTCTGTAGTTTTTCACAGTTAGTTTAATTCTGTAGTATAAAACTGTGGTGATAAAATAGTCCAACTCACAAGCTTTGAAACAGTGTAATTGAGAGTAGAAACCGGTTAAATGGAGTTAGACCTCTTTTACATCAGGACAGGTAAATTTAATCTTCTGATTAAGATTTGAAGCTGATAGCATACAGATGACTCCTGTACTAGCAACCAAATTATTTCATATTTCTACTGTGTCAGAATTCAGACACAAATATTCTGTATGTTAGCACAATTATACCCTTCTTAGAAAGGCAAAGTAGCTCAAAAAGTCTGTAAATGTTCTCTGCAGACTGCAAAGACAATACTCACGTTTGTCAGTGCTTACACACAAACACAACCTATGACCTGAATACTTATATCAGGGTAGCTAAAATAAATCAGCCTAGATGTCTGCCCAGCTCAGTGTCCTGTCTCTAACAGAGGTGTAAAGCAAATGTCTTGTGCACGGTAAGAGATCAGGGCAAGTAGATGAAGGAAGAGATAGGGCCTAAATCCTTTCTGAGCTCCTTAGTGCTTGGGGCTCAAGAGATTCCTGAACCGGGGCACTGTCTCAGTATGCAGTGGTCTGAGAATGATTTCTTTGTCAGGTACTTTTCCAGACTCTCTTGAAAATGTGCTGTTTGTCAGTATTTAGCATTCAAAACAGTTGTGGCAAAGAGTAACATATTTTTGTGTTTCTATGGCAGTTAGTGTCTTTGATAGCGCCATAGAACTATCTGGCTCCAATCTGGAAGAGCAAGAAATTCCAAAGTTCAAAATCAGAGCTACAGATTAGGTGTCTCCAATATCCACTCTTTTGCTGCATCTCTGAGAAGTCAAATTCTGTAGATCTAGCAAAGAGGAAGACATATGGTCATATGTTACACTGAATGCAGAAACAAGGAGTTCATATTCTATCCATAAACTAGCAACTCTCGAAATTATTTGAACACTGTTTTGAGTGCTCTTTAAACAAAACATAACCCCAACAGCATCCACACATTTCGAACCATTTCTACTGTTAAAAATAAGAGAGGTGGAGAGATAAAGCCATTGACGTTGACAAAAAAGGGACAGATCGTCCTCTGGTAAAAAGCAGTGGCATTCACTGAAGTTTATGAACAATCCAGATTGCCCTAGATGGACATCTGGCCTGGTGATGACTTTTTAAACTATTTTAGGCCAGCATTGGTGCTACACTCAAAGACCATAATGCAGGCACCAGCTTGTTCATAGACATCACAGTTCATAACCAAAACGAGTAGTAGAAATAAATAACAATTTTTATGGCATAACTCATTTGAACAATTTCAGACACCAAATGCAAAGCTAGCAAATCACATCTCAGGGGAGCCTATTTCCCTCCACTGAATACAATGGAATCTTGAGTGATGAGCTCGGCATCAAGCAGGATTTGCTCAGCACTAGATGTTTTTATCTGTCTTCAAGTAATGACAAATCTGAAACAAAGTAAAGTTTAATCTTGAACACAATCCAACTTGGCAAAGCACCTGCACTACACCCTCTCATGCTGAAGGGTGCAGTTCACAGTGTCCCACAAGTCTGACATAATCCTGAAACAAGTAGGGTCTGTAAAGAGCTTGCCTGAATACGTTTTACTTTGGTTTGGGGTTTTTTTGGCTTCTTTCAAGAATGGCATTCCGAGTTGCTCTTTCCATTATGTTTGTGAAACAAGCATCAGTTTTAATAGAGCTTGACATGTTTAACAACCAATGCAAACTATGCCTTCACATTGATTATATGCATTTTGGACAATTTTCTTTCAGTGAAGACTTTATGGGGGAAATAACATGCTTCTTATTTTTCTCAGTGTGATGCAGTTACATCCTATAGGACTTTGTATAACGTGCACATCAAACCTCATTTGGCTTCCTTGGCAATAATATATTTTGGGTTGGAAGAAAAGTGAACCACTGTATGACTCATTTTAACTTTTTACAGTGGGTTCGTTTTAGCTTTTGTAAACTTTATATATCTAAGTCCAGAATTAGCTGCAAAATGCCAGTGTAATATATATTTTTTTCCCCATCATTTACAGTAATTTGAGCTATGAGTGGGTCTAAAACTTACTGGCTGGAGGGAAACGGTATTCCTTCAAGGACAATAGATCCTTGCATTCATCCAGAAACTAGAATGTGTTTATTAGAGAATATTCCTCACTAGAATGAGAAAAATAAGAATTCAGCTTTTTAATCAAGTTTTAATTGCATGCCTTAGTCCTGTTGCTGCTGGTAAGTGCATCTGTCAAAGAATCAACCATTGTTTCTGTGAGTTGTAACAGGGAGATCAGAAACCCAGAATGCATGTGCACAGCTCTTGGTACATCAAGAGCTGAGAGTCAAGTTTCCAAGTGCATGCAAGACAACACACCTACTTTGACTTAAATTTACTATGAGAGCCAGGGCAGTATGAACAGTTAGCAGAACATCTGTTAGGATGTGTGTACCCTTTGTTAGATCTATACCAAGAATCTTGATTATAAAGAATAATGTCTACAAAAAGTAAAGAGAAAACCTGAGTAACAGTGAAAGGAAGAGACCTTATGAAAAGGTTTTGTAGTGCTCAAAATATTTGTGGAGCAGTTACTTCATTCCTGCTGTCTTTTAAGAACTCAACTTTAAGAGTTATTATCCAAGTGATAGTGACAGAGGGAGAGTAGGAGAAAGATCATACAATTTTGAGGCATTGCAGAATTGTCAAAATTTTTTTCCTAACAAAATCTTAGAAATGTAAAATTGTCATAATTTGTGGTAATATTTGCCTGGGTTTATAGAGAGGATCAATCCTTCTCTAAAATATCAAGTGCTTTCTTGTTTTGTGGATCAGGAAATTTGCATTCCACCAAACTAATCCAGCTCTCCCTACATAAATATGTGGAATTATAAAGATAGAAGAACATATGATTATGATTTGGATGCTGAGTGATTTGGATGCATGGCAATATTGAAATGGTACTAAGCAGATCCAGTCTACCCAGTTTAGGCTGTTGAACAACTCTAAACTGCAGAATATGTAGAAACTTGCATGCCAGCTAGTACAAGAAGTTGACTATTCTTAATGATTTATGCAGCATGGGGCACAGTGGACATTGAAGGAAGAGTTAAATGGAAAGTCATCAAGCATAAAGAAATGTCTTTTGAGAAAGGATTTGTAGTATGACCCAGTGGATGGACCTTGGCTGATTGTAATCTGTGTATGAGGCCAAGTCAGGGGGGAAAGGGACTAACAATCAACATTAGAGTAATTTGCCTGATAATAGAAAATTAAAGAACTGGAGAGGCAAGCAGCAGCCTGCAAAATTCATTCAGATTTGGATCTGCTGTATAATTAGCCACAATAGTTAAACCAAAAAAAAAAAAAAAAAAAAAGGCAATAGAAAAAAGAATGACATCAATTATCAATTTAGGAAAAGATTTCTGTAACGTATAATAAAATTGCAGACTTTGTATAAAAAAAGGAGGCATAGATAGTGGGAAGAAATTAAAAAAAGCCAGCAAAGTGCTCATAATCTGAACAGTAAAAAGTTTTTATATGATTAGACAAGCATCTGTGACTTTACAGTCAGTACAGGTTGTAGTGCAATAATGAAATAAAATTAATGTACAATATGCTTGCACAGAACAAAACCACCATGCACACATAAACTTCAGGAATGAGTTTGAATGACACTCAAAAGAATGTGGCAGTAGGGGAAAGATTTGGAGTTTTGTGCCCTACATGCATCTCTAATTATATTCTAAAGATGAAACGTACCAACATCTTATCCTGTTTTGGGTAATGTAAGCTAAGCTCTGGAAATTAGGTTAACATAGTGTAATACTGTTGGCTTTGTCTTTCTTCGAGACAGGTTCTTCCCATGGGATGAATTTAAGTCCAGGTCTGTGAAAGTTCCTGACCAGAGGAACTGCTGCAATATTTTTCTTATGCTATCACCCAAGTTTCTTCCCAAAGAGGAAAGACAAAATGTTCTTTAAAGATACAGGACTTGATCAGGATTGAATCCAGAAATGGGGACTGCACAAGGCATTAAGATTAATCTGCCCAGTAATGTAAGCAGAAAAACATTCATTTAAAATTTCAACACTTCTTTGAAGTAACAGGATGTAAGTGCCTTTGTTGTATACCTCCAACACAGGTTAACAAGGACTTGGAACACTGAAATTTTTATTGTACATTGGAATGGATACTTATCTTAGTTAAAATCAGCATTCAATTTACCATGCTCTTCAGGACACTTTTGTGTTCTGTAGTGATCCTGACTACAGCTCATAGGCCATTTGAAGGTTGTGCACCACAGTCTGGGGACCAGTGAATTTCTAAAGCCTTAGAAACTGAACAGAATGAAAGACTCTTTAATATCAGCCCTTCAATTTAACATTGATGCCATTTTTCCTTTTTTTCTGTTTCTGTCCCATTGTTTTAGAGCTTAAAATCTATGGGTTTTATTTTCAGCAGAACAAAAGGACTATGTCAGTCTGATTTTGCTCATTCCTGCCGGTATGGTTTCCACTATGATTGGAGAAAAATAATATTGCAACTGTGTTTTGAATTAATATATGTTTATAAAGAGCTGATTCATAGACAAGACACTCAGAAATATGCTGAAGAATCTCTGGGCTTTGTAGAACGGCTTCTATCTCTGTGTTCTCTTTTGAGCATCTGAGTGAGTAATCTAACACCAACACCTGGGCTCAAATCTAAGTAGGATATGGATACACACTCAAGCATAGTTTATTACAGCAAATTAAAAATTTACTAATTACCTTTCTTGGTACCTTGGAACTGGAACAAGTGAGGACTGTATGCATATATACATCTACCAACTATAAATTAAGGTAGATAAAATATAAGCCTGTATTTTTTGGCTATGCATATGTACTTTTAAATTATTATTTCTCTCTCTTTCTCTCTCTTTTTTTAATTTTTTTTGGCTTAACCAGCACAATACAAAGATGGTAGTGGAAAAATTATGCATGTACAGAGAGATAGGAACATATTTAACCTCTTTAAATTATTTACCTTCCTATTTTTCTGTCTTTTTTTTCCCAGTCATCACTTTTATTTTTATTAGTATAAGACAAATGATAAACAGCAACACACAATAAATAACAGGATTCTGAAAATTAACTTGCTGCCCATTAGAGCTGTTACAAGAGTCTACATAGTATATCCACCAGGGGTTTGGGCAAAGTGGAAAAGTGTTTATTATTGATAATTTTCTCCCTCTCTTTTTCCGTCTTTCCTCAATTTCTTAACTATTTAGTAAGAAGAAGAAAAATAAAAGGGTTGAGGAAACTTGAAACGAATGTCAGGTAGTTCCAAATCACCAAAAGTAAACTGCAGATTAATTCTACCCTTGGTGTTGTATCAGCTTTTATGCCATAACTGAATACTGTTTAGAAATTACAACTAGTTACATTCAAGCTTTTAACTATGGTTTATATATGTGTACATTTTAAAATAGAAATTATTGCACTCCATTTTCAATGGGGCTATGAAAGCTGTTGATCAAGTTTTGGAAGCACCTTGAAGCATGGTGTACTGCAGAGACAGGATCTGTTCTTGAGTAAATCCTTTTAATTAACAGGGGTCAGAATGACCAAGTTGAATTTCTTATGAGTTAGAAAGGAATCCTGGAATTTCAAACAGTTCAAGGTAGATAGTCTCAATTTTTGGGCAAAATGAACCCAATTCATAATGTGGTTTATTCCCCGTGAAGAGCTGATTTTGTTTTCTTTTAGAACACTGAGATAATCAGAATTTTGATAACTAACATTTCACAGAGTTGGCTGCTACCATTTAAAAGTCAGACAACAATACAACTTCTCATTTCTCTACCAACAGTTTCCATGAAGAGGTTTTTTGTTAAATATTTAATCAAATCCAGGATATTTCACTTGGGACATTTCACTTCCTTTCCAAATATAGTCTTTTGTAGTTCTGCAGAATAATTTAGGAGTTGGCTTTTTCCTCTTCTGCATTGGTTTGATGTTTCCACTCCTAAAATTTAGCATAATCCATTTCTCAACATCATCATCAAAATATTTAATGGAGGGTGGAAAACTGAAAGAATTAAGAGAAATTAAAAAAAAATTAAAATCTTCCGTAGCTATCTTTCAATACTTTAATTCATCTCACTAAAATATTTATTTAGTCATCACCCTATCCAGAAGACTATATTTATATTAACTTTCACTGCAAAATGGACAAGAAAGTATGAGAGAACATATCCCATCAAATTTGAAAGTCCAGTCACTAACTTCAGATAAAACCCCAGATTTTCCACTTATGCAAATAGGCAGTTAAGTTGAATAACATTTATTTCTATTGTAAAACATCAACAAAAGAGTTTGGATGTTGTCAAAATTAAGAAGTTAACCTTCAGCCTCAAGAGATAGACTCATCTACTTTCAAGGCCTTCATTTCACATTCAAAATGGTATTTAAATAGAAAAAAAGAGGAAGTTGTGAGGTTTTTTGGTCTGCGAGTTTTCTTTTCTTTTTCTGTATTGTGTGTGATAGAGTTACTAAATGTTAACAAACTTCTTATTTTTATGTAGAAATTGTAGAAATCATTTATGCACGATAGCATATAGTGGACACTCTAAATTGTTATTAACAGGACTTAACAGGCAAGAAATTTCATGCCATTTGTTTCACTTAATTTCTATGTATCTCCTGATAGCTGTGGTTTTATTTTTTTTTTATCTGTATTTCATTTTCTTTCAGATGTTTTTGGCTTGGCTTAAAGTGTTATGTTTTATATTGATCAGCCTGTGGACTTATCTGATTGTCTTTCATAGTAAAGTCCTCCATTTAATTAGCAGTGCAAGTAGAGAAAAAGAAAGTGGCTGTACCATTTGTGCCACTTCCAAATAAAAAAGCCTCGTTTCCCTCCAGAAATTAGATGCTTAAGGTAAGAATGAAAGAAGCAAAAACTTACAGACTGATCTGCCATTTGATATGCTCTTGTAATTTCTCACTGTCAATGTATAGAGCCTTCACAGACCTCACATTTCAAGATACCATAGTCAATGATGGGTTATGACATCCATAACCTTGTCCAATCTAATTCTGATTTATAGTTTACAATTTTGGATAAACCATGGCAATGAGTTTCACAATAAAATATCTTCTATGTGAAAGTGGTTTTTTTTTTTTTTAAGGATGCTTGGTTATTTTACCACTAACTCTTTAATATTATTCACATGGGGAATGATCTTCCTGATTTCTGTTTCTTTACCATTCACAGTTATACATGAATGATCAAGAACAAACATATGTCCTTCCATCTGGTCTATCCTTTAGCCTGTAGATTTCCACATGATTTCATGTCTCTTCATCTGAAAAGTCCTACCAGGCATCCTATCATCCTCATGTCTCATTTTTGGAGATTCTTTAGCTCTTCTAAAAGTGACTTATACCCTAGACATTTTTTTGATGATATCAGTGAAAGATATCCTTACTTGACGATGATGTTTAAGAAATGATGACTTGCAGACAGGGACTTGAAAATGTTCCAAGCATGGTATGCACATCATAGTCTGTACCACTCTGCTCTTCCAGTTGTGGGCAAGTCAGTCCTACCTGTAACTCTTTTATCCACCCTATACATAATTAGACTATGGTGGGGTTTTTTTAGGAAGAATTTTGTGATTTTGAAAACAGGCCATAAACTCAGTCTGCATAATATTAATCTGAATTTACAATCAGAAATTACGATTTTCAGTTCAGCTGGGTCTGATAAAAAGATGACTACATATATTCCCATGTGTAGTAGAGTAACCGCTCTTCATTACCAAAAGTTAGTTGGACTGCTGTGGATATTGGATTAGTCAGTTCATTTTTCTGCTGTCTATAGCCAGATGAATTTATTTTAAGGTGAAAATAATTTTTTCAGCAAAGAGTGAAGTATGTCGTTTGGCTACCTCTGTTGTGATTGAAATGTCCAAAACATATGTATTCTGTTTCTTTTCCTATTTCCTTTCCCTTAGATCCTACCTACTTTAAAACAGGCGTAGGAAGACATCTAGATAATGTACTGAAGGATTTTTGCAGGACACTTAAAGAGAGTCTCCTTTGGCTAATTTGCAAAAACAGTTTTTGATTTAAAATAGAAGGATAGCATACCCTTCCCTGGGAGAAAACTTGCATTCAGTAATGTTCCTCCAGAAGTGAGTTATGAGAAGAAGCCTCAGATGAATTAGAAACGAAGGTTAAATTCCAAGGCACTAATTTGGCAAAAAGGTGAAGCTAGCTAACTAAAATAAAATAAAATAAAATAAAAAATAAAATAAAAAAAAAGACACACACCAGATCTGGAATATCTTTTCTCGTCACTCAGTGTCCTGGGTTCAGCCCAGCTACAGGCTATGTTAGCCCTGAGACTATTCCATACCAATTGCGTCATGATCAGGCGGTCCAGCCCCACCCCTTCCCCACCAGGTGCGACTCCAGACCCAGTCACAGGAAGTTCCAGTCTGGGCAGGTGCAGTGCCAGTTCTGGCTTCTTTCTCTTTCTCTTTTGGATCGGCGCAGCAAGCGGTGGGGATGGGGGGGGGGGTTTGTGGCGCCGGTCGGGAGTGCCGCATTGGGGTTTTTGGATCGGCAGCGGTTCAGGCACGGCTCAAATTACATAGTGGGGTGAGAGTTTTGCACTGTATATAATAGCACTGCAGTTAGTTGTTTTCATATCTTTTCCTGTTGTTTAGTAAACTATCCTTATCCCAACCCACGGGGCTTTGGTGGGTTTTTTTTCCTTCCTCGTGGCTTCTCGGCTTCCTCCGTTCGCCCATCCCCCACCTCTTAACTTTTTCTAACTTTTGTGGCCCCAGCTTTTCAGCTGAGGTTTAAACCACAACACTCAGTATTGTCAGTACTGCTGGGCAACATAGACTTCAGGAAGAACAAATACCATAAAATAAAGCAAGGTTCTTTCCCTTATGAAATGTTGGTGCAGAGTTAAGCTAAAGGCAAATACTCATCTTTTTTACTTGTTATGATATTTCTACATGAAATATAAATTTTAATTTAATAACTTAAGAAGATTAATAATATAGAGATATCTTTCACTTTTAAAAGACAGAAAACTTCTTTCAGCTATTTTATCTTTCCTTTGCCTCCTTAACATTTCTCAAGCCCAGTTTCTGGTGAAAATCAACACAGCTCCAATTATGTCAACTATGTTAAGCAGATAATGTTTGCCCAGTATTTTATTCATAAGTGTACATGAGGTCAAACTTACTTAGGAGTTAAAAGTCATCAGACAATATTCTGACAGGTGACAGAAAGGATGTGGATATGTAGGACAAAGTGGAAAAGGCCTCTATGCCAGTTCTTGAACTCTGATGGCTAGTGCACACACATATGTCCCAGAGACAACAGAAAATGAGTCTTCAAATCAGAAGAGCATTATTATATTGCTTCACAAAAAGGGCATCTCCATGGGTATATCATAGAATCATAGAATCATAGAATGGCAAGGGTTGGAAGGGATCCCAAGGATCACAGATCTCCAACCCCCGTGCCACAGCCAGGGACACCAACCTCAGGCCTGGATCTACACAAGGTTGCCCAGGGCCCCATCCAACTTGGCCTTGAACGCTTCCAGTGATGGGGCATCCACTACCTCTCTGGGCAGCCTGTTCCAGGACCTCACCACTCTCTCTGTAAAAATCTTCCCCCTAATATCCAATCTAAACCTCCCCTCCTTTAGCTTTTAACCATTCCCCCTTGCCTTGCCGTTATCTGCCCTTTTAAAAAGTTGATTCCCCTCCTGTTTGTATGCTCCCTTCAGGTACTGGAAGGCTGCAATGAGGTCTCCCAGCAGCCTCCTCTTCTCCAGGCTGAACAAGCCCAGCTTCCTCAGCCTCTCTTTGTAGGGCAGGTGCTGGAAGTTCTGGTCCCAGAACTTAGTCTCAAGCTTTGTTTCCTTTTTTCTCAGTCTCCTCAAAATGTCTTTACCTTCTCTTTCCTTCTTATCTTGCCCAAAGAAGATTTTTTTGTTTGGTTGGTTTTTTTGTTTTTTGGTGGGTTTTTTTCTTTTGTTTGTCTTTGCACTTCCTCTTTCTTCCTTACTTCCTTCCTTGTTTCAAAAACACCCACTAAGATTCCAGATTCCTTTGCCTTTCCTTGTGATGCTTTGCCACCAATACAGCAGCCTTCAGAATTGTGGGAAAGGGTGCTTGAATGAAAGGATTAAATATTCTTCCATGTAACGGTTTCTTAAAAAAGAGGAGGTCTATGTGTGTATTTGCAGAATATTAACAACTATGTGATTTCCCATATCCAGTCAAAAAATGTAATTTGTTCTATGTCTTGCTTCTAGGGCGGCTAGTATGGCTACTCAAAACAATTTTTGGAAGATGTTAAAAGCCTTGATTGGAATTTGGGGGAGATTAACTAGTTTGGTCTGTCAAGAATTAGACTGCCTTCAATCATATTAACAGAAACACTGGAGCTTATACACATTTCTATAAAAACCTCCTGGAATAAAGTCACATGTAAATAAGTAACTGAAAATGCAGGTGTTGAAATGTAAATTTCTGAGGGACTTTGACAACTTCAACAAGAAGGAATAAGCAACAGAGGAGGTTCCTGCAACGTATTGATGATAACTTCCTTCCAAAGTGATAGAGGAGTCTAGGAGAGTGAGCTCAATAACAGATTTCTTGATCTGATATTCCCGGCTTATTGCAGACCAGACTGTTATTGCTTAAGAGCAGCATGGGGTGCTTTTCAGGGTTACTTTGGCTAGGTATTCCTTTGGCGGCATTGTGACTGTAATTTCTTATGCAGAAAATTTCACTTTTGAAGGAGAATCTATGAAGGAGGAAATAATCTTAAAGTGGGTTGTTGGACAAATGAAAGATTCAAGCAAACTGAAAAATCTTACTTCCGGAGGGCCCAAATAAATCTGAAGGAGGCATAAAAATTAGAAAATTTCATATCTATAATTTTAAAAAAAAACCTTTCATTTTGTTAAATTATTTTGGACATGGCAATGTGTAGTCTATTTGCCACAGACAAGATATGAGGATAAGATCCTACCCATCTTGATAAACAAAACTGTTTGCATTGGCCTTCTGGATTGTATGATCTATACAAATTAGTTGTATTTCTGAATAACTGAAGAGAGGATTAGTTCTGATGTTACGACAAGAGGGTGGTTCATGTCTGAGCTTCATGTTGACTGTCTAGGTTTGACTTACTTTGACCATCTTGTCAGTCTAAACAGTCACCACAGAAGAACAGTAATTTATGTGCTTCAGTTAAGTGCCTAAATTAGGATGGCATGAATTAAGCTACTGAGAAGAGGTGCCATACTAGACCTTATTTTCACCAGAAAGGACAGTTTGGGAGAGGATGTGAACATCAAGCCATGGTTGGGCAGCAGTGGAGGGCACACAGTAAGCTTGCTAGCCTAGACTTCAGAAGAGCAAACTTTGGTCTTTTCAGGTACCTTCTTGGCAGACTACCATGGGACAAAGCCCCTGAGGGGAAGAGGAGCCCGAGACAGCTGGCTAATATTCTCTAAGCTCAGAAGCCATGCATCCCAAAAAAGAAGTCATCAGGCAAAAATGCCAGGAAGCCTGCATGGATGAAGAAGTACCTCCTGGGCAAACTCAAAAGGACAGTTAGCCTGGGAGAAAAACAGAGAGTGTCTGATCATCCAGGGATCAGGTTAGGAAATCCTTGATAGAATTAGATGAGGTCAGGGACATCAAGAGCAACAGGAAAAGCTTCTATAAATACTTCAGTGATAAAACAAAAAATAGGGAACATGTGGGGTCTTTCTAGAAGGAAATGTGAGACCTGGTTACCTGGGATACAGAGAAAGCTGAGGTACTCAATGACTTATTTTTCCTCAGTCTTCAATGGTGAGTGGACTGCACCAACCAAGTCACAGAATGCAAAGAAAAGGACTGGGAGAATGAGGAACCACTGACTGTAGAAGAAGATCAGGTTTGAGACCATCTAAGGAACCTGAAGATATACAAGTCCATAGGACCTGATGAAATGCATCTGGCAGAAGTGGCTTAGCCACTGCACCATGTATGAGATGTCATGGAAGTCCAGTGAATTTCCCACTGACTGGAATAGAGGAAACATAACCTCCATTTTGAAAAATGCAAAAAAAAGGAGAACTGGGGAACTACAGGCCAGTCAGTCTCACCTCTGTGCCCTGCAGGATCTTCCTGGAAACTATGCTTAGGCACATAGAAAGTACAGAGGTGATTTGTGGAATCCAACATGGCTTCACTAAGAGCCTTTGAGGTCCCTTCCTATCCTAACTATTTTATGATTCTATGAATTTATCTATCACTTTACTGTGTAATCATAACTTCTTTTATTGTCAAATTGCTTTTAAAAATATGTCTTTACCTTTCCTTGATCTCCATATTTTTTTAGATTTTGATAGTCAAGCTTCCTATCAGCCTGTCAGGCAACTTCCTAGAGCAGTGGAAAATAAGCAACGGTACTGACAGTTTGTTCTTTTTTAGACCTACACTATCATAGTCAATGTCTATTTCAAACCGGGAAAGTCCACAATCTGCTTACTGCCTGAGTATAGTCTTGTGTATGGAGACATTGTAAGCCCTTATCAGTCAACTGTTTATATGCTTCTCCATACTTGAAGCAGTTTTGCCTGCAAGCATCTTGTATATAAGAGGGATGGATACGTTTGTAGGCTCAGATCAATAATCAAGTTACCAAAGTTTAACAACTTAACACACATTGTATCTCTGCTTTTCTAAGTCCTTAACAAAGGTGAGATAATGAAAGGGCTTTAAGATAACTTTCATTCTGACTCATCTGTAGAGCTTCATAATGTGCACATTGAACACAACTGAATCTCAGCTGATGCTCGGTTATCTGATGAGCTGCAGGGACTTGGCTGTGTTTACACCCCAAGAATGGCAAATGTACCCATCAAGCAAGGTTTCCATGCAAATGCAAAAGGAGCAACATCAGAGAACAAGATTTGATCAGAAATACTTAGTGGTTCTCACATCAGTTGGAAGTGTACTAATGATATAAATATAAAGCATGGTACCAGAGACAACCTTGCCAAGGAGGTTAGAAAAACATGAAATAACCCTCTTCATTTTCCTTTCTCACATCCCCATCACTCCTTTTTTGTCAAATATTGCAATATACTTAATGCAGTAGAAGAGTTCAGCTAATACAAAGTCAGACTATTAGTGCTGTGCTATTCTGATTTCAGGCTATCAGCTATGATAATAAAATATAGAATACCAAAGTTTTCAGTAAGCAGAACTCTCAGGCTCTAATACATACTTAAGCTTATTGATTATACTGGTTTATGTGATAATAAAAGTACAAACATATGCACACACCTTTTGCAAATAAGAAAAATCATTTGTCTTGTGCTATCTCCTTCTTTGTGCTTTCACAGCAATTCAAAAGTCATAATAGATAATGGGAAAACAAAGTGTTTGCATTTTGTGAATGACCTTGGAAAATTTGCCAGATTTCTCTCTACCACAGTTCTAGCATTGAGTAGGAAACATACTCCTGCTGTAAACACCTGTGAGATCCTACAGTTCTTGGTGGGAGGAAATATACTTTATTAATTTCACTTCAGTTAACTGTTACAAAGTGGTTAAATGAGTATATTATTATATGCATACTTGTTTAATCTAAAAAAAAAAAGCGACAATATTTTTCATAGTTAACCTAATTAGTTTTAATTTTTAATTTTAATGTATTTGTTAAAGTTAAATCCCATAAAGATATACCATATATATATTTTTTAAAAATGAAAATTTAATATAAACACATTTTTATATTGGTATATTTACATAAACTACCTGAGTGGGGTTTAGTTTGGTTTTGGGGGTTTTTTTGGTAGTAAGCTGTGATTTTTTTTTAGAAGAGATTCTGATATACTATGTACCAATAAATGGGGTTAATTTTAACTGTATGTTCTCTTTTGTAGTTTGCCCATCTTGATACTTGATACTTGATACTTCAGAGAAGTGGGAATTTCTTTTTTGACTTGTAAGCAGATCTTCCGTCACATTTGGAGAAGAGTGTTGTATTTATCATATACTCATATTCATGGAATATCATATGCTATTTAAAGACCAAAGTGTAAAGATGAAATTTAAAAAAAAAAAAAAAAATAAAATTGTTTGCATGTGAAATTCTGCAATCCCAGATATTGGTCACATTATGCCTATAATAGGGGTAATTTAACCCCAGATGTTGCCAGCAGCCTTTTCTAAGATCCTGAATGTTTGCATCCATCCTGAGATACTTACCAGTACATGGCCCTGAGTAGGACGGTTGGCTGGGTCATGGTTTAGACTCTGACACTTTCCATCCAGTCCATCTCAGTGGGGATTTCTTCTTGCTTTTGACATAACTGTTGAGGGAATTTAGTTCTTTTCATCTAACTCAGCTGTCACTACAAGTGCAGGCACTTTCCCAAAAAGCTTATGCATTTAACTTCTTTGTCCTCAATGGGCTGTATTCATGTGTCAGTTGTGAAATCAATCAGGTCAAGTGATAGATAGGCTGCCTACTCTGGTGATGTCATCTGGGTTTCCACTATTAGTCTCCATAGGAGGAGTGGCAATACATTTTCTTCCATCTCAGTCTTGAATGCAGGTTCAATGGAAGTTATGATAACTAAGTAATAGTCCAGTTAGTGTCTCTCATGGTCTGCAAGATGCTCCTGCATCTGGTTATTGCAATATCTGTCTGAGATGGTGACAGATGCACCCTCCTTCTCTTACCCCAGTCAGATGTTGCTCATCTTTGTGTAGCTTGAGCCCAGTTCCTTTTATGCACCTCTAGATATGACTTATGGACTTCTATGGGAGACTGAAGCACTCAAATGCCTTAGGGCAAGTGATGTTTTCTATTTGTGTTTGGTGTAGAGGATTTTTTTCTTTAAATTTTATTATCTTATAAAACAGCTTAATCAATGAACTGGAGGAGGTAGTAGAAACAGAGACTTTTGTTTATGGGGGAACTTTTGAGATTTATTTTGGCCATTTGTGAGTATTGCCAAGAGTTGCTCTCTGAAGAAGGAAGAAAGGGAAAATGCTTTTTTTGGTGTGTGATGAGTCAAAATTTTCGTTCCTTTTCAGGGGTTTTACAAAGCAAAAAAAGTGACAAGATTGTCCTATTTATGATGTTTGTTGTGCATCTGTGTGAAAATAAATAGATTACTCCATATGAATTCCAAATAAAATATATGGCTAAAGTAAATTTTACTTATGGATATTGATTGTATTGACTGAAGACTCCTCCTTACAAATTCCCTTGTTTGTATAACATGAGTGTTATCACTTGGCTGAAAAAGATGTGTATAATGAATTTAAGCATTGCATATTTTACTTAACAGTGAACTGAAAAGCATTTATTCTTCAGAGATTTTTGTTCTGATTCCCAATAAGGTGGTGGTGGTGGTATTATTTGTCTTTTTTTTTTTTAATAGTACAACGTAATATAACACTGGGCTGGTTGTTTTGCAGATTGTCTTTACAATATTCTGCACTCAAACTGTGATATGAAAAGCAGAATGATTGCTGAAGACTGTTCCAGTTCCTCAGAAGTCTGAAGAAATTGTATTTCTGATTTCATCCATAACCAAGACAGCAAAGAAACCCTTTTTCTTTTTCCTCCCTTTTTTGTTTTAAGAATTTTACTAAACAATGATTGTCTTATGCTGATCAACCACATCAGTATTTGTTAATAATGATATGGAAGGACAAAATGAAGTGCAAAAGAAACTAAACCCCAAAATGCATTAGTCTGCATTCTCATGTGAATAAAGTTAAATTACTCTCATAGTACTCAACTGAGGTGATGGCATATTGTTTATTTTTTGTCTCTTGCTGCAATCACCTGTCTTCATCACACACAAGGTTATATATCTCCTCACAGGAGAGCTTCATTATAAGCATAATCATAAGATAGTGATAGCCCCTTAAAATCTTCAGCACCTGCATAGCTGCCTGTCTTTCTCTCTGTTGATTCCACAGGGTAGCTATTCCTAACTCAGATCCTTAGGTAGTCAAGTGAAGACAAGTGTAATGAATTTGGGCCAGAGTTCCCAGCAAGTATTCAGGGAAAGGCTGCTAGCCCATACAGCATATCCCTAGTCAGGAGAGTGAGAGGTGGCAAAAAAACATTGGGAAGATTATGTGAGATTCAACATCAACTGGCTGATTATGCTCAGTGGGTGCAACATTAATGATAATAGTGCAACAGGTACAACATCTGGTTCACCACAAGGATCTGCAAGTAGAGAGTCAGTTTTTAGAAGAGGTTGTTTATGTAGACATGAAAAGTCTGTGTAGATCATGAGAAAGAGAAAACATAATGAATAATCTAACATGACACTTCAAAGCCAATTTCATTTACTAGCAAGTTAATATCTATAGTCTACAATAATTAAATACTTTGTGCTCACTACTGGTAGAGATGAGAACTGAGGTGATGTGGGGGCTTTAACCAAAACATTTTAATCTGGTTTATTTATAGTTCTCCAGTTTCTAACCTCTAGGTTTTAAAGGGAAATTTTAAACAATGACCAAACTGTTACATATCCTATTAAACTGATACCCATGTTAAAACTTCACTCTATTTCAATCTACATTTTTGCCTGCAGTTATGATATGCAATAGCTCCCAATGTTCAGAACTCCTTTGTCATTGTGCTGTAAATACACAGAATTTAAAAAAACCCAACCCAACCAACAGACAACTTTTTCAGGTTTTATAGTTTACAGAAATGACAGGTAGAACATCCAAAGGACTGGCTGGCTATATACACTGTAGGTGATGAGGGGTGTGTAGAAGCAGTTTTACACACAAAACCCTCTGTCTCCCTATCATATGGAGTACTTAAAATCTTCAGATTTCATACATGGAGAGGCATGAGTGGGGAATGATTTACTGAACCAACTCAGGAGTATAAGTTCTCACACATTCATTTTTTCTCTGAGGCCATGCAAATATATATGTATGTGTGTATATATATATGCACGCATCTAGATATGTGCAGATGTACATAAATAACATACTTCATGGCAAGTTGATTTTGTCTTGAAGAGCCTGTCTTCAGCAAATAGCTATGGATGTCTATTTTTCACCCTGCTGAATACTGGGAGACTAATGCACCAGACAAATAACAGTGCATTGGGACCAAAAATTTTTGGCAGAATCACCAAAGTAAACCCAGGTCTCTTCAGTCACAATATTTTACTTCTGCAGAGTGAATTGCTTCATATTTATACACATCAGTTTGATAGCAATGAAAGTGTTTTTAATATTTGAAACCCCAGGTTTGACACCAAAATAATTCAAAGGGTCTGTCTAGAGAGTTCATTCTTATGGCACTGGTACACATCAAATTATTCTGTGCCATAGTTTACTGATCTGCAAAATGGCTGAATTTGGCCCTAACTATTGGAAAAATTCTGCCAACTCCACTGACTGCATAAAAACTTAAGGATTTGGCCCTGTGCTCACAGCCGGTAAGCTGGAGTGCAAATGTTCTACATGTGCTATTTGACCTCTACAGTTGAGGATTTAAAACTTTAATTATAGGAACGAGAAGATGAGAACAGATTCTGAGTTAGCTACTTTTTGAATAGATATTCAGACTCCAGGGGGAATAGTGATTTGCAGGCTCATTGAGGGAGAAAAAGGATGTCCTTTCTTTCCTAGGTGTACGGGGGGAGGAACAAAAGGGGGCCTTGATACTGTTCCATTAAAATAAATCACTTCTCAATCCAGGCGAGAATTTGTATCAGAATATTTGATAATCGAAACTTTACCAACAAGAGCAAATCAGAGAGGGCATTTGATTATGCAGGGCCAGATCCTGCTAAGCCTCCCTCAGAGGTGTCTTACTGAATTCAGGAGCAGATCAGTATGCAGAAAGTTACCTGGATAAGGCTGTTAGACAGTGGAGTCTATGAAAGAGAGAGCTGTGTCGTTTCTTTGTTCTGGGGAGAGTTGGCAGTGGACAAATTACAAGAGTACTAATCATACCACCCGACCTCCAGATGCCATTGAAATCAGTGAAAAATTTTTTCCTTTGACTCCAGCAGAGACAAGACAGGGTAGTTAGGGTTAATTAATTAATTACTTTCCAGATCTTCTTATGTAGAGATCCTGTACAATGGCAAAGTGGCACTGTAATCCAGAGAAATGTTTAGAGAACTGTCATTCATTTATACCAGAATATAATAATTATAATTTAGTAAATCTGTTCATTTCCTTCCATTAGGGCAGAAAGACATTTTTAGGGTTTAAATTCCCTAATCAACAACAGAAGCAGTAGTCTGGAAACAGGGAAGGGAATGAAAACAATAAAAAATTTGATTGATGGGTCTGTCTAGAAAAAAAAAGTGACATAAATATGCTGAAACAGTCAAATACTTTGCAGAGACATTATCTTAAAAAGTGTGTGCGTGCGCGAAAAAAAAATCCCTACTTGATCAGTAGGATATTTCTTTCTGGAACTGAGCTTGTTTTCCTGTGGCATTTTTTGGGTTACTTTTCAAGAGGAATATAACTTTGAATACAAAAAAACCCCCAATTCTCCCTCCTCTACTACCACACTTAGTCTTTTGAAGTTAATCCATTAGTGTTTCTTTGTGTATGTTTATATGCACACTCATGCATCTATATGCATAGGTATACTTAAAGCTTTACTTTCTGTGTCACTTTCAGATTCTTAGAGAGAAATTATCCCAAAGTTCCCCTAAAAAAAAATCCTAAATTTGAGTATATATATATTTTTAGAAAACATAAAGTTAAAGTTCCTGCCCCAAATGATTATTAACAGTAACAAATGGCCTGTCTGCATTCCCTTTCAGCTATAGATTGCAGTACATCTTATAAGCAGTCATTTAGTTTTGTAACACCCTGACAACGTAGTACAATATTACCATTCCCATTTTATAGATGAGAAGAACCAAGGCAGAACGATTAAACAAGTCACCCAAAGTTATACAAGGTCTGGGGCAGAGCCAGGAATAGAATCAAAGTCTCTTGAGTCCCTGACCTTCATATTAAACACAAGATCATCCTCCCTCTGTTTCTAGTTAGAGCATTCAATTCACCCCATCTGGTGTGCATGTGTAATTTGTACCGGAGGGGTAATTCATCCCTAGAGGAGGGCAGGCGGGGCTTGCAAGGGGTGTCAGCTGTGAGCTCAAGATTTGCATAGCCTGAACATTCATCGAAATGAGAATTTCTCCCAAGGAGCATCTCTGGCAAACACATAAAAAGGGACAATGCAAAATTCTGTTTAGACCTCTCCAAGCTTTTAAAAGGTGATTTTCTTCAACTACTTCCTTCCTTTGACTGCGAAGGTAAATATGAGGTTTATCCCTCAATAACCTCAGGTTTCATTTACTACCTTGAAACTGTCATTTGGTGTTTGGGACAGGTGATCGTTTAACGTCTTCTTCCTATCCCTGCAGGGGACAGGTTGTTGATGGTGAGTGTGTGCTGATAGAACCAATCCTTTACGTGGCCTTCACATGCTTAATTAGCCAGTACGAAATGAATGCCTTTCAGCTATCAGTGTCATCGCTGGTGCTCCACAGCATTCCTTCCAAAGGAGTGCTAAAGATTGGAGGGAAATAACTGCAATAACATCTAAGAGAACCTTAAATTATATATGGCTATTTGTGTGTATGTTCATGTACATACTCATTTTTACACAAAAATGCACATATTTTTTGAAGTTGTATAAAAGTTTCTATTTCATGTTTTAAGAAAACCTTTCTGGAAACTGGGGAATTGTTTGTTAATTGACAACTTAATTGATTATTTTTTCTTTTCATGGCACCAATTATGACACAAGAACGATCTGAGGTGCTAGGGTGTCCTGGGAAGATTCCCAGCCAGATGTCTCTAACTCAGGGGATTCAGACTACAATAAGAACCCTAACTTTTTGATGCTTATCTAAAAGGAAGTATTAAACTTGTTCAGGCTCATCTATAGCTAAAAATTAAAAGCACACCTTGACAGAAGTTCGACCACTATGATTTTGAAATATTTTGGCTTCTGAATTTTAAAAACACTAGTCACACAAATGAGACTGATTACACTCCCTCATCAGTTTGCTGCTGATGTAATATTGCTGTCTTAAGAGCTTTCCATTAGGTTTATGTAACTGAAAGTGGGAAGGGAATCAGGGTCAGCATCTGTGCTTAGAGTAAAAAGCAAGATAATTTGATTTGTTGTTTGTCATTACAGCAAGCAAAGTGTCACTCACTTAAGTCCATAAGTTTTACAGCAATTCTGTGCCACTTCCTGCTGAGGCTGAAGTCAATGAGTGTTTTCCACATGACTTCAGTAGTCAATATACTCACATTTGCTTTAATATTTTTTCTTTCCCAGGGGTGCAGACCACTTCTGGTGACTTACCCTAAGGGGTCTAATCAAGAAAACCTTTGTTATTGGCAATGTGCTTTCTTCAGTTTGCCCCCTTGGCAGCAAGGAGCAGGAGGTGAGTGTGGCTGGAGGGCAGAGTAGTATCCTCTCTCCTCTGTGGAGCTGCCTCTCCACAGGCAGTCCTTGTCTCTCTTGCAAGCCTGCGATACTGTCTGATCCAGATGTGTGGAGAGGCAATAAAATATGCCTTCATCCTCCTTCAGTACCTTGGCAGAAATTTCAGTTTGCTGTTCCATCCCTGACCAAGTTCACAACTAAGGAGAGGTGTCTAAGAAACACAATACTTCTGGAGGCAAATGCCTAAACAGGTGGAAATTGTACATTCAGCCCTTCGTCTTTCCCACTCCCAGCTTTTCCCTGAATCAATAACTGTGCAGAGAGATCTGCAGTAATGCCTGCTCAGGCATGGATTTCTTCAGAGGAGATGGAGCTACTCACATGAGTAAAGCTGAGCTGGATTGGGCCCAAATTTAGTATTAAATCCTAGCAGTTCCAGAACTGTGGCTTTAACAAGGCTTATTTTAGATGAAGGCACATTTTTCAGTGCTCATAGCAGCAGCAAGATTCTTATTATACAACATTTAAAAGCAATAATTTCTGCAGATTTAACCTCATAGATTTTCTAATACAATAAAATTAAATTTAAAAAACCCTGAATGCAGCAGATATAACCCCTTCATGTGCAATTAGCAAATTTTAAATAGAAACTTTAATATTAACATTATTCTTTATGCCTCGATGAGTGGAATATTATTTAAATCTATATGACATAAGAGGATATAAATAATTCCTAAGTGTCGATCTAAACTTGAATTTCAGACCGTACTGAAATGGCAAAACATTATCAATTCCCTATTTCCCAATGTATCATTCATTACAAGCCTGATGACACTTTTTTTTCAAAGAGATTAAATTAGCATTAGAGAGCTGATAAACATTACAAATAAATACAAAAAGCTATCCTGAAAATCTGGCATAACATAAAATAGACGTCTATGCGCCACCAAATTTGATCTTCGTTCTGGTAGCTGAGAAAGTGTTGCAAGCAGACACATAAGATGAGAGTGAACGGCTGCTCTCTTCACTGCAATGAAAATATAAACATATTAAAACTTGGCAGTGTAATTTAATTAAGGACAATTCTTTATTTCAAATAAACCTATAGTTCATAATGGAAAGAATTATGATTGACATTTTTACTACGGAAAAGTAACTAAAAAGGATCTCTGGGCTGCTTTGTAAAAGTTACATGAAATAGTTGTTTTCTCTTCCGCAAGGTATAAGAGTAACCTATAAAATCATGACAATCTATGACCAGAAAAAGCCCTATGAACCATATATATTTTTTATCAAAGCAGTAGGGTCTGCCTGAAAAGATCAGATGCACTGCAGTCTTTTCCTTGACTACTTTTCTTCACAATTTCAAGATTTTTTTTTGGGTGCTGTTTTTGGTTTTGGGTTTTTTTTGTGTGTGGTTTGTTTGGGTTTTTTTTTTTTGTGTGTGTGTGTGTGTAGTTTCTTTTTTTTCTTTCTTTCTCGTTTGTTGGTTTGTTTGTTTGTTTGACTGGCTAGGTACTTCATCAAGAAATGTGCATATAATGAATATTACTTCTCTCTGTGTGATGGCGACATATCCAGCAGTACCACACCTATATGATTTTTATGCAAAGTTACCCCAGGCTATTTCAGAGCCTTTCAGATGAGTAGTTTAAGGCACAAATCGAGCAATCAATTGCCAAAATTCCCTGTAAACTGAGCAGGATTTGGCCTTTGCAAAGTGACACTTGATTGTTACTTCTTATTAAGCAGATGAGAAGCAAATGAAAATGGCCACATACTACCTAAAACTTACTTTCCTCAAGATGCTTAATGAAGAATTTTATGAGAGTGAGGAAAACAGTATCTTGCCTAACACTTCTCCCTCTCTTTCTCACAGTGGTCTTCAGAAAGCCAGAATACCTGTCCCTTCTCAGGACTATCAGGGAAGTGGTACATGTCAAGATTGTTTCATATCTACGGCCACAAAATGCACACATCCTAATAATCTCTTACACATGAACAACGCTTTCCCCATAACCTTAATTCAAGGTTAGACTTTTACCCATCTCATCTTTAAGGTTATGTTACAACCCAGTCTCCTCTTTGGTATTATTATTTAGTGAAAAACCCACCTTACAAAATTCTTCAAAACCTGAATTACCTGAAATATTTTGGACCCGGGTCATAACATGCAAAGGAGAGCAAAGAAGTGCTCTCAACTGGTCATGGCTCACTGAGGGTGCTGAATGATGTGTTGCTTGACATGGTGGGCAGGTCAAGTATGTGCTTCACCACTGTGACAGTCAGTAAGGCCAGGCATGCACACAAGTGCATACATCCCTAATAATTACATTGCAAATTACCTCTGCCTTAAACTCATTATGAAATTATAAATGCCTGTACTTCCTTGGCCTTGCCATCATAAATTCTTACAGGCCCCATGGCCACATCTTCACCAAGAGTAAATTGCCAGAACGCTAATGAACTTGACAGAGCTATACTGAAGAGACTGCAGTTATACTGAGTCAGTACCTCTAGGAAACTGCAAGTCAAAACAACTAAAAAGAAATTAATATCAAAAGGAGTAGGTAGGTTAATGCAGTACTTTGAAGGTTAAGAGAAAGAAGAGGCACTCACAGGTAGCGAGAGTAAGAGAGAGAGGGAAGGAGGAAGGGACGAAGTCCCAGGATTAAAACTTCTGAGAATCCAGACTTCCATCTGGTTGTTCTTGCTTAACTTTGAGGGTTAGAAACCAAAACAAAACGTATAACACATTTCTCAGTTTAATTACTCCATGAGTTAAATCACAAGGCAAAAATATTCACATTTCATTGGTTGAAGGAGGATAGAGAACTTTTCTACCTCAAGAGTTCACAGAATAATAATAATTCTCAGTTAAAAAGCTTCATAAGAAAGCAGGCATTTCACAGTAACAAGGAGAAAATAATTTTTGTTTTTTAATAAATACCAAAACTTGCATGCTTCTCAATCTCACTGTGGAAATAGAGCTGATTTACATAGAGGACTTCTCAGTACTACTAGTTTTCGAAGTTTCCATGGAAAGTGAATAATGGAAAAAATAACAAAAATATCCTAGAACCAACATGAACTCTGTTCTTTCTGCAGGTAAGAGTAGAATGGCAAATAAGGGGAAGTGCTTCCAGACACACAAGCTAATCAACCATATACTCTGAAGCATAAGATTTGATTAACCTTAGGGTGTGCAGGTACAAAAGCTCCTCTGAAGGTAACTTTATTTTTCTTTTCTTCTTCTTTCCTTTGAAGTGATAGGGCCAGGTTTTCAGTCCAGCTCTGGTCACTATTTTCTATTCTGTATGATCAAGCATACAGTCTTTGTAATGACATCCACTATGCACACAGCTCTTTGAAAGCATGAAATAACTCACTGAACCAGTCCATCCCTGTTAAGGACAGGCACAGGTCTTCCTCTTGACCAGGACGAGATCAGGAGAAATGAGCATTAGGGATTCTAAAATACATACTGTAGCCAAAGGCTAGCTCTATAGTATATTTGGCAGTCAAATAAAAGGAAATAGGCTCTCAAATACAAGGAAATCTGTGAGCTGAACTATTAGATGTCTGAAGGCAGGCAACAGAAATGTGTTTGGCCTTATAGAGTATTTGAAAAAACAGACACATGTGACCCCTCTTTGCTGTCTGTAACCACAGTCACATCAGAATACAACAGCAATCCAGTGAGGTACTCACAATGTTAACAGATCAGCAAAAAAATTTAATATCGTGAAACAAGAATGGTTCCAAATTCCTATCTACTACTTCTCCTTTGTCTGAGTTACAGCTGCATTGCTCACAATTGTGCCAGTCCCAAAAGCCAACAGCATTATCCTTCAGCTATGCAGAAGCAGGAAGGCAAGCTTTGCTTTTATTCTAAGGCTGGTGTAACATAACTGGGCCATGTCTTGTGATGCACTTTAATGGATAGACTTTGTCCTGAAGAAAGAAATCAGCCTTCTGTGGATTTGCCTCTCCTGGTCTTGAGGGAGTCTCATAGTTGGCTCCTATTATAGTGAGTGGATAATGCTAAGTGTTCATTTAATAAAATATTGAAATGTAAATAGTTAGGCACAGTTAGTCAGATTTCCTGAATAACCACCTCCATGGAG
This sequence comes from Laterallus jamaicensis coturniculus, assembly GCA_022605575.1. Lineage (NCBI taxonomy): Eukaryota > Metazoa > Chordata > Aves > Gruiformes > Rallidae > Laterallus > Laterallus jamaicensis. The sequence goes on from JAKCOX010000056.1 coordinate 1,056,279, forward strand.
GGAATGAACACAGCTCTACACATAAAGCATTCAGGGGAAAAGCCATCAGAAAAGGTTTCTCTTTTTCAACATCATGCAAATTAGTTTCTTAGCTCTGTAGGGAGGAAGCAGAACCAGCCCTGCAGTCTGTGGGAGAAGAATAATACTTCTAAATCCTAAACAATATCTCCCTGTGATATTGGCTGGACTGGTAGATCTAGTTCAGAATTAGAGAAAAAAAGTGGGAGGCAATAGATGGAAATATTATCTTCGCTGGTAGATAAAAAAGAGCAGGTTACTTTATCCCAAGCAGTTTGGCGGAGATGTGTAATATTGTCTGGCTGCAGTTCTATGCTAAGTATATTTTGCTATGAAAACTAGCACCTCTGTAATGAAGAGCCAGCAGCTTATTTTATATACATACCCACACACACCTTTGAAATGGGTTAGCTGGGTTGTCAGACTGCTCTAAAACATTTTGGTACATGCAATGGTGCAAATCATGGGGTTTGGTTTTTTTTGGTTTTCTTTTTTTCATGGTTCATACAACTCACTTTTGCACTAGGATGCTTCTAACATTGGAGCCAGTATAGCATCTGGTGTGTCTCCTGTTGGCTTAGCCCACTGCACTGTACAGGACACTGCTTCTCTTTTGGTGCATGGAACTCTGTTCTTACTCCCTTGCATTAGAGTCCCTGTGTTCCCCTCTACTCTCACATCTCATTTTCTTTATTTCCCTCTTAAGAAGGGGTTGCTCTGTACCTGCCACTCAAATGACTTCAAATCTCTGTTCTATCTCTCCTGCTTTCCTTCCTTGTCCCTTCCTTCTTCACAGGGAAAATATGCCTATCAGCCATTACCATTTTCAGTTCCCTGGGTAGGGCGGGTATTCTCTCTACCAAGTTTCCCAGTCCCCACATTACCAATTCCTAAACTGCTCCATGTTTACAGTCCCATTTTTATTCCAGTCCCCACTATAGTTTTTATTTATTTTCAAACTCCATGGGAAAATATGGACAATTTTAGACAATACGAGGAATAGGCATAAAACTGAGTCTGTACGTGTTCACAGGAAAAATGGAAACAGATGATTCTTCCTTTTCAGAACACAGGACTGACAATATACAGTATCCCACTTGAAGAAAAAAAAAATAAATAAAAATTATAGTGGCAGCGGTAAGCCCAAGAGTAGTAGCAATTTGAAAAAGGATTTTTTTCCTCCTACTCCTTCTTTCTCCTTCTTCACCTTCTCCTTCTATCTCCCCTTTCCCTTCCCCTTGATTTTCCCTTTCCCCTTCCCTTTCTTTGTTATCCATTTGAATTCCATGAAAAATTAATTCAAATCTTCATGAGCTGATTCTATGTTCTATAGAAGATTATGCTGTGTGACTATGATAGCTTGCTTACATTAGAAACCATGTAAAGATTTATTATAGAGGGTGAGTTTAATGGCTGTCATGAATGGTGTCTTAGACTGTAGCAAAACTGTTGAAGCTGGTGGAGCTACTAAAGTAATGTGAAATTCTTTTACGTCCTTTGTTTGAAGTAAGGTTTTCCAAAAAAAGCCTATAGACTTTCCAGCTCAAATGGAAAAAATACTAACCCCAACAGCAGAACCATCAAAAACAAACCCCAACAAAACCCCTAATCTTCTTTCTCTTTTCCTTTTTTACTAATCATAGTATCTTGTTTTTGGAGATATCCTGTGTAAATAAAACAGCTGGAAAACTTAATAAATAAAATTCTGTTCCCTTTTATTTTTACAAATGTTTTATAAATGCTGATAAGCATTTCAAGGTTGTTTAGAAACCTCAGTCTTCAGGGTAAAATGTATGTACATCAAGAGTACAGTAGACTATTCAGACCATCAGCACATTCTGAAGCAGAATTTGTCACCTGTATTCATAACCACAAGAAATGCAAGAAAGAAGTGGAAGAAAATACTTTTCTCTGGAGCAAGAAGGCCAATTTCCTGCCAGTAAACTCCATTAGCTGGGCAGTGAAAGCCTCCTCATCTAGGAAGCTCAAACAAACAGAACAATCAGAGAACAACAGATGAGGGAAGAATTCCACCCTGACAAGGAACTGGGAAGATACTATGAAGATACTCTCTTCTTCTAGTCTATGTGATTGAGGATTTCCAGTGATAGCATGGATTATTTCAGACAGAATATTTTACCAAGTAGTGAGCACCAGCCTTTGTTAAAGAAATTTTACTTCTCTGTATTTTCTTGCCAGTCTTACTCAGCAAGAAGAACTGTTGGCTTTCAGACTGTATCACTGTGACAGCACTCCTATTAAACTTTCTGTCTCTGCCTACAAAGGTCCTCTTCAGTTTTGTCATAGTAACTTGTGTTTTTTCTTCCATAGTGTCTTCAAAGACTAGGAAATTTTTAAAACTTGTAACATATTTTCCTGTTTGCAGACAGCTGGGAATTTAGCTCTAGAACCAAAGTATCTATATCTGGATGATTATGGTTTGTCTAATGTTTTTATCAAATGCTCAGAAATGAGTATTCCCTTTATTCCCTTTGCTTCAAAGACCAGTGATAAATAACTGCCCAATTTATTAAGGATTCTTGTACATTACTGACTTTTCTATTCCTCCAGCATGGATATTTTTGACGTTGATGGGAATAAAGAATCATGGATCACAGAATCATCAAGATTGGAAAAGACCTTCAAGATCATCAAGGATCCAAGGCAAAGAAAATAATTTAGAGTTTAACATAGACTCAAGAAGCTTTAGTCTTTATTTGATAGCTACTTTCTAATTTCTTTTGAAACCAATCACTAGTCAAACCTCCTGATTTTTTACATCTCACAGTGTTAAGGATTTTGCTTGAAGGCTAAACAAAATTTTTACCAGTTATCAATTACGCACAGAGTAATCTCTAATACAGAAAACACAGCTGGAAGATACGTTGAGAAATAAAGCAGTCCTTTAATCCTCAACGACTCACACTTACTTCCTCAAGAAAACATTAATTCTATGCACATCATTCCTGATAGATGTTAATAATTTCCCGAAGACCTCCAGTGATGAAAGCCTACAGCTTTCCTTCACTGTCTTAGAACTTCACTATTGTGTCATTGTCTCTTCTTTTTCTTTTTTCTTTTTTTTTCCATAAAGTGTCTCTGTCCTCTTCTTTGCTTTCCCTGATGAACAGATAATTTACTTCCTTTCTAGCGTTTAAAATTACAGCTAAAGTTCTACAACTGATGAGTATTTTCTGTGTTAAGACTAAGTGCTTGCTTGTATGTTCCCACAAACTAAAGCTAAAAGGGCTGTAAGCAAGAATCACTTCAGAAATTGCTTTTTAATTCAAAAGATTATTCAGGGTCCTCTCCTTTATCAACCACATTTTTCTGCAAAAAATACTTTTGTTTATGAAAGATGTATTATAAAACCCAGCACATTTTCCTTTTTCTTCTCCGTTTCCAGATTTTTGTATAATAAACAAAAACATCCAAATAAATAATTAACAAAAAAATGACTTATTTATAATCAGAAATGTTTGGCTACCAGATGGTCCAGAGTATATCTTCATATAATAGGATCTCAAGTATGGTTTTAACTCTGCGGGAACAAACAGCAGAATATTAATAAAATGTCAATTAGTTTAATTTAGTCTCATATCTATTGAATATATATATTGGCACCTACATGGTTTTAATTTAATTTTGTGATTCCAGCTGCTATTGAAGGCAGAAAACTTTTAAACAAGTAAATTAAAAAATAATAATAAATTGGAAAGACAAACAAATATGTCAAAGGATGGAAAGAATGAATTCTAAATTAAGTCGACAATTGAGAGCAGCCCTGAGGAGAAGGACTTAGTGGTATAGGTTGATGAAAATCTCAACATGAGCCAGCAATGTGCCCTTGCAGCCTAGAAGGCCAGCCATATCCTGGGCTACATCCAAAGAAACATGATGAGTAGGTCAAGGGAGATGGTTTTGACCCTCTACTTTGCTCTAGTGAGACCCCATATGGTGTACTGCATCCAGGATTGGGGTCCCCATTACAAGAAAGACATGGAGCTGTTGAAGTGAGTCCAGAGGAGAGTCATAAAGATGATCAGATGGCAGGGGCACCTCTCCTGTTAAGACAGGCTGAGAGAGTTGAGCTTGTTCAGTGTGGAGAAGAGAAGGCTCCAGGGATCCCTTATTGCAGCCTTCCTGTGGGGGCCTGCAGGGAAGATGGAGAGGGACTGTTTATCAGGGAGTGTAGCAACAGGATAAGGGGCAGTGGCCTTAAATGAAAAGAGGGTAGAGCTCCATTAGGCATTAGGGAAAATCCTTTACTATGAGGGTGGTGAGGCCCTGCTACAAGCTGCCCAGAAAAGCTGTTTAACACACCTCTGGCAGTGTTCAAAGGAGGTTGGATAGGACTTTGGGCAACACAGTCTAGTGGAGGGTGTCCCTGCCCATGGCAAGGGGTTTGGGATTAGATTATCTTTAAGGTCCTTTCCAACCCAACTATTCTATAATTCTACAATTCTATGACAAGATATTTCACTAGAACTTTTTATGCATTTCCATTATTAAAATTCTTCATTCTTTCTGACATTAATTTCAGTCTTATCCTGATTCAAATTATTTCCATTACCAGTGTGATCCTGAAACATGCCTAAAGTCAGTGTTTCTTCCCCTTCCACTCACTGTTTTCAGACTCCTAAATGTTTTTGTTGCATGGGTAGATTTTTGTATAGTTTATGCATTGTTATTTTCCCTAGACTTTGCTGACACCTCTGAAATCCATTCTAAAATCCTAGATTGAAAGTCACTGTTTTACATATTTTCCTGAATTACAGTTGTGTTAAAGACAGCTCAGAGAAATTCAGCAACTATAATAAACTCACTGTGAGTTAGCTACAATATTTTATTTGACTCTCTGAAACACAAGATATTTGAAGGATCAGGTTGGAAATGGTGAGGAGGCAAATATATCAAACTGAAATTTAACTTCAGCTGCTGTACTGGATCTGACTGGGATGGAAATAACTTTATTCACACCATCCTGTATAGTGCTGTGTTTTGGATTTGTGACTAAAACAGTGCTGCTAACACACCAGTGTTTAGCTGTTGCTGAACACTGCTTATTGTGTCAAAGTTTTCTCTGTTTCTTACTCTGACCCTTTGCAGTCAGTAGGCTGGGGGTGAGGAAGAAGTTGGGAGGGACACAGCTGGGGCAGCTGACCCAAACTGACCAAAGGGGTGTTTCACACCATGTAACATCATGTTCAGCATCAAACACTAGAGAATGTGGAGCAGTTGTCTTCCAAGTTAGCTGTTGCTTGGAGACTGGCTTGGCATTGAACTCATTGTCAGAGGTGGCAATTACCTTTGTATCACTTGGGTTTTCCCCTCTTTCCTCCTCTTGAACCAAGAGTTTTCATGATTTTGCTACTCTTCTTCCCCATCCTGCTTGGGGCAATACTGAGTGAGAATCTGGATGGGTGCTTAATGGTTGGCTGTGGACCACCCACCACAGATGTCCCATCAGCTGCAGCAAAGGCTGCAAAATCCACCTGGGAAGTCAGTGCTCAATGATTATCCAGGGCTGACCAAGATCCTATTGTAAAAGTACTCTAAGTTTCTGGTCCACTGGCCTATGCCTACCTACAGCATTGGCACTGAGTTATCTATATCAAGTCTCAAGAGCATTTAATTTTCTGGCGCATGCTGGTTGTCACCAGTATGGAGCCTGAACTTGATAAACCCATGCTGCTCCTAGGAAGAGCAAAGATTGCAAGGCTTGAAACAGGGCTATGTTGCCTTATGTCAGGGGCTGTGCTTGCCTACCCTGATCTGAGTTCATCATGCATGCACAGGTTTCATGTTAAGGTCTGAGATAATTTAGGATTTGTTCCATCCAAGTTCCAAAACACCACTCTCACTGGGATGAGAAAAATTACTGTCAGTGGTGACTGAACTCTGAATTAAGAATAAGCTCAGATCCATGCTTAAATTACAATGTACTCTTAAGCTTTAATTTAAAACTAGAAATGTCTACACAGGTAGATGTCAGAAATGACTACATTAAAGAAAAACCCTTACGACAGTTTTTTTTTGGATTATTTAACTCGCTATCTGTGCTGCAGCATGAAGTTCAAGCCCTGTACTTCTCTGAGAGTTCGTCAGAGAACATCCACAACTGTGTCCTAGGTAGGACAGCTCCTACATTTTAACTTAAAGTGCTGTGCCAGGAAAGTCTAACCTCCTGTCCTTGTAGTGCCGGATGTTAGAGTTATGTAGATAGCTCTGCCTTTCCAGGCTTCGTCTTCTTTATTTTCACCATTTTCAGTGAGGACAAAATACACAATTTCACACTCTCTGGCTATAGTAATTTCCTTTAGGGAAGGATGAAGTACTAGGGTGAACATAGCTATCACTGCATTATCTGAGGCAAAAGCATGCACAGCACACAGGGAGTGCTAACAGAAAGGATCTTGGTCCCTTCCTTCTCTCCAAGTCTTTTCCCAAGAAATCCATTACTGTTTTTCAGACATACCATGCTTTTTGACCACTGGGCTGTTCCATTTAACTTTTTTTTTTTTTTAACTCATATGTATTTTACCTCTAGATAAAATCCTATGTGATTGTACTCTTATTAAAGCCTATATTGATATTTTCTCCAGGACCCAGATTTTTCTAGTCCTGCATTGCACTGGAATTTCTGATGTCACTTAAATCTAGTGCTGCTAGGGGATAGTTTTGTTTATTTCTATGATCTAGATGCCACATATTATCCAGAACCACCTGAATCACAATGGATATTGAAAGGTAGATTAACATTATCTCCAACTCATGGATCTTGGAGGTTTGTTTCAATTATTATTTGTAGGATGTTTCAAGAGAGAACAGAACCCCTTCTGCACTCAGGGCTGTATAACCATGCAGCAAGGGATGGTACTTCCTCTGAAGAGTCTACAATATAAATAGACAACAGAGTGGGTAGGGAAAGCTTGCTCAGAGACTTGCCTAAAGTCACACTGCAAGGAAGAGCTGAGAATAGTATCTAGGTCTCCTGATCCCCTCAAGTCTATTGCTTTATTCACTAGGCCATGTTGTCTCCCTCCATTTAATTCCTCTCTATTCTACTGGATAAAATTCATCAGTGTATGTTCCTATATGCAAATAGCAATTCAGTTAAGGGCAGGGGGAAACCCTCAAAAAATAAGCCTCTGGAAAAACACTGCTTCTAAAGACTTGTTACAGTGCTCTTTGAATAGGGTAGCAGAAACTTTCACAACTTTGCATGTGGGATATAGATATAGGGAATTTGAATGTATTTTTATTAGTGTTTTTTGAGTGGAAAGTTTAAGATGTCAGACAGCCTTGCCTGTATTGTATGCGCATGCATGTTTACTAGGAACTTGTCATCTGAGGGATAAAGAGTGGCATTGTGGTGGGAGGAGGGGAAAAAAAAGTGTTATTCGTTATTTCTCATTATTTCTTTTGAATCTACTGCATGCTCAGTATCAGTTCAAAGAATTTCCCTTAAGTTCAAAGCTAACTGACATCGTATTCCCAGACATCTCCCTATATTGCTCTTAAAATATTCTGAATCCATTTATTTATTTTCGAAATTATCTATCTGTCTCTCTCTCTCTCTCTCTCTCTCTCTCTATCTATCATCTATCCTATTTATTTATTTCAAAACAACCGTTAAGTAAAAATTCGGGGCCACATAACACACTGTTCAATACTGGCCCTTCCTCATAACTCCCATGCCTTTTCTTTGTATTTAGAGATCTACATGAGTGTAAATAAAAATTATGTTAAGGGACACATTATTTTCTAAACTTGGGATCTAGTACAAAAGTAAGCACAGGCTGCTGTAAAGCAACCTTTCTTGATTCTCCTCACTCGAAAGGCTTTGCTGCTGATCTTTGCAGAGGATGCTGAAGCTGGTATTTTTAACATGTACAATGAAAACAAGATCCCTTTGTGACAGTTTCCATTATTTCTCTTGAATTCTGCATAAGAAGACAGTGAGTAGAACCACTGCAGAGTGCTGTCCCTAAAGCACTTTCCTCGCGGGTGCTGAGCACACTTGTAAGGAGGACTGTGATATGAGCACTGCTAGCCATGAACTTCCTTTCCTTTTGACACAAGTACCATGATTGGCAAGAGAAAGTCCATAAACCCCATTGACTGCTATATCCCTAAATTGAGTTTGAATGCTGGATTTCAGAGAGGACTGTTTTGAGGCATCAGGAGTGAAATCTTTTTATGGACTCAGGGATATATGTGTGAGAAAAACACTACAGGCAGTTACTCTGGTGGGAATACCTACCTATTGGTCAGAAAGATGATTTCCCAGATATTTCAGTCCTGCATCATTCCACAGATTAGTTATGTTAGTTGGGAAAAGTCAGCTTCCCAATCATATGGCATCTCTGTTCCCCCTTCTGCAAAATAGGATGTATCAACTACCCTTTGCCTTGTTTGCTTAAACAGCAAGTTCTGCAGGCAAGGCAAGATTCTTTATTATGCATATGAACAACATCTGGCCTAGTGTACCAGGTGCACAAATCATTTATTTATGTAATTAGTTAAAACGTGAGCTAAACTGTGATAACAAATCTGTGTAGACACTCTTAGTCCAGGCTGAATATGAGGTAAGTAGGGTAAGTTCTCTCTCTTTTAAACGCTTAGCACATATTATCTTAAGTTACTACAGGCTAAATACACGACTTGTTTCAGATAAACTGAGACAAGATAATTTATTTCTCCTTCTTTTTCATATGTTTGAGCCTTTATACACCTGACTGTAATGCTTGTAGTAAAGTAACGGATATTTACAGTGTTAATTGTACTAGACTTGACTTTGGAGTATAGTTAAAGCTCCTCACCCTGTCTTAGGCTATTGTTATTGCCCCTGGGATACTGCAAGGATAAGGATACTGCAGGAAACTCACTTTCTCCAGAGGAGCTTTTGCTGTCAGATCAATTAAATGTCAACAGATTAGGCAGAAACTTGGGGAAGTAAGAGCTGATAATCAGTGCAAAGTTTCTATTTTTTTTTTTCTTCACTGGTAAAAGGATGTGTGTTCATTTATCTTGTGATCCAGAGTAAAGTGAAGCAGGTTATCTCAAACCATCTGTACTTTGCATTAACTTGTTTGTCTTCCAATTAGAACGGGACAGGATAGATGAGATCAGCTGAGATCTAGCAACAAAAAATATCATTTTCCAAAGACTATGGTGCCTGCTGTGTTTCGGCTCAGAGATACGTGGATAACGCATGGGACAAAACTATTTAGACAAATGGCTAGACAAGCCCAGAACAAACAAAGTATGCAAAACTGCTAGGGTTTTCCAGCTCATTAGTAAAAATGTAACCATGTAACTTCAGATACCTCTGCATCAAATTCTGCTCTTAAGACGATTATGTGAATATAGAAAAGTATGCTAAACTTTACTGGATTCACACCATTGAAATGGTTGATTGTGTGACATCAACCACAAGTGCTTAGCAGTCACAGTAAATATATTCATTCTAGAAATGCAGTAATAGCAAATCCTTGCTGTATGTATCATTTCTCTTCCTTTGAATCTTCTCTAATTCAGATTAAGTACATCTTTAACAAAATTAAATCAGCATTTTGTACTTTTACTTTCTTCTCCCTATGTGGACTGATCAGGAAGTTGGTAGATGTTGGTTTATTTCCTTAAAAAAAAATAATTGGTTGTTTTGACTTTGTCAACATACATTAAGTAGGACTGCCTTTTCTTTGTATCTTTACTGACAAATCTATATTAATAACAATATCAATACTGTATTAAACTTGAACTATGGGAATAATTTGCAATCACATTGAAATTAGTAATGTCGCATATCGCATGACGAGTCATAGAGTATGGGAAGTAGAACTACTATTAGCTTGGGTTATTATTACCTTATTATGTCCATTTAAATAGGCTGTAATTCTGGGAATTTAAAGGTCATTTTGATTTATTCTGTTTAGTTTGCTATGTGTTTGGAAAACTAATTAAAGAACAAGCAACATGGTTATATCATTCTTAACAGCAAATATGTGCAAAGGGATAACTCATTCTGAAACCCAACAGAATTATGAACATTGTTATAATTTTCAACAGTGCTTCTTCTAAAAATGATTATTTTTCCCTTGCATTAAAATCGTTTTATGCAATTTTGCTTTTAGTATTTTGAAAGGGATGTCCTATGAATATTTTCCCCCAGGCCTGGAAGACTAAATGATCTCTAGTTAGTTTGAGCTTTCAGAAAAATGACAAAAATAAATAAATATGGAGAAAAATAATAATCTCTGAAATAGCCTTTAATCCTCATGACTGACCTACAATTTGTTCACAAAGTAATGACTGTCAATTGGTTAATGTTTCCACAAAGCCTTACACTGTGATGGTAATTCTTCTGCATGGACTATTCAGTGAAGTACCTAAACTTATACCTGTGCTAAATAGAAAATAAAACAATAAAATGCTGGGGTACCTTTAGCTTCGAGAGCCTTGAGCTCCGTTTGAATTGTAAACCAGGCTTAGACAGTGTAGTATAGGCAAAAAGTTTTACTCTGTCATGAGTATTTTACAGAATTGGACCACAATGAATAATGCTGTTTAACCTGGCTCTGAATTGAAGCCCTCTCTGATGGCAAATGTTGACCCACAGATCCCAGAGCATGGCTATATAACATGTTTGTGCAGATGCAGATAAGGAGGATTTCAGATAAATTTGGCCACCAATTGCTAAATGTGCCTCATTCTCCAGTACAAGTCTTGCAGTACCACATTTCTACCCCTTTCTACAATGTCAATGTTGCTGTCGCATAAATGCTACTTTCTTTACCATACTGACATTAATACAAAGGCTTCCTATCTGGAAGGAGTCAAATGGAAAAGAAAGTGTTTATTAATCCTGTACTTTCCTAAAAAATAACATTTCTGACAATATCAGTCAACATTTTTGTTTTGTGGTTTTCAGATTAAAACTGCATTATATCTATTTGAAAATGTTTCCCCAAGGCTGTGGGGCCTTGTGGAATTCAGTTTATGTGCATTTTTCAAAACCAAGCCAAAATAAAATAAACCCCCCCAAACCACACAAGGTCATGTTTTTTCTTTCCAAAACATAATAACCAAAACGCTATATATTTTTGGGTTGTCCCTGTGTTGAGTCAATTCATCTTCCACTTAACCATAAGCGGTCTTCTAGAATCATAGATAATAAGGCTGCCAATGATCTGTGCTGTCAATCCAATCCATCTCCCTGCAAATGTACAGTCAATATCCAATATGAGTCCATTTCAGAATATCTGATGCTAACTCAGTCAAATCATGTGGACTTCCATTTCCTTCTGGAGAGGGAGAAACAAAGGCAGCCCCCACACTGACAGATGAGGAATATGTGGCAAAGTTCTCCAGTCAGCTTTGCATCCCAATGAAATTACAACAGACTTGTTGAGCACATAACACCATGCTACTTTTGCGAGTCTGAAAACGTGTTAGTAACTCATAAAATTATTCAATATCTTATCTAGAATGTGGTGTTTCTTCAAAGCTCAATATTTTAGCACTGGTGCCAGACATATTTGACAGAGTATTTGACAGAGGGGAAGAGGATGCCACTTGTGCATCACCAGAAGCATTTCCCACAAATTTTGGGGATGTCACTGTAGTTCTTATTAAAAAAAAAAAAAAAAAAAAAAAAGAAAAGAAAAAAAATGCCCACCCATCTTATCCAGGGAGAGCTGACAAGGTTATCACCAGAGGCAGGTTGCTGGGGGCCCCAACTGACAATAAAAATGAGGGTGTGTGAATGTTAATATCCAAAGAGACAGATACCTGCTGGAAGCACTTGCCTGGAAGAGATGCAGGGACTGAGGGGAATGCCTTTATAAATATAATCCTCTCCTTTCCTCATCACAAGAAGTTTTGAGGCCAACCCATATCTGCAGTAGCTGTGATCTAAAAGACAACTACAGCACTGTCCTTTCGTTATTGTGCTCTTAATAATTATGCATGTGGAAACTTGTTAACCCTTACAGTTGCTTCTATGTCTGCTTATATGCAAGACTTCCACCAGCAAATCAGTCCTTCCATTCTAATGGCACTCACTTGACAAGATATGTTTGGTTTAGTGCACTGCTTCTATTTGTTCTGTGTGCAGTGTCACACGGCGATGTGATATGTAAGAAAACCAAACTGAGGAGCAATCTGATATGCACAAAGGACAGAGAGAGCAGGCTGTGACACAGGGTGGTGAATAAAAATTATTTTATTTTATTTTATTTTATTTTATTTTGCTTATTTACTTTAATATGACTCCTGAAATAGGATTGGACTGTGAGGCTGGATACCACTTCTTAACCCTGAAGTCATGTTTGTAGCAAGATTAACTAAGGTGGTGCAGAGCTCCAGAAATGCTTAACCTGGCCTTGGACTTGTTCATGTAATGAAAGACATTGAAGTACAGATGAATATTAGGCAAATATTCATTTGAAACTGTTACAGGAATTTCAGTTAAATGCTCATTTACCTACAAATATTTTTTGAAATAAAAGGGGAGGAGCAGAGCATACACCTCAAAATTCTTTTATATTAAAACTTATAGGCTAGCCCCGCTGCCTAGTATGAAATTCTGACCTGTCCTTGCTTCTTTTTACATCCCACCACAATGTCAGTGCAAACTGGGATTCAGCTGCAACTTCTCTATACAAAATTTCTTACCCTGAGATAGGAAAAATGAGTTAGCCCTACCCAGTACCTCAAAGAAACTCAGAGTACAGGTATAATGTCTGCTCCTTACTAAGTGACCTTGCTGGAAATAGATCTTTTGGTATTTTCTTTTCATTTTACACAAGTTTAGAAAGAGAAGAAGAAAAGCCCCGACCAACCAATGAAACAACCCACCAAAATGACAAAAAACCCAAACAAAACCCAGTGTTAGAACAAAGGCTGGAATCAGTGGACCAAGTACACCTTTGTAAGGGTATCCGATATGATGTAAATGAGAATGTATTCAGAAGACAGAATCTCTTCTCTAGTCCTTTGCTCTGACCACAATCTACACCTTTCTAAATGTTAAGCTATGGAGTATATCAGTTGCCTCAAGCTCTTTAAACACCAAGATTTGATTATTTTTCTGCTCCATAACCAGAGTTCATGCCACCTCTTACCATAGCTGAATGATATCAGAGAACAGCAGGAGACCAGGGCTGTAACTGATGTTTGAGTTACACCTCTGGATATGCTTTTATTTTTTTCTTTTTTTTTCTTTTTTTTTTTCCTCTGTGGGTGAAAAAAACGATTCCTTATATACAACTTGATCAAGCCCAAGACAACTTCAAGCTATGGGTTCCCTGGTTGTTTTACAATGGCATTAAACTTTAAGCAGCACTACAGAACAGCTAATAAGCTGTGTTAATGCTTCTCCACTTCATCCAGGAAGCTCAGATGACAAAGAGGGTAAGCTCCCATCTGTCTGCAAAAGGTTGTATAGACTTCCACTGAGTCATGAGCTGGACTTTGTTAATGTGTAATGAAATTAATTAAAAGCTCTCCCTTCCCCCAATATTGGTGAAATATTATGACTCACCTGGTTGCCTTCTGAGCATAATAAAACTTGACAGGATTGGAGGAGGGGGGGGGACATGGAGGAAGGAGGGGATGTGAAATATTTCTTCTCCGTCTTTGTGTCTTTTTGGCTTTGCAGTGCAAAGTCACATTCTGTCATGTTACATACACACCAAAATATTTAGAAACACACAGGGCAAAGATCAGCTTGCAAGCATGAGTTCATGAACTCTGCCAGCGTGCAGATCTCTCTGCCAGAGCAGCACAGCATCCCAGAGGCAAGTCAAATGAAAACAGTCAGAATAATACGCTCAGGCAACAGAAAAGGCAATTGTACAGCCAGAACCGATCCTGAACAGAATATTTTTTGGCATATATTGAGACCTTGACAAAAGAAAGCCTCCAAGGTTACCAGCAGAGTTGACTTAGTTTTTTATCTACATTTTCATTATTTTTTTAAAGGAGAAGGAGTGTTTAATTATCAGTTCTCAAGCAAACGGTGGTTCGGCAAAATGTCAAATCTCCAGCTGAGACGCCACCAGTTTGTGCTTGGGATTGTGTGCCAGGCGGCTGTATGGACAGGCGAAGACCTCCGACTGTTTGCTGAATGAATTTCCACTCGTGCCTCTCGACATTGATTGAAAGCGAAGGCTGCTGTTGGAGCCCTCAGGCTGTCTTAAGAAATCCATCCCTCCCCATGCTAGATCCTTGATGAGTGTAACTCAGCTTCAGGAGAGACCTGGTGAAGTGGGAGGAATTTAACCCTTCTGGCACCTGAAAGCAAAGCCCATTGGTTTGGGCTGATACTCAAAGCAAAAGAACAGAAAGGAAATAGAATAATAAAACAAGAAGAGGTTCCAAACAATTTTTTTTTTCCTTCTTCTTTTCCCTTCCTCAGTAAAGGATAAAATATATCAGCACAGAATCAGTTGTAAGGTATTCCTTTGTTTTGTATGTTTAAAGTAGACCTTCTTCTCTGAATCCATTTTAATAACAGCACAAAAATGAAGGAGAAAAGGAAGGCCATTAATTTGGCATGGAGAGTTAACTACAGCCCTTGCCAAAGGAAGGCAAGTCGGGCTAAATATAGTTTGGTGTAAATCTGTCTTACTCTGGTAGTGGTGCTTGAAGTATTTGTACTCACTGAAAATCAAATTTATGTGATTCTCTGGCAATGGAACTCTGATTGTCAAACCCTAAGTCTGAGTTAAAAAGCATGTCAGCAGGTTAATGTATGTTTTAATAGAAACACCTGACACCCCAATCCTACGAAGGTATAAATGGGTGCTGTCCCATTAGTGCCTTGCCAATCTGTTCTTTGCAGGAATGTAGCCCATGAAATTTAACAAAAGTTAATTTAACACAAGCAGCATTTCAATCTGCTTTTATCATACTCTGTAGCATTCCCAACAGAACTCAGTCTTTTTCGTATTTTTTAACAATAAGAATGAAATGCCACGAGAGGTAAATGAGACTTCAGTCTATTATATCAATGAACTAATGTATACTGTTCTTTTTTTGTTGTTGTTTTGGTTTAGGTTCTTTATTTGTTTTCCTTTTATGCTTCCCTCTCTGTACTCTCCTGCCTCATATTTCAGGGGCCATATTTTCATTCAATATTTGTACATCATGTAGCACAGTGGGGTTCTGATATGTCACTTGGAAATGTTACAGTAAGAGCACTAACATCTGCAGACAAACATAGAAAGTCCCTGACAACACAGACTACAGACGCATCAAGTAGAAATATTAAGAAAAAAGTCCTTCTAAATAGTAAAGAAAAAAAATCTACAGAGGAAGGAAGGAAGGAAGGAAGGAAGGAAGGAAGGAAGGAAGGAAGGAAGGAAGGAAGGAAGGAAGGAAGGAAGGAAGGAAGGAAGGAAGGAAGGAAGGAAGGAAGGAAGGAAGGAAGGAAGGAAGGAAGGAAGGAAGGAAGGAAGGAAGGAAGGAAGGAAGGAAGGAAGGAAGGAAGGAAGGAAGGAAGGAAGGAAGGAAGGAAGGAAGGAAGGAAGGAAGGGAGGAAGGGAGGAAGGGAGGAAGGGAGGAAGGGAGGAAGGGAGGAAGGGAGGAAGGGAGGAAGGGAGGAAGGGAGGAAGGGGAGGGAGGGAGGGAGGGAGGGAGGGAGGAGGAAGGAAGGAAGGAAGGAAGGAAGGAAGGAAGGAAGGAAGGAAGGAAGGAAGGAAGGAAGGAAGGAAGGAAGGAAGGAAGGAAGGAAGGAAGGGAACACAAAGTTACAGACATCTGTCTCACTGCTAAAGCTGATCAAAACCACCATCAATTAACACGGGATTTTGTTTAAAATTTCCCCCAACATTTCTGAAATAGGCATTCTCTTCTAAACCAAACTGCATAATGGACTTTTCCTTTGTTTCTTTGGTTTTCTATTTGTTTTTTTTATTAAAAAGAAGGATTTCATGTAATAAAATCCATTTTTACCTACATCTAAACCTAAAATACAAGTAGCTTACATAATGTTAAAAAAAAAAAAGTCATTTAGATCAGGTAAGTTGATTTGTTCTGTACTCTTTTGCATTCTAAGTTTCATTAATTTTCATTATTTTAAAGTGTAATTTTAGTCTCCCTTTTCAGAAACCCAGATAATTTACGTAAAATGAACATTGTCACTCAAAGGAAAAGTTTTCTCTGCAAATAGAGTTTCAAGTATAAAACCAAACCATGCCCTCTTGCTTTATTGGGCAATGAATACGACACTAATTAATCTTGCAACATGTGAGGCTTAAACTACTCCCTACTGAAATGAATGAAACACTTGCTATTGACTTCAGTGGATGCTGGATTGGTCCCTAAAACAGACTGATGAAAAGAGGAGGGAATCTATCCTTGGTTTCTGCCTCTGACATTAACCTCAGCCTCTGGTCCTGCAGTTTCTGCTCAAACTTTAAAGACAAATAGCTTCACCAAAACAGACCAACTTGCACAGATGGGATAGAGAAACATTGGTGCTGCAGTCTTGATCAGGAGTCTGAGCTTGACATATTGCCAAGATTATTTTCAAACCCCAGTATTCAGTGTGGTTTGTTGTTTTTTTTTTTCTCCTCCTTTCTTATGCCTTGATTTTTCTTTGTAAAAACACTCTTTGATGTGCTTTATACTTTTATTTCATTGTACAGAATGGCTGAGGTGCCCTAGAGGTCCAATAGTCTATTGTTTGAGACAAGGACTGCTAAGGTACCAACCCTTTTTTCCCACCATCTTCTGCATTAAGTGATTTAAATGGCAGGTAAAAGGACACTGTCATAAGGCTAGTTAGTATCTGGAAGTAATTAGTAAATACAAGTCACCTGAAGTTACTGAAGAAAATTAAATGCATCATACCTGCAATTCACACTGCTTTTTCCTCCATAGATGGCAAATATGAAAGTCTTACTCTTGCAAAAACAAAGATTCTTTCAAAAGTTGCGGGTTTTTTTAAATGTTATTTTTATTGGAGAAATTAATTTATTTGTTTAAAAAAATCCAAAACTGAAAAAACCACAAAAAAGCCCCAAGAAGGAATCAGTAAATTCATTGTGGGTACTGGTTTGGACTCTTAGGAAGCCAGGCTATTTTCATTACAACTTGAGTCTGTGCATTTTCTGCATGTGACCATCAGAACTACCATACCATCCCGGAACCACAAAAGATCTCTTTCAAACAAATGCTTCGGCTCGTGCATAAAATTTAGAGTGTGAATTCTCTTCTGCTGAAAACAGGAGTTTGCAATGTGGAGGGAAAAAAAAATAATACATGCTAGTTCTGCTTCCAAACTTAATGCCTAATATAGTGAAACACCTTGTCCAGTGGGATTGGGACATAAAAGAATTACAGGTTTATCCACATGATTTCTAGAAGTTAGAGCGAGAGAGCAGGAAGCTGCATAAACACGCACTCTCCTGACCTCAAGTTTTTACAGCCTTTATGAGAGTGTAATAGCTAAAATGGTTTCTTTTCTCCTAGTTTAGGGCCTGTGCCCTCTGGCTCAGGTATGACTTCCACAGTATAATGAAGAAATATTTCTAGTAGTCCTGCAAATGTAACCTCCTGTTATATGTTTACTCACATCAGGAGCATTATTCCAGCAAAAAGCCGTAGATAAGACAAGTATGGTCTAAACCTAGTATAAAAGCTCTGTGAATGTTCATTTATCTGAGTTTTGTCACAATACAGATTTTTTAAGCCTATAAAAAGGTCAGAGAAAAGGAATTTGGAAAATAAAGACACAAGATTTCTTCCTCAGCTTTAATGGCTGACCCTACTGTGTTCATTCTGCAAAAAGGACTTTTAGTCTTCAGTATAATTTTGGGATTGTAATGTGTTAAGTAAAGTGGAATCCTGTCTTGCCTGCTTATGAGAGACATTTTTGCTTTTTAGAGGAACACAGGAATATTTCAGCTAGATCATGCAAGGGTTTTTTTTAAGCTTCTATTGTAAATAAACAGTGTTGTAGTTCATGACTTGCTATTAGAAAGTGCAGTCTGTTATACCTAGTACAGATGTTCCCCTGTTGCTAGTGGTGTCTGTGCACAACACATTTTTCTTCAGAAATTTTAATCTGGAACACAAAGAGGGAATTTTAGCAGACAAAGCACTAGACACCCTAGGGAAAGCCACATTGTAATCTTCCAATTTCCTGGTTTGGGGGCCCTCCTATGCCCCTTTGCCTTTCTCATCTCTATGTAGCTCAGCAGTTACTCAGCTTGGAGAAAGGAAAATGTCTGAAAGTAACAATGAGTACTCTGCCCTGATGAAGAAATTGAGAGATATGTTAATTCTGTTACCTCTCTTTATTTAATTTGTCACCACCAAGAATAATCTGACTCCGTAGTTATCTAAGTATGTGTGAGGTTGTCAAACTCACAGAAAAATATATCCCCTCAATCATCTTCTTTCCAGAGTGAACAGACTCGTCTCCACTAGACTCTCCATGTTCATCTTGTTCTCCAAACACTTGGCTGTCTTCATGATGTTATTTTGCTAGACCCTCTCCAATGTAACCATGTCTCTTCCATCATGGAAAGTAGAGAATTCCAGTTGCAGTTCAACAGTGATGTGCAGGGCAGAAAGATCACTTACCTCAAGATGTGGGCAATGCTTTGTCTGATGCAGCCCAGAAGGCTGTTTGCCTTCTTGGTGGCAAGAATACATTGTTATCTCACAGTCAACCAGTCAATACGAACCACCCCAGGTTCTTTTTTTCCAAAGCTACTTCTCAATTTCTCTTCCCCTCTTCCACGAATGAAACAGCAACTACAAGAATAGGAAAAGCATAGAGAGAACTGTAATTTGCAAAGCTATACCTCTCCCTGTCAGGAAGCCAGATGCACCAAAAGCATTATAACAGAGAAGAGACATGGTCCACACTCCTCTGGGGAGCTGTGGGCCAGGGCTGACAGGAGAGTGGTGTGACTGGCTCCTGCATTTGTTTTCTGAAAGGGGGAGGGAGTGTTTGCTGATCAGCTGTGCTTGTGTTTAAACTGACTTCGGGAGTCTAATTGCCTGGTGTGTTCTGGAGTGTGTTTGCTTGCTGTCTTGACTTGGTTTGGACTAGAGTATGTTTGTTCTGAGTGATTTTGGAGTTTGTTTGCTTTAAAGGAGAGTAGGGACTTATCTAGACTGAAACTTGTATGTCTGTGCTGCTTACTTCACACAAGGCATTTCTATTCTTCAGAGCATCACTTTCTCTGGAGCTCTCTATTTTCTTCTTATACAAGCAAGGTATCCAATTTAGAAGGGGCTCACCACTTTTTTCACTGTTTCATTGCAAAAGGAATTATTTAGGAAGGAAGGAGAAAATTCCTTTAACATTGTTTCTGAAGGGCTCTTTGATATTTATTTTTGTTGTTGTTGTTTTGGCTTTTTTTTTCCCCAAAACAATAAATGGTATAGTTTAATTTGTAGGTTTTAGACATAATCACAGTACCTCTAACACTGAAAAAACTTCCATAAATTTATATCCTGTGAGGAACATGCAAAATAGAATTCAAAACCAGAATATTTAGGGTTAATTATATATAGTCTAAAAGCTTGTATCAACAACTAGCTTGCCAAGGGTAGGCAAGGCCTTAGCAAATTGTATTGTACAAAGACCCAAGCAAACCCAAAAACCTCAGAACACAACAAAACCTTGACCTGTAAGTTGCAGAATTTTCAGGTGATGAGGTTGAGAGGAAGAAGGAGAAAAAAGAAAGAGGAGGAGAAGGAAGGGGAGGAGGAGGAGAAGAAGAAAAGGAAGAGAAGAAGGGAGAGGAGGAGGAGAAGAAGGAGAAGGAGGAGGAGGAGGAGAAGGAGAAGGAGAAGGAGAAGGAGAAGGAGAGGGAGAAGGAGAAGGAGAAGGAGAAGGAGAAGGAGGAGAAGGAGAAGGAGAAGGAGAAGGAGAAGGAGAAGGAGAAGGAGAAGGAGAAGGAGAAGGAGAAGGAGAAGGAGAAGGAGAAGGAGAAGGAGAAGGAGAAGGAGAAGGAGAAGGAGAAGGAGAAGAAGGAGAAGGAGAAGGAGAAGGAGAAGGAGAAGGAGAAGGAGAAGGAGAAGGAGAAGGAGAAGGAGAAGGAGAAGGAGAAGGAGAAGGAGAAGGAGAAGGAGAAGGAGAAGGAGGAGAAGAAAATAATCTCACTGGTTTTATTTGTTCTTCTCAGGAAATTTTCAAAGTAAAATAGAATAGGTTCCCAAAGTAATTTTTATTGTTATGGCAGTAACCCTGACTTTCCCACAGTGCAAAACTCCCACTGTGGTGGTTTGTTTTTTGTTTTGTTTTGGTTTTTTTTTTCAGGGTAAGAGAAAATAAGCATCAACTGCTTCAATGTTGCCTTTGTCTTTTTGTTGGCTTGTTAAGATGCGTTGCGAGTGATGAGACAGGGATATATTAAGCAAAAGCACAGATCAAGGAGGCAGAAAGAGGAGCCCCAAACTTCTTTCACAGGAGGAGAGAATTACGGGAAGAGAGCTCTGAAACATCACCCGCAGTTTGGTGACGGGGGAAAAAAAGGTTTATTTCAAGGGGGGCGAATCCCTAGGATCCCGCTCGACGGGACTGGGGAAAGGGATACGTTAAAGGCGCGGGGGCAAGCAGCGCCCGGAGCGCGGCGCTGGCGGCAATGTCTGTGTTCGCCACTAGATGTCTCTGACTATTGCGCGCTGTCTCGGGCCGGTGCGGGCTCGGGGAACAAAGGAGGCAGAAGCGGGGCAGGAAAAAAGTGTGGAAGGGCTTGTTAGTTTGGTTTGATTTTGAGGTTTTTTTTGGTCTTCCTTTAAAAGGTAAATTTAGGCTTACGTTTGCCGTGTTAGGTAAATATCCTCCTTTTAAAACGCCCATGATCCTGCATATTGCAGCAATATCATTTTTTTCCCCTTTATATATATATACAAACTTCCTTTCATCACAGCGGATTCTGGTGTGTTTCTCATCATTCTTATGGCTTCCAAAATCCATAAGTAAGGTTGATTTGGCTTCTTTTTCTTGTTTTTATACAATAAATGAAAAACAAGTCTTAGGCTCCATACAGTACCCCTTGCATCAGTTTAACAGAACAGCTCTGTGTTGTCCCAAACCCACACTATTTGTTTACAGATGTGGCAGCTAAAGGAGTGAACCATCTTTAATAAATACCAATTGTGCTCACTGAAAACACCTAAGAAGATTTCGTGCATGTGCAACAAACATTTGAGGATGGTCAAACTCAGTTGAAAGCAGAGTGTGCATGCATCACCCATCCAAAACCTCCTGGAGCTTACAGTTTTTCCTAAATGGAGTATGTGATGTTACATGCCAAGCTTTTCCAGCCCGGAGTGCTGATGATAAGGGAAATACACTTATACACAAACGCATGCAGATATATAAGTGCTTGTTGCTTTTTTTTTTTTTAAAGTGTGCAAATATAAAGGCTAGCTCTTTGCTGCCTTTTTCTTGCAAAACCATGTATAGTGAGTTTCAAACTGTGTATAAAATGGAATTACTGTGGACCTGAGCTAGATACAGACATATAATTTAAAACAAGAGGGAAGCTTAAATAATGTACTGAATGTAATGGTATGTTTACCTCAGGAGCTATTCAATATGTAGCTGTCTTTTTGTGTGCCTTATGGGTCCAAATGGGAAGCAATATCTGGAAAGGGAGGCTAAAGTGTTAGCACTTTGTAGAAATCTGCAGGTTTTACTTTTATAAAAAGGCTTCCTCCAGAGCAGAGACAACCTGAGTCTGACAACTCAAGTGCCACCTCCAATTTTGCCAATGCCTTAATAATGTTCTGAGGAGGGTTAAAGCCTCTGGCATGTGTTAAATATATCACTTCATCAAGATAATGATCATTGGAAAGGTTTATTCATTGCCATTGTTGGCAACAAATTTTTCTCTGTGCTGTGCCAACCACACTGAAGGAAGGCATCTCCCTTTTCTGTGTTGTGATTAAGTGTGCTGGGATGTCAAACTAGAAAAGGACCTCTTGGTAGAGAGCAAAAGTGATAGGAATAGGAACTGAGATTCTCAGGGAGATAAATGAGTAGGCGAGATTTATTGATGAAGCATAGATAGTGCTAAGAGTAGAAGTTAAAATAGCAGAAAATGAGGTTCAAGGGAGTAAATTGAGGGAAGAGATTTTACTACAGGGAGAAGCAGCAAATAGAAAGTGTGTAGCCATGATAAAAGAGCGTGAAAAACATGAGCAAGAAACAGAGATTTTAAGCTATAAACATCACCAGATCCTCCCATGTGGGTAACCCATTTTAGCAATCTACCTGAAGTGTCATTATTGGAAATGAAATTTGGTATTTACATGATGGCTTTGAAAGGCGGTGGGCCACATGTATTGCCACTGTAATCCCACTGGTGTCACCACAGACTGTGAAGTTCCTCTGAGGAGAGCACACTTGGATGTTACACCTGCAGTTAATAAACCTCAGCACATCTCAGCCCCTCTTTTCTGATCAAAGGCAGTGGTTTGTTATAAACCAGACTGAACAGCTGGCTTGAGGATTTTGTGGCTGCTCTCAGGAACTGGGCAAGGTTGGCTCCACTGTTTAGCTAGTGTAGTTCTTAACTTATTCCTCAATTTACACCTACAACAGATTTGACCCAGAGCTGTAAAAACTTAGCTCCAACAGTCTTTGCTCTAGTTATTTAGTCCAATGATAATTATTTGTAGTGTTTTTAAATGCAGAGTGTTAGAAGCATAAATGATTACATTTGCTTGGATGTGTCTGCAGATAAGGTTTGTAACAATTGTAATGAGCTTTGAAAGAGAGAGTCTTAGCTAATTCTGGGTTATTGAAAGACAGTAATGCAGTGCAGCCACAAAGCATCAGATGGGAAAGATGTCATCTGAACTGTAAACACAAAGAGGATTGACTCTTTATAAGAATAAAGATTTCAGTTTGGGTTAGAAGAGCATAAACTTCATGTAACTCTTTCTGCATTGTTGAAGTTTGAATCAGAGCTCATTGTGGCTCAGCTAGATGCTAGCTCTCATTTAAGCCCAGGGAATGATTCTTGCCACTCACTCAGTTTAATACTGATCACAGAGCTGCTCTAAAGATTCTATAATTGAAAACTAATCACTCAAGATACCTCGGTCAGAGATTTCAAACTAGTGCAGTACTGCAGTAGCTAGCAGGGCAACATGGTTTATCCTGACTGAGTCAGTGGATTTGGGGTCAGGAGCCTGCCCTTTGCAGTGGAAGTACAGCCCAGAGCTATGATCCCAGGTATTACAACTGGTAAAAAAAAAACAAACTAGCTTTGGCACTCAGAATTTAAAAAAAAACCCAAAAAAACCCCAACCAAAACCACACATTAACTGCCTGGAAAAGTGCTAAGGACAGTAGTCCACCCAAACAGAACTTAAATGCCTTAGCCTTTGCTATAATGCAAGCAGGTAAGACACCAACATTTTTGTTTCAAACTCACAAGGGGAAAAACAGAATTCAAACAGAGTAGGCTGTGCTTCCTTCTGTTGCAGTGGTTAGTGTTGCATGGCTCCAATATGCTGTCCTCTCCAGATGATACTTTCAAAACAAATAACTCTATAATGAGTTCAACCGATGATTTGATTGGCTATACCAGTCCTGACAACATTTACCAGATCACAAAATATTTGATGATTCTTAGTTAAACCAAGGTAAATGTGAGAAAGATTAAAACTAGGCATGAATATTCAAAATGGTAGCAATGTCATCCAGCAAGGAAAAATATACTAAGTCAGCAACTGAAAAAAATAGATTGGGTTTTTGGTTTTATTTTCTATGATTTCTAGGCATCTGGTTTATAATTAAGAACTTAGCATTCTATATACGAGTCATTGCAATAATAATGTGAAAGGTCCTTGTATTCATATCTTATCTGACCAGTGAATTCCTTCAAATTATGCTGTTTTTCTGCTCTGGCCAATGCTTTCAAACAAAGTGCATTCAAAGCCAACTGCAAAACTCAACTCTACCTCAATAATTTTTTCACATAAGTACCTATAGAGAAACAGACACAGACACAGCTCAGCAAATCAAGCAATTTCCCTCCTCTGGGAAAGAAGAAAAAGAAAAAGATTATAGCTGTCCTGTCTAATCTGAAATATTTGAGACATACTGAATTACTGCACTGATGAGACCTATGATTTCCACGAGAAAATGAGACATGTAGGCTCCCTCTGGGAAGGTGTTTGACTTTAACAGAAACATGCATGTTCCCCCAGGCTGGGATGCGACTGGCAATGTACCATCGATCCGTAAACCGACTGATTTCTTATCCTGCTTGCCATGCACAGTGTTATCATCGAAGAAGCTGTTCCGCATTTAGATCAAGAAGCCACTGCAGACAAGCTCTGGTGGGGGTTCATGAGTGTATCTGATATCCTAGATGCCATATTTGAGGAAAGGAGAGATTAATGCCTTTCAGAAACTTCCAGCAGCTTGTGCTGTACTCATTTCAAGATTTTTGTGGGGGCCATCAATCCTGTGCATTCTCCCAGCTATCTGTCAGCCATGAAGAGAAGTTAGAGAAAGGGCTGTTCCATCCCAGATCCTCTCCATTCCCACTGTAGCAGTCTCTGTAGCCTCCAAATGGAAGAAGAAATTAAATTCTTGTTCCTCAATCCAAATAGTAAAGGTGTACAGGTGAATCATCAGGGACAGTGTGACAACCCTCTGCATTAAGAGGACATGAAGAATACCAAAATACAACAGGTTGGAGAACCTGAAGTGTTGCAAAGTGACACATTCCTCTCACCTGTGCTCGTCTCCCAGTGTTTTAGGCTCTCCAAATACTCCGCTCTTATAGATCCGTATCACATATCTACCAACATCCTTAGTCACCTTCTTTCCTCCTCCAGCAGTGTAAACCTAATCAGCCTTTAATAGTGAATCATTGTACTGACTGTCCTTGGATTTGGGATTAAATGAATGAAAAAAAAAAAGATTAGCAACTAAAAAAAAAAAAAGAAAAATGAAGCCTCCTTATAAGCATAAAGTCAAAGCATAGTATTGTTTGTTAAATTTACAGGTATGTTCATAATCTCCAATGCAGAACACAGAATTGGGATACAGCAATTCCTGTTTGACTGTTATTTCACCATTTAACACCAGTCAATACACTCCATGTCTTTCTCTGTCAGACTCCTCATCAAAAGGACAATCAAAACCCCAAAACAAGACATGTCATAAATCTCAAATCCGATTATTGGAATTAGGCTTTAATATCTATTGACAAGGTTTTGTGAGAAGTTGGTAGGTTAGTAGCAGTCCAGCTATGAACTCCCATGTTTTCATCTGAAAACATATAGGCAATGGGTTTGAGATGGAGAGAGAACAATACCACTAAAGGAATGAAAGAATGAATGGTTAGAGAGACAAACAGTGAAGGAATAAGTAGAAGGAACTGACTTTCATCACTGAAGGTAAATAGAGTGTTCTTTTTAATTCAGGCCCCCAAACCAGTAGTGTATGGGTTAAAAAGAAAAGAAGGAAAAAGAAAAAAAAAAAAAGAAAAAAAAGAAGAAAAAGAAAAAAACCTGAAAAACATAAAATGTAGGAACTTCTAGCCCATTGTTCATGTGACAGATGACTTTGTAAATGTCACACAACTTTTCCCCTCCCATCTGAAAAAAGAAAGAATTTGATCGATTCCTCCCTACTCCCCCCTTCTTCCCCAGGCAACTTCTGCAACTGATGCAAAGCATACCATTCAGTGTCAAAGTCTGTTACATGCTGCTATTTCCTAATAATATTAAAATGAAAATGAAAGTAGCTCCCAAACAATCTTTAAATCAATTCTAATGTGATCAAATTGAATATCTCCCTCTTTCTTTTCTCCCTCCCCTCTCCGTTCCCTGTCTCTCGAACGTTTACTACAGCATTTTGTCTGTAGCAATGGATTCAATTATCACATTGCTGATTGGTGTCCAGTCTCTCAAGTTTGACATAATTGTTCTGTTCAAAGGGTTGCTGTACCTATCTTTTTAATGTGAATTTTTTTTTTCCCACCATGACCTGAAGCTGAAGCGTGTTTTTGGTGTAATTGAACTGACCGTAAAAAGATAAGAACTTTTACAGTGATGAGGAAGGAGGTGACTTCTGCCTCTTCTGGTCTAAGGCTATATTTTCCAGATCTTGTCTTTGTATATACTACCCTTGATGATTACCATAATTGTTGTTTCTGGATACTCCATCCCTGTTTCTTTCTGCTTCTATGGAATGACCAGGAATAAATTGTCCTTTGGCACTTTTCATAATTCTAACTGGCACTTGACTTCTTCTGGATAACTAATGGCATTTGAAGAAAGCTGAAAAAGTGTATAAAATAGTTGCACCATAGGTTTATTTTTTCTTCATATAAATGAAATTAAGATTGTTTTATTATCAGACATTTTGAAGTAGACAAAATTCATTTTTAATGTATCAGTCATTGTAGCTTGGAAAGCATGATTCTATGGTACGCAAACAAAAACTTAAAAGAACTGGCCTGCAGTTGGCTGATTAAAAATGATCTTCTTACAAGAAGTTAGAAAAGTTAACTAAGAAGTAGGGGAAGAGAAAGTTGGTAGTGTTGGCTTTAATAATTAACATAGCTTACTTTGTACAGATGAAAATAATACTGAGTGTTGGATCCCAAAATATCACATAAAATGAGCAATCAGAGCTCAAAAACTCCTTTAAGTGGAATTCCAGAGAGGTCATGGTTCATACCTATCATTATCAAATAGTTTTAACAAGGACCTGGGGAAAAAAGAAAAAAAAAAGCGGAATATTATTACTGAGAGTATTTTCAGTTGACATCAATTTGGGTATAGGAATAAATAATGAGCAAAATAGATTACTTACTTGGAGCTCTCTAGATTGCTTGATAAGCTGGGTGTAAACAAACAATTCAGACCAAGTCTGACATTTCAAATCCAGGGAAGAAAAAGAATTAAAGCTGACTACAGAAACAGAAGAATAATGCAAGGAGGTAGTGACCCAATTTTTAAACATGGCTATAACTGCTGCTCTTCTAGATTCCCTTTGTAAAGTACTTTTCACATCAGGTTTCAGACACAATTTTTTTCTTACATGGCCCCATATGAATTGAGCATTTAATTTGATTTGTCTGTGGGGACAGGACAAGCCAGTGGAATAGGCTGCCCAGGGAGGTGGTAGAGTCTCCTTTGGAGATATCCAAGTCTTGTCTGGACGCCTATCTATGTAATATGAGATAGGGAGCCTGCTTTGGCAGGGGGGTTGGACCTGATGATCTCTTGAGGTCCCTTCCAACCCCTAAGATTCTGTGATTCTGTGTGATTCTGTGATTCTGTGATTTGACTCAGCAGAGGTAAAACATATGTGGAGATTTGATTTGTCTGTAAGTATCCACATAAAGACCATTGTGGACAAAGTTGTAACGATGTTCAAAGGCTGGTTGTTAAAGGTACAGAAATTGAAACTGAAAAAAAGGATAGATTTAAACACTAAGATGATTAACCACAGGAACTATTTGCCAAAGATGACAGGTTTTCCATCTCTAGGTGTTCTTAAAATGGGTTTGCTATTCTTTTCCAACTTCAAACATAGATTTCGGACTCAATCTAGGAATTAATATAAGGAACTCCCAGGGCTTGCTTTGTGGAAAGAGGTTTTCCTTTATTGAGAGAGCTAAGAAATTATACTGTCAGCAATGCCTCATTTGGCCCAAGATTGTACCAACTACAAAAGTTATCATGAGGCATTTACCCACACATCTTCTGCACCAAGCCAAATTTATTAGCTCTGTGGACATGACTCAGAGGACCAAGATTGCACTACTAACTGTTTATCTGCTTTTAAGGTAGCACCTATTTTCCATGATACTCTCAATCTATTCAATTCTGTCCTGAATTTGACACTGCTTCAAGCCATTTATTATGATTTAGAAAGTAATCCTCAAGACTCATGACACAGCTGCTTTTGTCACAATAATCACCTGAGCACAACATGTTTCTGTCATGAAGTTTGCTAGGTTAATTGAGCTTCACAAAACTTGCAACAGGGTTTGAGATGCTTGGATAAAAGTGTTTATATTGGGTAAAATCACTGTTAATATCCTTTAAAACCTCTCAGGTATAGTGGTGCCTAGTTAGAACATTAGCAGAGTATTGTTAGTATATACCTCAGCCCTTGATCTTTTTTTTTTTTTGAGATTCAACACTAAATCATTAGGGATGGAATAGGGACCCTAGTGGGTGGCATATCTTATGCTTGTGCTTCACAGCAAGACTGAATTCATTTTCCTTAAGCCATTACTGTTAGACTGATTTCAAGTCCGCCCTTGAAAGCTTCTAAGGGAAAGTGGTTCTGTGACCTCCCTTGGCAGTTTGTTCCATGGCTCTAGCTATCCTAATAGTTATAAAGTTTATCTTAATCATTAACTTAAATTTCCCCTTTGTTGCAGCTTCATCCCATTACTTCTTGTTCTGACCTTGGTGACTAATTAGAATAATTGGCCTCTGACCTCCTTCTATTATTCTTTATGTATTTGGAAGAGACATGGGTGTAGACCAGAAAATGTGGAACCATATTCTAAAACCCTGAAACTTCAGGAATACATACAGCCTTGGGACTTCTTTTTGACCTACAGTAAGGTTAAAAACCATATGTAGAAGTTAGAACAGCATCACATCTTTAAAAAAGCTATCTCTTGTACTAGAGTTGTTATGTAGCTTGATCAAATTGTCCATATTAACAAGCCAAAAAAGGTTAGCTGAACTGAACTTTTGTCCACAACTAGTTACTCAAGTCAGGTCCCCCCACACTCAGCCACAAAGGTAATAGGGAGGCATTAGTAGTGTAGAGCAGTGCCAAGTTTTCTGTCAGAGGAAGCTGCCTGGAATCCACTGCTATAGTACCTGGATGCTGCGAAATCGTAGCAGATCTATCCAAGAAGGTTGGGATTTTTCACCATCCCTGCTTTAAGGAAGAAGAGTAGAAAAGGTCAGAATCTCAGATATTTGAGCTGATATTTTTACTGGTTTTGATAGAGTAAAAGAATCCATGACTGTAAGATACAATTTTTTATGTTAATCACACCCTTCCCATCCCTCTGAAACTTATCTGTTGAGTTTAGGATTCAGGATCTTCTCCATAGTCACAGGTGCATGTTGTTTTTATTGGACCCTTTCATTCATGAGATTAAGGATTGTCCAGATTCAAAATATTTGTCTTTTCTATGACACTCTTTAGTCTTGATAGTGACAACTGTGGAACTGCTTTTAATTAAATAATTTTACATTTTTAATATATATATATTACCTTACAAAGGTGGATCTTGGATACATGGTCAGGAGAATCTATTTCTTTCCTACAGAGTTTATAATTTCTTTTCTGTACAGGCTGGCATGTACTTAATGCTATTATCCAATGCCATGAGTTTAACCAAGAGGAACTTCAGTCCAAAAGATACTCATGATACTGAGATCATAGAGATTTTGGCAATCTCTTAAGGCAGATCATTAATATATCATGTATCCTTAGTCCTCCCATCCAGAAAATATGATGATTTAAGAGCATCTGTCTAGAGGAGGAGCATCTGTCTTCCTCTTATTGGATTAGAACCCAATGGTTAGTTCAGCCGTTGACATTGTCTGAAGTTGCTTTTTCTGCAGAAATCATGTCTTTTTAATAGAATTCTTAAAAATACTAATCAACAATTTAACATTATCAACTTTTTTTTAATAAATAATTTTAAAAATGTAACTTATATGTATTTAGTTTCTATTACACTGTGGAAAAGGGTTACAAAAAATTGGTATATTACTTATGAAAAAAAATAAAAATCCCAGTGCCTCACAATTTGTTTCCTCTATGTTTCTTGTAATGAGGGGAATAATCATAATTTTGTTTATACACCTCTGTAGCAGTTTTATTTCAAAGACCTCTGCTTCTTCTCCCTTATCTGTGGAAATCTAATATTACTGTTCTTAGTTGTGCTTCTCTGGCACATCGACATTGTTGGCATCAATGAAATCTGTAACTCATTGATTTCAAGAGTAGTATATGGGAGCAGACCTTTCATTCTCTAATAAATTGATTTTTCCTCTAAATTTTGAAGGAAAATAATTTGGTTCATAGAACAGCACACTCAAATTCAGTGTCTAGGCTCACAAGTGATGGGTGAAGAAATTGAACAAGATTTCCTTCTGCTCCATTCTTCCCTAGAAGATACTTACCTGGGATAGTACAGCAATGGCATATTGAAGTCTTGGTCCTAAATTAGGTAGGTAGATAAATAAATTTTACCAGTGGGACAAGATTTCATGTCCTGCTTGACAGTTGTGACAGAAGGTAACTTCTGAGTTACAGCACCTTATCATTCATGGCATGTCACAAAATATTAACACCCTTGACTATGATTAAGTAAGTGACACATCATAATAACTTATCATATGTCTTGAGGTAAGTTAGAAGTCAGTGCTGGCCCCATTTGATGATCTCAGCTCCTGCTTAATGTGAAAAAAAATTAGATTGTTTTCAAGCTAAGAGTCAACATCACATTGAGACACACATTGAACAGCATCTTTACTTATAATTACAATGAAATGGAAATAGTCCTATCAAAGACTAGGAAGAACTATATAATCATCAACACAATTCTTGTTTGTGCAATACACATTGCTCTGAAATGGAATTATAGGTTTTGTATACAGGTCATTTAACTTTGGGACAGAAGAGGGTAATGCAGACTCGAAAGGTCTGAATTCCCATCGACTGATGGTCATTGTCTTAACATGGGAAGGAGGCTGCCAAAGTGATCTATGGTTATGCAAATATGTTTGCTATTCGAAATAGACCCAAGAAGAGATAGTATCTTTTCTTCTTTATTCACAGTATTATTTAGGGATATTAAGATGTATTTAATGAGAAAAAAAATCCCTTTCTATCAAAAATATGTTTTCTAAAATATTAAAATTGTGAAAACATTACTTACAAGTTCAATGCATATAAAAAGAAAAGCTTTTTTTTTTTTTTCTTGGAAATCAAAATAATGTGGGGGTTTTTGTTGCCAAAACTCCAGCTATTTTTACCTGTCCTGATCATTCAAAAATACTACAGGTTTATGGATTTTTTTTTCCCCACAACACACTGCATACAACAATTCTGAAGATTTTTGATGAAAAGTGTAATAAAATACCTATTTTTCAAAATCAATCATACTGAAATGCAGACTTTCCCAACAAGCTTTTATCTCTATTCATTTGAAACCTTCAAAGGGAGGTATCAAACAGTCTTAAGAGTGTATTTTTTATCATTTACATTAGTTACTTTGCAATTCCATATTTCATTATTCTATGCAGCTTGTATCAGGTGTCCTAAGATTCTTTCTCTTTGTATTATAGAGTGTCTTGATCACAGTTCATCTAAGGTAGAGGATCACTTAGTTTTTCCTCAAAGGACTGCAGCTGAGATCCACATCTCCCAGGAGACCATCTGTGATACAAGGTAAGTGACTCCCAGGAGGATGTCACACAAATTTACATCAATTAGTACATTCAGACACCAGAACTATCAGGTAGCCTGTGAAAGGGAGTGAAAATAAATAAATTAAATTATTAAAAAAAAATTAAAAGCACAAAATAACACCTCCTCAATATTCATTAATGTGCTCTTTGCGTTACCCTGAAGGAATATGAAACTGGAATGGAGAAACTTGACCATGGAGGAGGTAGTACTGCTGCCTCTGAGTGACTCTGATACCACTCAGGTGTATTTCCATAAGCTTGGTTCAAGGCTTATATATTTATACAAAATGCAGTGTATTCCTACTTCTCCAAGGCAAACAACTCACACAACATTTAACACGCATAGTATCTGATTTACAGTTTAATAACATGATACTATTTAAGATGAAAACCGGGTAGAGGCAGTCAAAGGTTTCATAGACAGAGCTACCCACACATGGAGAACCCTCCAGGAGTCATTTCTGCCATCCCAAAGTAGGGAAACATAGTGTGCTCCACTGTTTCAAATGTCCTTAGTGTCAAAAGAAAATCACAGAATCACAGAACGGCAAATGAGTGAGGGTGTAAAAGTTTAGCATAAGTAGTGAAACACCCAAAGTTCAAATGTAATAAACTTTTTAGTTTTGTGTTCCTGCTTTCACTGAGACTCTTCCATTGTCGTATTTGATTTCCACATTGACCACTCATACGTTATTAGCATATACTATGATACGGGTTAAAGATAACCTCTCTGAGTAGAGCAGAAAAGGAGGAGAAAGAAAAAGTCTGTCAGGGAAATATTAAATTACACCTATTGTTCAGAAACACAACGGTCATTGCTGATACTATAAAGCAGTCGTAACTCAAATGCCCCTGTGGTACATGTATGCTCCTAGTACATTTTCATATTGCTTCCTGAGTAGGTAGCAAAGTCCTGTGACGTTTTTGGATAAAAAGAGGCTGAAAACAGAGAGAATAAGTGGCATCGTTGTGACCATACATATGATATGTGGCAAAGCAGGAACTTGAATGAGGATGTAACCATTACAGCATCAGTCATCTATCTATACTTCTTAAAACAGCAGACGGACAAGTACCAGCCAAGAAAACTAGATATACAGTGTATTAACAGGAGTTTGTATGGGCTCAAGCTGAGGAAATCAATTACTTAAAACTGTTGAAATCAGATGGATAAGTATAAGTAAAATCCTCATATTAATTATTAACTCCTTTTAGCTTTTTATTTTATCAGAAGAATGGTGGAAAAGGGAAAAAAAGAAAAAAAGATGTCTTTGTATTAGGAGTGATGACAAAGATTTTTTTTTTCCCAAGAAAGTCTGTAACAAGGCTTCATCAATTATAAATGAAACAAGACAATGGCAAAAAGAACACTTGCAGGTTGTAGAGATTTTTGGGGTGGTTTTTTTGGCTGTTTTGTTTGGATTTGGTTTTTTACTCCGTTATTCTTCCTTTTCTCTCTTTGCTCTTGTGCTCCTTCCTCAACCAGGAGCAGTTCTGCTACAGCAAATGCACACTTGGTATGCAGCACTGATCCATGGTCAGACAATTTTGACATCTGCTCCCTGCAAGATTTTGGGGCGGAGGTGTGAGTGGGGAGGGTTAGGGGGTTGGGTGCAGTGGGAAGAAAGGAAGGGGGCTATGTAGACTTGCGTGGATATAGAACATTTTGCTTCAGTGGCCTTTTCCTTCTGAGTATGTAGTCCTATTTCCAGACTGGAACCATCAAAGTCACATGTGCAAAGACACCATTCAGTATGGAGATTTAATGATAGATATTAA
Organism: Laterallus jamaicensis coturniculus; assembly: GCA_022605575.1. Classification (NCBI taxonomy): domain Eukaryota; kingdom Metazoa; phylum Chordata; class Aves; order Gruiformes; family Rallidae; genus Laterallus; species Laterallus jamaicensis. The sequence continues at coordinate 1,089,543 of JAKCOX010000056.1, forward strand.
TAATATGCAGTCACAGGGGAGGAAAAAAGTCTTTCAAGATCTGATGATAAGTTCTCTTCTTTCTGCCTGCATCATGTCTACTTTCAATTCTGCTGAGGAACTAGTTTGCTCTTTCTCAGTGCAAACCTCCCTTTTCTTCTCTTTTCTTCTCCCTCTCCCCCCCCCTTTCTTTCTTTTCTTTTCCTTTTAGGTTCTCAATTTTTCTTTTTTATCTTCTATGTCTTTGTTCCTCTTCTCTGTGGACCCCTCTGCCGAGATCAGCTTTCTTTTGTTTTTGCCAGTTTCATTTTCACTTTCTAAAACTCATTATTTCTTTTGATGACCAGCATTCATCCTTCTAATAATTCAGATATAAAGAAAGACAGTATGTAAAGAGAATAGCTAATAACCTCCTCTGTTAATGTTTCAGTCTGCAACAGGAACTGACATCCTCAGGAGGACATGGTAACAAGTTTTGGAGGAACTTGTGAGGGACCTGCCATGGAAATTAACAGGAGAGACCCTAGTCACAAAGAAAGAAAAGCAATTTTTTCCCTGGTCTGGTGACAGCCCCTTAACTCATTTGCGTTTTCTTCTCAGAGGCATAACAGAAAAAGCCTACATATGGGAAAAGATGATGCAAGGATTGATGTTCAAATATTGTGAAAATGGACCAGATCCTCAACTGGCATAAATCATCACAGACCCACAGGAATCAGTGCATCAATGCCAATTTACACCAGATGAAGACCTCACCCAATAAATCTCTCATGCTCTGGATAAAGGGGTGATTGGGGGGGAAACATATGGGGGAAACACATAAATATGAATTAGTGTCTAGTCAAATAGGCAGTGAAAGAGAAACACAACTTCTGCTTATTGATAGCTATGAAAAAGTCTTGTTTTGGAGAGAAATCACATTCCTGGGGATGCTCTGTGCCCTTGCTTCTGCTGCTCTGAGGGAGATGATGGCCAGTGTAGTACCTCAAGTGCTTGTCTGAAGGTTCAAAGGAGATCAAGGCATTGATTCCACTTATGCATAGGGAGCTATTAAGAAGTAGCTGTTTAAATGGAAGAGAAACAATCCTCCTGCTAGAGCTCTTCCTCACATGTATCCACTTTTCACCCTGAAAACCCCAGTCAGGGCGTGTCCTGAGCTGGTACTCCATGTGCAGTATCTCCTCTACCGGCCAATCTGCTCTCTAGCACTTGAGAATTTTGTGATGGTTAAATGAAATACTGTATCTGATTCTTCATCATTGGTGTCTCCTTAGTGTTCAAAAGAATGGATTGAGGCTTGCTTATGTTTTTGAGCAATGAGATTTAAAGAGTGTTACATCTCTGCAGTGTTGCTGTAAGACAGATAAACAAAGCTATGAACCACTTTCCTGTACTTGTTTCCAATAGTACTTTCCATCCCCTATATGAATACAGTTAAGAGGAAAGTGGGAAACAGGAAAAAAAAAAAGAGAAAATGAAAAAATAATGCAAGCAGACTGAAAGAAGGCAGGCACAGAGGTAGGTTTTTTTGGGAGGTAGGATGAAACTGAAGTTTTGCTCTGTTCTAAATGTTCTAGGTTGACAAATGCTAACAGCTTTGAAGTCTACAAGTAACACTCAGATATTGTCAGTCATTCCATGCAGTACTGGAACTCTTCTTTATAACTTGCTGGAAAGTTCTTTGGGAATTTTTTCTTCTCTCTCTTTTTTTTTTTTAAATTTCCTTTTTTTTCTAATGCAATTTATATTTAAGTATAACAGAAAAAATAAACTACATATCAGTCAAAACTAAATAGCAGCTTCTTGTCAGAAACTAACACAGAGACACTACTTACCCAGTGACAAAAGTGAACAGTTTCTCATTTAACATAAAAAAAGATGGAAAAGGAAACTATCAGATCTAAGGAAGGGGATTGAAAAATGTTATACATAAATGGGCAAAATTACATTTAGGCTCCAAATGAAAATATTCTGTTTCTGTTCATCTCTGGAAAACTCATTGGAACAAATAAATAGGAAATACTTCCATTTTTTTACTGATACAGCTTGAAAAATCAAAAATCATCAAGGTTCAAAAAAGAACATTATTGAATGTCATTTCCCTGTCAAAGCAGGGAAATTGTGTCACAATCTGAACAGGACAGCAAACAAGCACAGACAACCATGTTTAGCAGGTCATGAAGATTTTTAACAATTTAATTAAGAAAACAGCAAAGGAAAGTAAGGAATTGACCTTAGTGGCCAAGCAGGTCCTCTCCAATTTTATGTGTTTAATTAATAAAAACCTGCTTTTGTTATAGTAGTTTGGTGTAAATCTTTCAATGTCCATTCTTAACAGGCAAACTCACACAGACCTTCCCAGCATCAGAACTTTACTATATAAACAGTGACACTTGGTTTTCCTTCAGAGACATTGAAGGGATGAAAAGAGCCTAATCTGCCTGCCTACACTAGGATTCTGTGGCATACTGAACTAGACAGAAAAAAACCTACAACCAAAAAACAACTTTGATATCTCTTTCGCTAGGATATCATAGAACAGTCTGGGTTATAAGGAACCCCAAGGATCATAGAATTCCAACTGCCCTGCTACAGGCTGGGCCAACAACCTCCATACAATCTAGACAAGATTGCCCATGGCCCCATCCAACCTGGCCTTGAACACCTCCAGTGTTGGGGCATCCATCACCTCTCTGTGCAGCCTGTTCCTGCCCCTCACCACTCTCTCTGTAAAAAACTTCCCCCTAATATCTAATCTAAACTTTCCCTCCTTTAGCTTTAATCTATTCCCCCTTGTCCTGCCATTATCTAACCTTTAAAAAATTGATTTCCTTCCTGTTTATATGCTCCCTTCAGGTATTGGAAGGCTACAATGATATGGTTGTATTCTTTCTCCTTCTCTTCTCCCTTTGTTTCCTCTTTTTTTTTTTCCTTAGCTGTATTTTTAGACCTGTTCTGCTCTCTGTCCCTTTTATATTACTACTAATTCTTCTTCTGCCACTTCACCCTTTTCTCCCTGCCCTGTCCCTGTACAGCTGCAAACAAATCCATTCACCCTCTTACCCCACCACTGTTATATTCTGATTCAGATCACTGTGAATTTTTCCACCCACATAGTCCAGATCCCTTAGTTATTTTATGTATGACCTGTATTTGGGGCAGCAGCTCCCATTGTTTCAACTGCTTCTAAACAAAGGACTACTTAATTGTTCCCTCATTTAGCTGCAAGAGGAGGTGGCTGACAAACACACCCACTTCTCTAAGGTTTCCCCCACCATAATGAAGCTATTTTGTTATTTTCCTCAAATTTAAAATGCAAGAGAATAACGGGCTAAATTTGTTTTGGCAGATGAAACTCCACGGAGGGGATGAAATATCAAGCAGTAAAAAAGGAAAAAGAAAGTGAGAAAAAATGACTACTGAATAGAAACAAAAATGTAAAGATAAATGCATATTTAAGTTATAAAAATGTTCTAAAAGGTCCCCAAGGAGGGATGCAGGACTTTATTCAGAAGAAGGCAGTCTTATCAGGGGTTACAGTGTATAAATATTGAAAAGCTCCTAACAGGTTAGCCACACTGCTAGATGTCAGTGCGTGCTTTTCAAGATCCAACTTGCAGCAAATTGACTGTGAAAGGAAGGCCAGAAAAAAAGAAGAAAGAGAAAGAAAGGAAGGAGAACTGCTTGACAGAAGGCCTTCAAACCCCCTTTTTTTCCCTTCTTATTCAGCCATACTGCATATAAATGCACTTAAACATCTCTGAAATGCCTTCCTCATACAACCCCTTCCAACTTCTGTCTTGGACGATGATTTTCTCAGAAACCTGCCTCTTTTACTTTTGGAGAGAGAGAGGAAAAAAAATATATTCTCCTTGCCAATAACACCTATGTGAAATCTCCTCAAAGGACAGCACTTTTTGCACCTATGAGTTTCCACCACAAGCTGCCATCTGCCATAATGCATCTCTATTTTAAGCTTTAGAGTCATGTGACTTAAATCCACATAAGTGTTGATTGTACATGATTGCCTTTTATTGATTCTTTCTGGGACACAACTTGCCTGTATCCGGCTTTATATATAGTTTTACTTTGGACTTTTCCTCCACTCTTTCTGAAATACTTTCTGTTCCTGTACTTCCACTTATACAATTATTCTTTACTGTGGTGGTGCCTGGGAATTTCAGGCAGTTAGAAGAAGTCTCGTTATGCTATATGTGCAACAAGTGTTTCCCCAAGAACATAAAGAAGACCTCTGCCTTGTTCTGAAGAGTACATTACACTGAAATAACAGCTAGAAAATCTGAAGAAAAAAAAAAAAGGGTGACAACTATTCTCAAATGGGGGTTGGGAGGAGGCGGGTATTGAAGGGTAGTTTGAAACAAATATTGCTTTGCTTTTTTATGGGGATAAGTAAGACTCATAGTCCTTTTTTCTTTGGATCATTACATTGCAATAGAAACTACATATTGATGCTGTTTCTACTTGTCTTTTGCTAGACTACTTCCAGGATGAGGGTTTTTTGGATATCTCTCATCATACTTAATTGAGATGTTTAGAATGATAGTTTGGCACCTTATTTTTTCTGATCATCAGAATCTACCAAGAACTACGCAGTTATTTCTCTGATTTGTTTGTGTCCTTCCTCATCTCTTTACAAATGCTGTGGTGATACTGCTTTCTATCACACTTGTGACAGTGTTAGTGCTATTTTGGGGATCCCTATATGGATCTGAATTTTAATATATAAATTATGCTCAGCTTCCTTCAAATTTTCTTAAAACTAAAAACTGACTCATGTCTTCTCCAATGTTTATGATTTACGTCCTTTTTCCACGCAGGGACTGAACAGGTATCCTGAGTGCCAGTGCAACCCTGATCAAATCAGCATGTTACTCATATGTTTAGAGTTAGGCACCTGGTTACACTATCTGCCTAGTGAGCAGCTGAGTGAGTGAAATGGCTCGTGAACATCCTGAGAACAAATCTCCAGATTTATCTCCAAAAATAGTTGCTAATGCTTTAAAAATATAATTTCCCTGTATTCAGTTAGGAGGGAGTGTAACTCCTCTTTGGTAGGATTTGACTTCAGAAAATAAATAGACAGTTGAGAAGAAAGATAGATCTGGAATGTTTTCTGCTTTTACAGACTTCTTTATTCTTTTTTTTTTTTCTTTTTTCCTTAACCTCCACCCCCCAACCTCTATTCCCCCTCCCTTCCCTTCTTCTCTTTAAATGATGGACTTGAGCTCAGATCATTTGCAAGACTTTTGGATACAGATCAGCAACTATACACAGAGAGTATGAATCTTGAATCTTCCATTTCACACTCTGCCTGAACAGGGTAATAGCTTGAGGTGCTGTCAGGACCTTCATCTGCAAGAAATGATGAGAGTAGCAAACTTTCTGTGATTACACAGCTGGGGAACAGGCCACAGGATCTTTGGATGACTGAACCAGAAAGAACTAAAAAAGCATTTGATTTTTACTGATGCTTACATGTGTGCACGCTGGAGGTGATAAATTAAAGGAAGAAGGACTCTATATTCCTCCTCTGGATAGGAGGTAGATCAGATGATAAAGTTCAGGCTGAATTACAACTAATTCAGGGTGTGACATTGCTAAAGGCTGCTTAGCAGTCTTGTTTGGGGATGGGGTAACCAGTGACCCCAGTTGGGCTTTGTGGGTGGATAGGGAAAGAAAAAGTTGTGAGGACACATGACTCCCAGGTTTATGAGAAAGACTATATCCTGGATATGTACCTAGGAGCTGGGGGTGGGGGGGGTGCCAGGAGGAAGACGTAGGGAAGGAATCTTTACAGATTCCACCTCTGTCTGGGAATCACCCCAAAATCTTGGTGATTCAGTATGTTTTGTCTTTCCTACAAAGGGATTTGACAGAGATTTTTGCTCACTGTTTCATTATGGATTAAATTTGTAGAAAATCCAACATCTTGGACATTTGAGTGAAGAGACCCTGTGGCATTTAATGCAGAAGACCACTGACATGCAGATGTCAAGCTGACTGTCTCAGGAAAGGTACTTTTCCCACACATTTTCTCAAGCAATACTATGAAAATATATTTTGCATGTAGCTAGCATGCAATCATATATCAAAACTAGCTAAAAAGAAAAAAACCAAACCCAACAGGCTATGTAGAGGTATAGTCAGTTCTACACACCTGCTGCAGCAACTAGAAACAGGATTTTCATTTTCTCTTTAAAGTGGGAGAAGCATTAACATTTAAGGCAGCTGGTTTCAAGAGGAGCCTCTGAATCACGTCTCTTCCACTCATCATTACACATTAAGAGTGGGGTTGCAGAAAGCAGTCCTGGATGCATCAGGCCCAGCAGAGTACTTCTTGTGAGCAAATTCATTATGGGTAGTTTTTCCTTTTTTTTTTTTTTTTTGGTTGTAATTTAGAAGAATGCAATTAAAACTGAACTTGATAATTAATTCTGAACTGGTGAGAACCAGTTCCAGAGATTATGACTATAATGCTATGTAGCCATTGATATAAATATTCATGAGGTTTCATTGTTATATGTTTTTTTATGAAGCACACAGCTTATCTGAAGAAGTAAAATTAAAGTACTATTATTTAACATTACAGTGTAAATAAGACTCAATAGAGAGAGAGAAAATATATATGCACAGTAAAAATGTAACATACATATTCTGTAAATATGTTTTGGTTTTTTTTTCATTTAAATGTGTGTTCTGTATGCTGTATCATGTATTTCTCTACATTATATGCAGACATTTTGTAGCTGGATTATTAGACACTCTTTTACAGGAATACACAGGGTCACAACATGCAAAACTGCTGCACTCAAAATCATGTTCAAACCCAAAACCTCCATTAATCATAAATAAACCAAAAATCAGAAAAGACTAAAGAAGTTTGGATCTCAATCTGGACACTACCTTGTGATTGAAATTCATAAAATTAGCCTATCACCAAAAATGAATCAACATATAGAATTAATCCTGTGTAGTTGATGATGGAGTAATAAAATGCCCTGTCTCATTCCTTTCTTGATGTTCATTAGAGCTGCCTCAAGAACAAAATCCCTTTTAAAGATGAAAGCTTCAAAAATACCAGAAAAATAAAAATATGTTGACAAACGATGCCTAAAGGAAACAGTACAGCTAAAGGAAAGTTCAATACTTGGCTAGATCGAAACAGACAAGGAAGTAACAGAGAAGAAAAGAATAATCTGCAAAGGAGAGTTTTGATATTCAGAATACTGTTTGAGCTAATTTCATTTTTTATTTCTTTGTTGTTGATTTTTTAAAATGTTATTTTATTTTAAATATTAAAGAAGAATTACAGTTGCTTAAACAAAATTGCTCCATGTAGTTTTGGAGACCTGGGGAAGCTGGTTGTATCTCAGGCCCTCCAGCCAGCAAACGCAATATTCAAATTGGAACAAGATTTAAATTTCCTGCACTGGTATGTTCAGTTCATTTATTGTAAGGCACTGAAAAGTCAAATTCAGTATTATGTGATTAAGCTACATCTGTCTCAGCACAAGCAGTAACCATATTTCTTTAAGTTCAGCAGGTGTTTTGCAAAGAATCTAAAGGATTTTGCACAAAATTAGTGCCTATAATAAAGCACCAGTGATGAAGAGACAGCTCTTTATATCACTGATATATTATAGTTTCGTTCTAATAAATGTCATTGCCAAATATTTCAAAACCTAAAACAGGTTTGCTGACTGAACTGTTTTGCAAGCATATTTGCTATGCCTTATTGCAAAGATGTTCTTTTATAGACATACAGTTTAGAAATTTTATTTGACACTGCTGACTACTAAATTAGCAGCTTTTCAACTTTGCTAGACTCGTGCAACACAATTGAGATAAAAGGTAAAATGCATAACTTCAGCATTAATTCGTGTTGGCAGTGTCATAAGAATGCTCAAGATGTGTTAATTGAGCCTACAGTATGTGAAACAAATGATAAAGCCCTCCTCCCACCTTTGAGATCCTCTCTCCCTCCCCTCTCTCTCTCTCTCTCTCTCTCTCACTTTGTCTGCTCCGTCTGCACTAAGCCTGTCATTACGATATATGAATGCAGTCGAAGTACAGTATGGTTTTCACAGAGACATGTATCTCCCAGCAAAGAAAACAAGTCTTTGGTATCCCCTGCTTTTTGCAAGGATGTTTGGGAGAAAAGAAGTAACCTTTCCAGTTTTCTGGTTCTCATTTCTTGCATTTACTGCAGGGGAGTTTCTTTGGGCTGTGATTTTAAGCATTTACAGATTCCTAATGCATCAGCGTCAGGGATACACCCCTGCAGACACAATCCTGTTGAATTTCCAGTAAAAGAGGCTCAAAAACTTCCCATAGAAATTTGCAAATATTTCAAGACACGGAAGCTAGTAGTCTTTATTTAAAGTCAGATTTGTAATACGAGTACACAGTTTTTTCCAGAATTGATTTTATATATAAAAATTAAAAATCTCTTAAAACATAAGTTTTAATGAGTTTTGGGCTTTTATCCTTTCAACAAAAGGAAAGAAATAGTAAACAAACAGAAGCAGAATTATATCAATTATATAAAATATGAAATGTTGGGAAGGAAAGATAGAAAATATATTTTCTGTGGGGATCTATTATTTGGCTGTTCCCCACCCCCCAAAAGCTGAAGCAAAACTTTATGGCTTTTTTTTTTTTTTCATTTGTGACACAATTTTCCAGCAATGTCCAAATGCATGAAGAATATTGGGATGTTATGATGATGAATGTAAAATTAGAAACATAAAGCATTAAGAAGGAGGTTCTGATTATGTCACATTGTTGTCCAGCAAACACCTGAAGAGGTCACTTGGATTCCTGTTACTTCATATTGAAAATAGACTTTTTGTTTGTTTGTTTATTATGGATGGTGGGGTGTCGGAGCTGAGGGCAGGGATCTATGGAGCTTTATTGATTCTCATTTGTGTTGTAAAAAGTACTAGAGTATGCAAATCAAGAGCAGTAGACTCAAGATGAAGTTTGTCATATTAGTTCTATAACTTTTAATTTCAATTGGCATCAATTGGCATAAAAATACAATTTAACAAGTCATCCAATGTTTTATTAAACTAAGAGAACAGAAAAAAATTAATCCTTTCTGGGTGAAAAATGTACATTTAAAAAAGAAAAAAGAAAACAAACAAACAAACAGGGCCTGTAGGGATGCGACTAGGAAGGCTAAAGCCAACCTGGAGATGAAACTGGCAAGGGACATAAAGGCCAAGTTTTTTCAGATATGTGAATACTAAGAGGATGACCATGGATAATGTAGGTTCCTTGCTGAATGAGGTGGATGTCCTGGTAACGGGTGATGATGAGAAAGTGGAGGTACTAAATGCCTTCTTTGCCTCGGTCTTCACTCCAAAGGCCCCACGGGACCCACAGATCCTGGATGAAAATAGGAGTGTTTGGGGAACGAAGAGCTTCCCTCTAGTTGAGATAGGGGAGGTCCAGGAGCGACTCAAAGGGATTAATGCACACAAATCCGTGGGCCCAAATGGGATGCATCCACGTGTGCTGAGGGAGCTGGCAGAAGTGATTGCGGAGCCGCTCTCTATCATCTTTGACAGGTCTTGGCGAACAGGTGAAGTGCCTGAGGATTGGAGGATAGCCAAGATCATTCCAGTCTTAAAAAGGACAAGAGGGAGGATCCTAGCAACTATACGCCAGTCAGCCTCACTTCTGTCCCTGGAAAAGTTATGGAACAGCTTGTTCTGGATGCCATCTCCAAGCAACTGGAAGAGAAGAAGTTCATGAGGAGTAGTCAGTATGGATTCACCAAGGGGAGATTGTGCTCAGCCAATCTCATAGCCTTCTATGATCTCATCACCGGCTGGGTGGATGGAGGGAGAGCAGTGGATGTCATCTGTTGGACCAAGCTCAGAGGGTCGTGATCAGTGGGGCAGAATCTGCATGGAGGCCTGTGACTAGTGGTGTTTCCCAGGGCTCAGTGTTGGGTCCAGTCCTGTTTAATATCTTCATTGACGACCTTGATGAGGGAATAGCATTCACCCTCAGCAAGTACGCCGGTGATGCAAAGCTGGGGGGGGTGGCTGACACACAGGAACTCTGAACTGCCATCCAGCAAGGCCTGGACAGGCTGGAAAGCTGGGCAGATGAAATTCAACAAGTGCAAGTGTAAAGTCTTGCACCTGGGGAGGAACAACCACATGTATCAGTACAGGCTGGGGGGTTGACCTGCTGGAGAAGAGCTCTGTGGAGAAGGACCAGGGGGTCCTGGTTGACGACAGGTTGGCTATGAGTCAACAGTGTGCCCTGGTGGCTAAGAGGGCCAATGGGATCCTGGGGTGCATCAGGAAGAGTGTGGCCAGCAGGTCGAAGGAGGTGATCCTCCCCCTCTACTCTGCCCTGGTCAGGCCCCACCTGGAGTATTGTGTCCAGTTCTGGGCTCCCTGGTATAAAATAGACAGGGATCTCCTGGAGAGAGTGCAGAGAAGGGCTATGAAGATGATTAAGGGCCTGGAGCATCTCCCCTATGAGGAAAGGCTGAGAGAGCTGGGGCTGTTCAGCCTGGAGAAAAGAAGACTGAGGGGGGACCTAATCAATGTTTATAAATATCTTAAGTAGAGGATGCAGAGGGAGTTGGCCAGACCCTTTTCTTTGGTCAGTGGAGATAGGACAAGGGGCAATGGCTGCAAATTGGAGCACAGGAAGTTCCGCACCAACATACGGAAGAACTTTTTCAGTGAGGGTGACAGTGCACTGGAATAGACTGCCCAGGAAGGTGGTGGAGACTCCTTCTGAGCAACTTACATTTAGCAACTCAGATTTGACTGTCATAGCATAAAATATTTGAGGTATTTAAACTAGGAACACAATTATTTTGGGTTCTCCCCACTGTTGCTAGAGAGAAATAAATGTTTCTCAGTTCCTGGGTAAGCCAGTCCACCCTCCAGAGGCACCTTTTTCTTTCTATTGATTATGGAGGAACCCTACTGTGGCTGCACTTGTAACTTAGGCATCTCAGTTAGGGTTCCATAGCTAGCTAGGATGCATCCAAGCCAAAATCAATACCAATCGTAAAATCTATGTCTGACTTCTGGAGAGAAAAAGAATGCCAGTCTCTCCCTCTCTCCTGCTCTTCTCCACTAACCATGTAAACCAGAGGGCTTCCTTCAGTGTGCGCTTTCTGCATGGAGAATGCTGAAAACAGAATAAAATGCAAATATTGTAGCTCCAGAAATAGCATCTGAAACATGTCCCTCAAGTGCAGCTCCTTCTGTAGAAAGCCTGTCTGGGTTTGATGGACCTGGCTTTCAATGGGTGGTGACTAATGGACAAGAATAAGAAATCTTGTGTACATTATATGGCGTTGCAGTGAATAGATGCCTGGAATTTACTTTGAAGTTAATTTATTTGCTGTGACCCTGAACCACTGCACAAGTTCTTTGAATATCCACTTGACTCCCAGCACATAAAAATGAACACCAGGAAGCATTGTATTTCTTGCATTTCTTTTAAAAACAAAAATAAGCAAGGTGAAACAGAATGCCAGACAAAGCCAGTTGTAAGCTTTGTTCTCCGAAATATCTATTTTTATAAAATATTTCATTCACATATTCAAATATAATGCTGAAAGTTATATTTTTTTCCTAGTAACATATATTTATGGAAAGATAAAATACTGTAATCATGAAAAAATGAAGGTACTAGTTAAGCATTTCATCTGTTATGAGGTAGGTATTTCTGTTTTGAAGTTTACAATAATATTTTCAATTAACCATACTTTCTAGTTGGAAAAAGCAAATAAAGAAAAATGTGGTTATGCAGAATGTTAGGAGGCTTCCATCCTTTCCATCTACCTAATCGTTGTGCTTTGATAAAAGTTAAACAATTGCCTCAAATATATATTTTTTTCCTTTTTTTTTCTCTTCCTTAATAGAAAGTCAGAACTCTGGATGAGTTCCATGTAAGAAAATACACTTCCTCTGTAGGTAGTACTCTGGGAAGAAATTGTATGATATTTGAAATATGAAGCCATAAAAAAGGAAAATATTTTAGGATTAATGCTTTTGCCAATGCTGTGGGGAAAAAGATATATTATTTATATTAAAAAAAATATTTCCTGATTTCTACAGTTGCTCATAATGCAATGTGTCAGGGAAACATCAGATAGGTAGGTGATTTTCTCTCTGTAAGGCCAGAGTTTGCAGTTTAGCTGAATCTTTCACCTTGTTTTCTGTAACATACTTCAGGAAATATGTCCACCATCTGTAGAGATTTTGGAAGAAGAAATTATTGGAGAGCTTAGAAATATGTCTTTGGGGTGCGATAGCACTGTCAAGTCCTACAAAAGATGGAAATAATCCCTTCTTCCTGTCTGTTATGATAGACAGGACAAGAAGTTGCTCATTTAAATTGCTGCTAGGGAGATATTAGCTATGAACTGAGAAATTTTTCCAATGGTGAGGCTAGTTAGGGGCTAGTTTCATAAAGAAATGGTAGAGTTCCCAACTTTGGAAGACCCTCAGAATAGTTTAGACTGTTACCTCAAAACAACAGGCGTGGTGTCATATTTAGTACACTCCTGGGCCATAGAGTCAGCCTGTGTGACCTCTTGACATCTCTTTGAGACTGTGATCTTATGAAGAATCATCTGAGGATAAAGGTACAAAGGTGAGCACTGATGATAAGAATTCAATTTTCAGCTCGTTCTGAACTTTGTATGTACTGCAGCAATTATCTTTCATCTTTTCATACCACACATTTGTAAAACAATAAAAATACCCTAGTTTGTCGGGCCACAAAGTTGCTGATGAAATTGCATTAAGAGGATGTCCAGTACAGTGGCAATTGAAGCTATAGAAGAGACAGGACAGATCACACATTTACAATTATAATAGCTGCCTAATAATCCTGAAAATAGTCTGCATTTGCATATTCATAAATAGATCTAAGTATGAAAAGAAATACTATCAATTGTGGTTTACATATAAGAAATTATATTGGGTTTTATGAGAAGAAAAATACTTGGAAAAAGGATGTTGAATATATGTTTTAACTAAATACTTGTGAGTTAATTTAAGTGAGCTCTTCAGTTACTTCTATGAAAAAAGCAGACAGGACTGAATGGATAAATAGAATAGATACTGATGCCAGTGGTTACTTATTTCAATGGGCAAATAACTAACCTCTCTTTGACCAAGAATTTTGTTTAAAATCCTAGATATACATTAGACTTTAATCTGAGAGCTGGAGTCTATTGATAAGATGTTTGAACTATGCCTGGGCAATGTTACCTGTGTTTTATTCCCGAAAATTATGTACTTACACCCTTGCCATAGTCTCTTCAGTCTGGCAACTAAAAGGCATCCATCACTGCAGTTCAGAGCTTGCATGCAGCCTTGTACCATCCTGTGTTGAGCCTTAGAGACTAATAATGAGAAAAGGGTGAGGGTGGTGTATGAATGAGCTGGGATTTGTTCTGGTACTAAAGTTAATTTAAATTCTTATTTTAGTGTATCTTTTCTCTTTTATTTTTTTTTTTTCTTCTTCAAGAGATATGAATCTTCTGTTATTTATGGAATTCTGGCTACATAAAGGACATATGCAATTTTAATGAATCAGGCTTCCAAAAACAGAAGAAAAAAAAAAAAAAAAAAGGTAACCAGACTCTCCATGTTATCACAAATACAGGCATATTTATTATTTAGCAGTAAATAATGTAACCCAGACATTGAGTCACCATATTAGGATGGAGATGAAATAGTGACTCCATTACCAAAGTACAATTCATGGTTCATTATAAACCTAATTCTGAATCACTCCTCCCACCCTTTCTCCCCAAACACACAAGCAAATTAATGTCAAATAGCTTGCTTTTATTTAAAAAAATATTTTTACAAGTTTTATTCTGGGAAGATTTTCTTTGTTTTGCCAACATCGAATTTAATCGAACAAGTTCATTCAGAGACATGAGAAGAGCTTGAGCCATTTTCCCCTTTAGGGACATGTCTCCTAATGGTCATGAAGATAATTTCAGATATCAAAAAATGACCCTATACTATGTCAGCAAATGGATTACATTTAGCTGCCTGGAAGAAAAAAAAAAAAAAAAGACTCTTTACAAGAGTAATTTAGAGTTTATCATTCAGGCTAACAAAAAACCAACAAAAGAAGAAAAAACTCAACTTTTACATTTAAGAAATACCAGACACTTACCTGCCTTAATCACCATTGGAAATGCCATCCCTAAAGAAAACATCAATCCTAAAAATCCACCCTATGGTCAGAGAACTGTAGCCCACAAGAGAGAATTTTGCCGTCCATTGATAGCATAAGAAAATAGAGCCAGGAGATAGAAGCCAGAGAATACTTAAGGACCTAAAAATGGTTAAAAAAACAAAATCCATGCTTAAAACTCTCAACCAGATAAAGTGCCTAGAGAGGAACAAGCACTTTTCATTTATACCCTTTTCTCTTCAGACTAACTCTTCAATTTCATGTTTGGATGTGTAGATAGTTGAGTACCATGATTCTATTATATACTTTACTTATTAGTGAAGTCATGCCTTTCTAGGTCCTATGCCCACTCACAAACATATGATTAAAGGAGGGCAGAAACCTGATGTACTCAGTAAGGCTTCATAAATAGAAGCTATAACCATTGGAAAAAAGTTACCTTGTCTCTGACAGTCATCAGTGCTAAGGCAGCATTTATCAGAAACTAAATGTTCTGTAAATGGTTTGACATACAAAAATACATACACATTCACAGAGGGATAGAGGTATGGATATATATATGTGTGTATATGTATCATAGTATTAACCTGAGACACTTTTAGTTGCTGGCAAACAGACTATTGGAATGAGAAGTTGTATCCACAGTCTAGTTTTTGCTTAATTTTTCTACATGATCTTTAAATGCTCTTTAATAAGTAATTTCACAGAATCATAGAATGGTCTGGAAGACACCTCAAAGACCATCTAGTTCCTACCCCTTGCTGTGGGCAGGAACACCAGACCAGGTGGCCAAAAGCCCCATCCAACCTGGCCAGAGATTCAGGAACAGCCACAGATTCCCTGGCCAACTGTTTCAGTATTTCACCACCCTCACAGTGAAGAAATTCTTTCTAATGTCCAATCTAAATCTATCCTCTTTTAGTTTAAATCCATTACCCCTAGTTCTATCACTACATTCTATGATAAACAGTCCCTCTCCATCTTCCCTGTAGGCCCCATTATATACTCGAATGCTTCTATAAGGTCTCCCTGGGGCCTTCTCTTCCCCAGGCTGGGTGAACCCGAATGTCATAGCCCTCTCAATACCTTCCCAGATAATTCCCTCCCTCCGTTTTCAGAGGTTCTATAAGGATGGGGTTTTTTTTTTCAGAATTAGTTTTTAGTTTTATGCTTCTGTTTTCTTTTTAATCTCCCTTTCCAGCACTGCAGGCTACCCATTGTCTACTATTACATTATTTGCTGCACCTTGCACTGTGGAGATGTGGTATTATCAGGGGATTCTAGACATTAGTGAAACACAAATTATGATAATTACAGTATTGCAGCTGCTCAGCTGGTATTTTTGTTTGGAGCCAAAAAAGTTTCCCTCTTCATTCCTCAACCCCTATTTCCATCTTTACAGATTTGCAGATGTAAAGAAGTGACAAAAACAACAATAAAAAGCCCCTGTGATTGTTTTCTGGAAGGGACAATACATTTATAAATCCCTCTTGAAGCAGTACTTGGTTTCATAATAAGTTTGGTTATTTTTCCTCTTGCAGTGCTCACTGAAGG
This sequence comes from Laterallus jamaicensis coturniculus, assembly GCA_022605575.1. Classification (NCBI taxonomy): domain Eukaryota; kingdom Metazoa; phylum Chordata; class Aves; order Gruiformes; family Rallidae; genus Laterallus; species Laterallus jamaicensis. Next base: position 1,105,302 of record JAKCOX010000056.1, read on the forward strand.
GGCCACACATGTTTGAAGCAGTGGGGGTGTGGGTTCCAGGACTGAGAGAAAGGCAGAGCAAGGGAGGCTGGTAGCTTTGTAACTAAAAAAGATGCGCTCAAATCCTTAAAAAAAATATCTTTATATCTTCAAGCGCCATTGGCGATCAGATGTACAGAACCAGCCATCTTCTTTTGCAACAGCAACCTTTCAGGAGGTGCCAGTGATATCAGCACTATTCATGTAAGGAGGCAGAATTAAATTCCTCAGCTCCTGGCAGAACAGGGAGAAGGCTGGAATTTACCTACCGTTGTTCAAGCATAGGGTGATAGCAAGGCTGCAGCTGCTTGGCTCCCTCTTAAACAAACCTCCTAACCAGCCACCATGGAGCATCTTTCGATCTGTTCCCATGGCAACACCTCTATCCTCTGGTGCCCATTGTGTCTCTAATGCTTTCGACTAGTTGGATTCCTTGGCACCTGCCTCCAGTGCCAGGTCTTGTCAAACCTTATTAGACTGAGAATCCATTTCAGCTGCACTAGTGGGAAAAGAAAGCAGACAAATTTAGTTCACCTGAGATCTCTTTCAAATCCCTGTAAAGTCAATTTCTCAAATTTCCAACTAAGAGTCGAACTTGCCTAGGGCAAAGATGCGCACATTCAGAAATACACAGGCTCTGCCTCTGCCCCATGTGCTGTTTCTTCCTTCTGTAGCATACACGTGTGTGATCACACTCTCTTGTGCTCACAAAGATTCTCTTGCATTTGTTCTCAACCAGAAGTCTCCTAAAAACTGTGTTTTAATGCATGAGCAGACAACTTGGCCCTCAAATTTAAGCAGTATCTCATCACAGACTTCCTTGCACATATGTAGTTACAGGAACTACCTATCCCTCTCCTACACTGATGCACCGAAACTTTCTCTGTTTTATACATGTTGGTGTGACCAACACACTTTGTCTCATAACACACTTTGCCCTGTCACACACTCACTCTCCTACACTCACTCTAGCTCCTGTAAAGTCACCATGCTTGCCTGAAGACATATAAAATTTTACCAAGGTAGCAGAGCAACAAAAAGCACGTTTCTCACCAATTTGCATGCTCTCTGACTAGGAGGAATAGTGTTATAAGTGCACCTGGCTGTGTTTATACGCCATTCTCATAGCCTGCCTATCTAAGTATCTAGACAGGTATAAGCATATGAATATGTGGGAATGACCTATATGCTGGTACCTGCACTGCATTTTTGACAGTAAGGGGGATATCTTTTTTTACCTTGGTCCCCAAGCTGACTTTTTCAATCAACATAAAGTTCAGAGTTTGAATGGAAGTGTTTAACTGAGACACGCTGTTACTCTGGCCTCCAACTGTATTTAATATTGTAGACTGATTACTTTGTTTAGTCAAGTCTGAACAAGATCTGTCGAGTGGTGTCTAATCTAAATCAGTCATCTAAACTCCTTCTATACAGACAGAAAGGAAAAGAGCTGTAGAAGATGATTCAGTACACTAAATTTCCCTTTAAGCATCTTCTTTGAAAAGGAACCTAGATGATAGTATATTTCACTAATCATATAACTTATACACGTAAAACTGGGGTACATTAGGTACCCTTTTTTTGAAGGAAAAACCTGAGAGAACGGTATGAAGCTGCGACAGAGGAGCTTTAGTTTGGACGTTAGGAAGAGGCTCTTTACTGAGAGGGTGGTTGAGCACTGGAACAGGCTCCCCAGGGAAGTGGTCACAGCATTGAGCTTGGTTGAGTGTCTGTCAGGAAGCACTCAGCCCCATGCTCTGAATTGGCTAGTCCTGTGTGGAGCCAGGAGTTGGACTTGATGATCCTTATGGGTCCCTTCCCACTCAGGATATTCTATGAGTCTATGATTCTATAAATCTTTTTTTCTATAGATGACAGTCATAAACAGCAAAGGACTTCTGATCCTGACAACTCACTATAAAACCCAGCTACTACTGAATGAAGCCAGTAACCTTGGGACTATGAGAAACAGGGTTAACACAGCACCATAAAAAGAAGTAAAACTTTTTTTCTTTTTTAAATAACATTATATCTTTATTGTCAGTACTGTAACTGTGACTCTAGCCCAGCTAATCACCAGAGTATTTACGGAAAAACTCTCACAATACTGTGCAGGTAAGACTGAAAAACCCTGCAACTTTAAGTTCAACATCTCACAGTGTCTTTAGGAATTCCACTCAACCCAAGTATTACTTTTACTTTAAGATTTATCAGAAACCTGTAAAGACTTTTCTGTGGCTCAGGTAACATCTGAATACTAATGTAAATGTCTCTTTTTTATGTATTGGGTATCTTTATGTCAACATCTTTTATCCAGAAAATACTTTCAGGACATTCACTTTGTTAAAAAGAGGAAATGAGTAAGCAACACTACCTTTCCTATTTATCCTCTGAATACAGAACTTCTAAACCAGTAAGATTGTTATTTCTCTGATAAAGTGTTGCAATACTTTTATTCATGGGAAGGAAGTCCTACACAATCCTCCAAATCCATCCCCATGTACTATAATCTGGGCTAGGCAATGCACTTTATACTGTGATAAGGAGATAAGAAATTGGTTGGCTGGTTGCATCTAGAGAGTAGTAATCAATAGCTCAATGTCTAGATGGACACTATGACAAGTTATGTCCCTTAGGGGTCTGTACTGGGACTGATATTATTTAATATCTTCATCAATGACATCGATGATGAGGTTGAATGCACCCTCAGCAAGTTTACATATGATACCAAGCTGAGTGGTGCAGTTGACACACCAGAAGGACAGGATGTCATCCAGAGGGGCCTGGAGAAGTGTGAGAAGTGGGCCCATGTGAACTTCATGAGGTTCAAAAAGGCCAAGTGCAAGGTCCTGCATCTACGTCAGGGCAATCCTCCTCATCAAAACAAGCTGGGATACAATGTGATAGAGAGCAGCCCTGCAGAGAAGGACTTAGGGGTGCTGCTGGATGAGAAGCTTGACATGAGCCAATAATGCATGCTTGCTGCCCAGAAGGCCAACTGTATCCTGGGCTTCATTAAAAGGAGCGTGGCCAGCAGGTCAAGGTAGGTGATTCTGCCCATCTACTCTGCTCTTGTGAGATCCCACCTAGAGTACTGTTTCCAGTTCTGGAGTCCCCAACATGAAAAGGACATGGAACTGTTGGAATGGGTCCAAAGGAGGGCCACAAAGATGATTGGAGGGCTCTAGCACCTCTCCTATGAAGACAGGCTGAGAGCGTGGGGATTGTTCAGCCTGGAGAAGAGAGGCCTTATAGCATCCTCCCAGTACCTGAAGGGGCCCACGAGAAAGTTGGGAAGGGACTTTTTAGAAGAGCATGTAGTGACAGGTTGAGGGGGAATGGTTTTAAATTGGAAGGGGGTAGACTTAGATGGGATATTAGGAAAAAAATCTTCACTATGAGGGTGGTGAGGCACTTGTGGATGCCTCCTCCCTGTAGGTGTTCAAGGCTGGGTTGGATGGGGCCTTGAGCAGCCAGATCTAGTGAGAGGTGTCCCTACCCATGGCAGAGGGGTTGAAACTTGATGATCTTTAAGGCCCCTTCCAACCCTAATCATTCTATGATTCTATGAGAGTCTAGGATGATCAGTTCAGCTTCAGTCACCCTGTTTTACATAACTATATTTAGGTGAAAGGAACTCTAACTGAAGTTTACAAGACTTTTTAACTTTTTTGCTGTCCATCCTGGAATCTCTTTTGGACTAGATGGAGCAAGAAAAACTACCTCATCTTTAAACAGATCATAGATTCAAAGAATGGTAGCAGTTTGACAGGAACTCTGAAGACTATGAAGTCTGACCATCCCAGGTAAAGCAGGATCACCCAGACCAGGTTACACATAACCACTCCCAGACAGGTCTTGAATCACCCAAGAGAAGGAGACTTCACAGCCTCTTTGAGCAGCCTGTCCCAGTGCTCTGTCACCCTTAGAATAAAGAGTTGTTTCCTCATGTTCATATAGAACACTAGTGTTTCAGTTTGTGCCTGTTGCCCCTTTTTCTGTCTCTGAGCATCAATGAGAATCAATCAGAAACCCTCTCAGTTTTCTCTTCTCTAGGCTAGATAGACACCGCTCTCTCAGCCATTCCTGACACAAGAAATGTGACAGATAATGGTATAGGCTCTAAAGATTAGGAAGAATATGCAGAAATACACAATACAACAATACAGAAACTTCGTGACCTGCTGAGACTTTTCAATCCCAGACATCAGGAAAGCAGTTAAACTTAGTGTGCTTATTGGAAATAGGTACATGTTTCTTCCACTGTAACTCCACATATGCATTTTCTCTCCAAATATCATCCTGGCATTTCTGTCAGGGAGGGACCACAAATAAATAGAGATATAATTTTTTAAGGATCAAAAAGACCATAATAAGTGTCCAATCTGACCGTTGCAACATAAAGCAAAATTTTTTACCCAGTAATTCTTGCATGAGTCCTTATTCCTAGATGTGCTAGAGGCAATGTTTTAGAAAGATATCCAGGTCACATTGTCACCAGTATTCTCTGAGGCTCCTCACTGAGCTTAACATATCTGACTCCCCAGAACATCATCAGGGGCTTTGGAAAGCCATCAGAGTCCTTTCAAACCTAGGTGCTTGCAGTGTGATTATAGCTTCCAAAACCAGTGATGCAGACAGCAAGCAAGGGGAGCAGATCCACCCTTATTGTCTGAAATTTTTGCAACAGATACATTAAGTCTTACTGAGTGTCTTCATTGAGGAATGAAGGATATAATTTAGCATGTAGCAGTTCCAGGATGGCAAATGACTGAAAACTAATTGGTTTTCCCATTACAGAGAACATCAGTGATTGTACCAGTGTCAATTTCTTTCAGAAAACATTCTAGACAAACATTATTTGTAATGTACAGCAATAATAATAGTAATGATACATTGCATTTGTACAATGACATCCATCTTGATGGATACAAAAATGCTCTAAAATCTTGGTTTCTTTCATATGGCTGACCCAGACCTTGGATATTTGGATAACAAGTTGTGATCATAGCTAGCAAATAACTGAACAAATCTCCAGAACTTTGATGATGTGTGTCCCAAAGTTCCTTGCCAAGGACTACTTGTTTCTTATCTTCTGTCAGGTATTCCCCCCAGTGAATATTAATACTGAAAAGCATTCAGGAACAAAATCTTCCAGGACTGTAGAAGAAATATTTTATTCAGTACCATCTTGGTTCAACTCTAGGTCTTACCATAGTAAGATTATTTTAATTCCTAATGCTGGTGTTTATTCACTTCTTTGCTTCTATCATATATGGTCACTGTTATTTTCATGATAGTTATTGCTAGTATTTAACTTGGTGTTTAAATTCTTGTTCCTGTAGTGTGAATGTTAAGACAAAACTACTATTACTACTACCAAGAATCAATTACCAATGCAAATCGATTACATGTAAAAATGGAATAACAGTTGAGCTAATACCTGAGGTGGGATGTACATTCTGTAGGTGAACCAAGGAAGTCAGTTAAGTGCTTCATCTCACCTATTTAACTATTGAGTCTACATTGGTCATCTAAGTACTCTGTATTTGTGATCCACATCCACAACTAAGAAAGTTCCTTAAGATACGCGAACTGATGTAATTCTGAAGGATTTTTCCTCTATCTATTTGCAACAGACAAAGCCTAGGTATACACACCTCTCATCTGCAGAAGGAATGTTACAGAAAGCAGCTTGAAACTCTTGGCCTGAGTGACTGTATGCTTTCATGTAGATTTAACAAATGTATCTGTATAATCCTCCTATTTACTCCTTTATTCTTTAACCACCTAGAGAAGGTTCATATTCCTTGTGCATCTCAGCGGGCCCAAATATTTTATAGGATGTGGCGATGGAATGAAAGGTTTACAGTTAAAGCCAACAGAGTCACTAATCAGGAAAGAGATCTCTAGAGATTGTTGTCATCCAAAATATCCATCTCCAGTACCACCATTTTTTTCCATTGAAGTACTGTTCCAGCACACATTTGAGAGTGAAAAGACCATTGTATGTAGAGATGTGACCTCAGTTCAAGGAATTAGAACATTTTAGACTTGTAACATTTGATCTTAGAGGGTATGATCAAGGCAAGAACCCCTTTGAAATAAATTTTATATGTGCACATTGAAATATCTGCATCAATGTGAAAGAGAACAGAAATTGCTGAGATAAAACCCAAAGGGACTCTCAGGTGGCTTGATATAGGATAAAACCATAGAGATTCAGAAGACTGGGTCCAGATGCAAAGCTACTTTGTTCATTTGATGCTGCAGTCTTTCCTTTCAACTTAAGATGATTAATAAAAATCCAGTTTTGCTACCCCTTCACTAGGCTTTCAGATCAGGGAAGGACTATACCTTTTTATTTTTAGAGAAAGGCTTTACTGGATTTGCAGTTTATAAATACATAGGAACCTATGCTACCTAGACCACCAAGTAACACAAACCTGTATCTGTCAATCACCCTACTGTTACACAGTCTATGGTTTAGCAAGCTCTATGCACTTATATTTAAGGGTTTTCAGGATCATAAGAGAAAACACTTGTTCCCAGGTATTTGAGAAGCCTGTAGCTGAAATGGAGGATGAAATTTTCCGTTTATGTTATTCCAGCCACAGCTCTTCTGCTGTGCATTAAAGCAAAAAGGGCAAGAAGAAAGACACAAATTTCAAAATGGAGAAAGGAGAAAGAACAATTACTTTTTCAGGTTTAAAACTGAAAAAAAACCCAAAAAACCACCAAAATAAAAGGCCAAGTGAAGAAGAAATACTGTGGTTTTATACCCATACCAACTGTGGTTTAGGAATGGAACACTCAAAAAATTATTAAAAACAAAAGGACACATCCCAAAAATAATTTCATATGACAATCTTTTTTTTTCTCCTAACACTTCTGGATTCAAAATTTTAGTTAAATGTGTTATTGTTTCAGTTAAGTCTTGAATGTGAAATGTACAATTTAGGTTAGTTAAATGCACTGAAGCCTCTGAAACATCACTGCCAGGGCTCTGAATGGAATTAACAAGTGCATGTACAAATTACATCTTATTATTCAGCAGATGAGTTTTTGCAAGGTTGAATTTTCAGTTATCAAGGTTATCCATCTTTCTGCCTAGACTATTTCTGAGGGAGATATAGAGCCCCTATTCCCCAGGGATTAAAACTTTTCTGATGAAAGAAACATCACCTCTAAACTCAACTAACATAAGAATGTTGTGGTCTCAGGTTATCTTGATGCACAGATGAGGCTGAGATTACAAACCAGAATATGATTAGGAAAACCTCTTCCTGGCGGCACACAAGCAAAAGGAATAAACTAATGCTGTCTGAAATTTGTGACTCCACTTAGGAAGAAAATACGAGTTTTTTTAAAAAAAAAGTATACATGTTGAATTGAAGGCAAAGAAATTATTTACTTCCAACAGAAAGGACTCACTTACTTTGTCAATCAATACACTTTGCTCCTAAGATAGATAGCTAAAAACTAGAAACTTAAAAGTTTTGAGACCTCTGAATTAATTTGGGGCTCCCAGGCACATAATTACCCAATGGGAAGCCTTGAAAAGCTGAAACACTATACAAAACTGTCAGTAAGAAACAATCACAGTACTCTACACTTAATTTAGTTTCTTGTTATGTTCATGTGTTATGAATTCTTAAGGAGAAATTGAATTGAGTGATACTAATGTAATTTTATGCAATTATCTTTAAACTACATAATTGGTACAACTAGATAATCTGAACTGTGGTTTGTCTTAGGATGCACCAGAGAGATAGGAGAAACCAAGCCTTTCAATTAGAGTGTAAGAATCAAATAGCCCAAGCTAAGGCATTTGCACCGCCACTGAGGTCTGTGAGTAAACAGGTTACTTGGCTATCTTTGATAATTTGTTTTAACTGGGTAAGTTTGAACTACAGTGAGTTCCTCTAAAGTTATGAGTGATCAGAGGGGCATTTTTGGGTTATTCAGCCCTGAGAGTAAGCTGTATGTTAGAAAGTCTTGCTTACACTTTTGATGTATGTAAGCAGGGCCCTGAGGAGTGTATTGACCATAATAGTTTACAAAAGCATGTCTCTGACAGACTCAGAGTTTTTTAACGTTGTCCTCAAATTTAATGGATAAAACACAGTTTTAAGCTGTAGGCTCAGTTGTTGACACCTAAACTCAAGCCTGCGCTGTGAAGCACAGCAAGAGAATTCGGGGAATTTTAGTGAACAGAGATTGGGTCCTGTGCTGAGTGAAATCCCACTGATCATGATGGTCTCTGACAAAAGTGTTATTAAAAGACTGAGTTGTTCCTTAGAGAGAGGGGTCTCAAAGGAATTATTGACAACTGGCCTCACTAATGTCGTGCAGTCAGTGTAACTATTAGATTTATTTTTGCAACTGGAAAATTATTTTTTATTCTTATACCTATGTTCCTTGCGTCTGGAAATAAAGTTTAAGATAATAAAATAAGGGCTACATGTAGTGAAAGTTTGACAAAATATTTCCATGAAAAAATGCTCTAGGGCAACATGATTCCAGAAATTGGTGCTCAATATATTGATAAAGTTAACAGTAACACTTAACTTTACATATTACCTAGAAGCTGAAGATAATCCTGACCATCTGCACTCTGAATCATGACACATAAACATGTGGTAATTGAGAATACTTCAAAAGATACGAAGGTCTTCAATGAAATGGATTTGTTCAGATGATGCAGAACTGCTTGTTACTCAGTAAACTGAAATGGTAGTACTCTAGCAAACAGAGTGAAGGCTCAGGTCTAAGGAGTTATTGCTTCGTTGGACAGCTTAACACAGGAAATTGATCATTTTTGCTGAATGAAAAACTTTCAGCAAAAATTTCCTCCACCTGAGAAAAGTAAAATCATAGACTCATAGAATATCCTGAGTGGGAAGGGACCCATAAGGATCATCAAGTCCAACTCCTGACTTCACACAGGGTCATGATCAGTGGAGTAGAATCTGGTATGGAGGCCTGTGACTAGTGGTGTTCCCCAGGGCTCGGTGTTGGGTCCAGTCCTGTTTAATATCTTCAGTGATGACCTTGACGAGGGAATAGCATCCACCCTCAGCAAGTACGCCGATGATACAAAGCTGGGAGGAGTGGCTGACACGCAGGAACACTGCACTGCCATTCAACAAGACCTGGACAGGCTGGAGAGCTGGGCAGGGAGAAACCAGATGAAATTCAACAAGTGCAAGTGTAAAGTCTTGCACCTGGGGAGGAATAACTGACTGTATCAGTACAGGCTGGGGGATGACCTGTTGGAAAAGAGCTCTGTGGAGAAGGACCTGGGGGTCCTGGTTGATGACAGGTTGGCTATGAGCGAGCAGTGTGAGACAGCCAAGGGGATCCTGGGATGTATCAGGAAGAGTGTGTCCAGCACGTCAAAGGAAGTGATCCTCCCCCTCTACTCTGCGTTGGTCAGGCCCCACCTGGAATACTGTGTCCTGTTCTGGGCTCCCTGGTATAAAAAAGACAGGGACCTTCTGGAGAGAGTCCAGAGAAGGGCGACAAAGTTGATTAGGGGTCTGGAACATCTCCCCTGTGAGGAAAGGCTGAGTGAGCTGGGTCTGTTCAGCCTGGAAAAAAGAAGACTTAGGGGGGACCTAATTAGTGTTTATAAATACCTTAGACATGGGTTACAGGAGGAATTGGCCAGCCCCTTTTCAGTGGTCTGTGGGGATAGGACTAGGGGCAATGGCTGTAAGCTGGAGCACAGGAAGTTCCGCACCAACATGCGGAGGAACTTTTTCACAGTGAGGGTAACAGAGCAGTGGAATAGGCTGCCCAGGGAGGTGGTGGAGTCTCCTTCTCTGGAGATATTCAAGTCTCATCTGGATGCCTATCTATGTAATATGAGATAGGGAGCCTGCTTTGGCAGAGGGGTTGGACCCGATGATCTCTTGAAGTCCCTTCCAACCCCTAAGATTCTGTGATTCTGTGATTAGCCGATTCAGAGCATGGGGCTGAGTGCTTCTTGACAGACACTTCTTGAACTCAACCAAGCTCAATGCTGTGACCACTTCCCTGGGGAGCCTGTTCCAGTGCTCAACCACCCTCTCAGTAAAGAGCATCTTCCTAGCGTCCAAACTAAAGCTCCTCTATCGCAGCTTCATACCATTCCCTCAGGCTTTTCCTCCAAAAAAAGGGTACCTAATGTACCCCAGTTTTAGGCATATAAGTTATATGATTAGTGAAATATACTATCATCTAGGTTCCTTTTCAAAGAAGATGCTTAAAGGGAAATTTAGTGTACTGAATCATCTTCTACAGCTCTTTTCCTTTCTGTCTGTATAGAAGGAGCTTAGATGACTGATTTAGATTAGACACCACTCGACAGATCTTGTTCAGACTTGACTAAACAAAGTAATCAGTCTACAATATTAAATACAGTTGGAGGCCAGAGTAACAGCATGTCTCAGTTAAACACTTCCATTCTAACTCTGAACTTTATGTTGATTGAAAAAGTCAGCTTGGGGACCAAGGTAAAAAAAGATATCCCCCTTACTGTCAAAAAATGCAGTGCAGGTACCAGCATATAGGTCATTCCCACATATTCATATGCTTATACCTGTCTAGATACTTAGATAGGCAGGCTATGAGAATGGCGTATAAACACAGCCAGGTGCACTTATAACACTATTCCTCCTAGTCAGAGAGCATGCAAATTGGTGAGAAACGTGCTTTTTGTTGCTCTGCTACCTTGGTAAAATTTTATATGTCTTCAGGCAAGCATGGTGACTTTACAGGAGCTAGAGTGAGTGTAGGAGAGTGAGTGTGTGACAGGGCAAAGTGTGTTATGAGACAAAGTGTGTTGGTCACACCAACATGTATAAAACAGAGAAAGTTTCGGTGCATCAGTGTAGGAGAGGGATAGGTAGTTCCTGTAACTACATATGTGCAAGGAAGTCTGTGATGAGATACTGCTTAAATTTGAGGGCCAAGTTGTCTGCTCATGCATTAAAACCCAGTTTTTAGGAGGCTTCTGGTTGAGAACAAATGCATGTTCCAGTGCCTGACTGCTCTCTCATTAAAGAACTGCTTCCCAATTTGCAACCTAAACTTCTGCTCTCTCAGCTTCATGTTATTACATTGGGTTCTATCACTGGTCACCAAAAAGAGGTAATCCATGCCTGCCCCTTCGCTCCCGCTCTTTAGGAAGCTATGGACTGCAATGAGATCTTCCCTCAACCTCCTTTTCTTTAGGCTGAAAAATGCTGCTGACTTCAGCCTCTCCTCATGTCTTACTCTCCAGAACCTCCACCATCCTCATTGACCTTAAAAGTTTGTTCAGTTTTAAAAACCTAAACTTAGCATATCCTACTGGCCTTAATGGAATTTCCTCTGATTTTTTGGAAAGTGGGAACAGATTTTCTAATAGAACTCTAATCACACATGTTTAATTTGCTTAGAGTGTATTAAGCACTCTATAGCCACTATAATATTAGTAGATTAAGCTGGTTATTCAGTGTTGAGACAAATATTCAGCCCTGGTTTCTGCTTCAAAGAGCTTACTGTCTAAGTTTAGATGCATGACATGGAAATGAGAAGTGACAAGTGAACAAAAGAAACAGCAGGGGAGAGAGGGAGCACAAAAGAATACAGTTTACAGAATTATCATAGAGTTTCTCAAAGGCATGTTTTATCTCACCTAAATTTAGTCATCAAAGTTATACATCTAGTATTATCAAATAGAAGACCATTTCCGCATGTGGTCAAATGAGCTAACTGGATGCCTGCAGGATTGAGAATTTAATTTAGGGTATTTTCATTTAAATGGATCAATGATTTTCTGGATGTCATTATCTCTCTCCTCCAACAATGGAACGACCCTTGGCTTGTCCTACTCGCCTAGCTTCTAGTTTTTAAGGGTTTATATGACAAAGATGACCATATGAAAAGATGATAAAGTATCAAGGCAATGATAAGGAATTGCCTTCATGAAAGATCATGGAGCTTCATCTTGTCCTATACACTATTTTAGAAGTGTTTTAAAGAATGACACAGATTGATCCCATTCTCCTCTCTTAATACACTTAAATTTAGTATCCTGTCAGCAGTGGCTTTTCTATGGTGAGATCCTTCTTGTCTCAGAACAGTGTTCAGCGAGAAAACTCTCACCCAAGCTCAGCCTTTTGCTTTGACAGATTGCCTCATACTCCCAAGTAGCAACGCAACCACGCAACAAAGTCATTTAGTGAAAAGGTAAAGAAAATGTTTTCTCCTAAACACATTAATATCCAGTGGTAAACAACCCCAAAGATCTGGCACAATGTGGATTTTCAGACTTCAGATGACTCAACAACTCCAAGTTTTGTGTACATCCAGCTGAAATTTACATTTTATTCAGCTCATACAAGCTGAACAGAATAGGGGTGGCATTGAAGGAAACCTTGAAAATTAAGCTTCTGATCTGAGTTGAATCAAATCTGATTCCAGGGGTTGGGCAGAAGAAGGAGAAAAATGTGACAGATGCCAAAAATGAAATTTCAATTGTACTCCTAGACCATGTGTTAGAAGTAATTGCTGGCTTAATATATGGGACTGCCTAACTTTGTATAGACATTTTGACATGAAAAAATCTTGTTTTCATCAGGGAGTCTGCAAGCTAAGTTATGATTAGGAGGAAAAATATTAGCAACTATTCAGTCTCTGCAGTCCTTAAAAACCAGACATCATGCAAGTAATTCAGAACTCTTGTCTGAGATATTTTCTTCTTTCTATTGACTATGTAAGGAGCACAGACACTTCTAGGCTTCTGAACACTGCATAGGAAGATACAAAAGACCTGAAGTGTATGAACCAGAGGGTGAATTAAGTCTTCCCTGTGGGTACCACTATCTTTTCTACATTCAGAAAGATACATGTTTCCAAGGTTGTTAGTCTATTCTGAGGAAAAGAAGGATACTGAAATTGAATTTAGGCTGCCTGGGAATGGTCCATAGTGACTTCAGAGTGGACGAATGTCTTCCAACATAAGGCTCTGATCTGTGTCTAAAACATCTTTCTTCTGTAAATGTCACCATTCTTTAGTCTGTAAATACCACCTGTATCACGTGTAAGGATAGGTTTTAAAATGGACAGATTTAATGCTCCTTGCTAACACAGAGAGTTTATTATCATCTAAAGGACCACATCACTTTCCCACCCCAACCCCCCCTACTCTTTCTTTATGCTGCAGTGACAAATGTAGGTGTAAAGCAATAAATACTCTTCCAACAGCCTTTATACATCACATGCGTGTGAATTTAAAGTAATTAAGAATAATTGCTGGAAATAGAGTTTTACTTGCATATACAGAACTCAAAATGAATTGCTCCTTCACACCTCACACCCAAATATTTCCACAAAAGTGTAGTCTATTCACCAGAAATTACACATGCTGAGACACTACCCTTAGCCTCTCAGAGATTTTTCTCCACTGTTGTATAAGCACATCACAGCCTCCACCTTAGGACCTGCATCTAGGTATATGCTGGACAAAAAGCAACCCAAGATCCACATCTGCACCTTTATGCCTAGACTTCACTTGTGATCAGTTAAAAATGTATATAAATTTTGCTTTTTGTTTTCAGTATAGACTCAGATTATGGAAGTATGCTTAAAGAAAAAAGGCTCATTTAAAATTAATAAAGTGAGAGTGTTATTCCTCTTCAGTTTAGACTTTCCTGCAGCCAGGCAAGAACAAAAAGATGAAATGAACTTGCATAATACTTACATAAAGCTTTTGAAAAAAATAACATATATATATATGTATATATTTGGTGAGCCAGACAGGTTTTTTTTGACAGTTTTATCATAGAATCATAGAATGCCTTGTGTTAGAACGGACTTCAAAGATCATCTAGTTCCAACCCCTGCCATTGGCAAGGACACCCTCCGCTAGCCCAGGTTGCCCAAAGCCCCATCCAACCTGGCTTTGAACATTACCAGGAATGGGGTTTCCACAACCTCTCTAGGCAACTTGTGCCAGTGCGTCACCACCCTTACTCTTCCTAAGGTCTAATCAAAAACTACCATTTTACAGCTTGAAGCTGTTCCCTTTTGTCCTATCAATAGGTGCTACAGTCCCTCTCACCTTCCTGGAGAACCCTTTAAGGTATTCCTAGGCCATAATTAGGTCTTCCATTGAGCTTTTTCTTCTCCAGGCTGAATAAGCACAACTCTCTCAGCCAGTCTTATTAGGAGAGGTGGTGCAACCCCCTGATCTGGCCCTCTGGACTTGATCCAAGAGCTCTGTTGGATCTGAACTGAATGCAGTACTGCAGGTGAGGTCTCACCAGAGCAGAGCAGAGTGGCATAATCGCCTCCCTTGACCTGCTGGCCATGCTGTTGTTGATGCAGCCCGGGACATGGTTGGCCTTTTGAGCTGCTAAAGCATGCTGACAGCTCATGTTGAGCTTGTCATTGATCAGCACCCCCAAATCCTTCTCCTCAGGGCTGCTCTCAATCCATTCTCCAACCAGCCTATCCTTGTGCTTGTGAGTGCATCGACCCACATGCATTTTTACAAATTGAAATTTTTTTAAATTTGAAGTAAATATTGATTTTATGCACCTTTTAATCACCTTTATACAATAAAATTTTAAACAAAGAATCTTTGAAATATGTTTTTTGTTCAGCTAAACAAAAGGGAAAATCCAAAATGGTATACATTATTTTTTTTCTCAAAAAAAAAAGAAAAACCCCCAAAAATAAGGAATCTTAAATGAAATTATACCAATGCACCTTACTGTTGATGGCCTGAGTCTTCTTAGCATATGAGCTCAAAAGTTCATCAAGGTTTATGTAGCAGACTTCTCAGCCTCACCTTTTGAATATCAATGACCTCTTTTTATTGTTCTTGATTTGATCTCCTGGATTTTCTTAACTTGTAATTAAGTTATCAGATCAGATCAAAATGGATCACAATTTTGCTCTTGAGAATTTCTTTACCACCCTTAAATCAACTTCTGATGCATATTTTCCTCAACAATCTTGTTTCTTTCTACAAAAAATATAAAAAAATATTTAAATCCTGCAGGAAACAAAACCACAAAAACTTAGGAATATAACTGGAGATACTCAGTTGAAATGTGTTTTTTTGGGAGTTTTGTTTGGTTTTGTTGTTTTTTTTTTTAACTTGATACATCAACTTGAAACCTGGAGTTCTTTTAAAGTTTCTTGTGTGCAACCCCTTTTTTTTCTAGACAGAATTTCTTTGCATTCATTGACATATTAATTTTCCAATTTTTGGCTGTTAGAGGTTCTCTATTTGATCCATTTAATGAGTAATAAACAAAGAAATAAACAAATTTTACAGCTATGTGATGCAAGAAAAATATTTGGAATTTGGAAAAAAGTCTGTCTGCACAGATAACTCCTGAATGTTTAGTTCTATTCAGAACATGAATTTCTACCTCCAACTCTGCTGACATATATTTTCTGAGTTTCAGTTCTTTTCTTCTCTATGGCTCAAATATCTCATTTGTAAAATAGGAATAAGTATACTTGCTCTGGTTATACAGAAGATGTAATTACAACTTAATGAAAACTGACAGAATTGCCAATTTCAGCCGCATATGGCTTGAAAGGAGAACTGAAATTGCTAATTTCTCATCAAGAAGAAAATCTGGTTTAGATCGTTACGACACATTTGAAACATTTCAATTGACTTTTTATCATTTGTATTATGATGTAGTATGTTACGGAATGGTATTGTATGGTATGTTATGCAATATTAAAACACAGAAATGGAAAGCAATTTCTGAAGAAAGAGCCAAAAAGAAAGAAATAGCTTATTTCAACAATGTCAAAATGTAGTATTTTGAATTGTGAGAGCTTTTATTCAATTTTTCTTCAGAACAATATTATATTGAATCTGACCCAATTTTGTAAAGTGTTTCATTTCTGAGTGAACTGTGCATTCCTGATGGGAATATGGTTTTGTGAAAGACTTTTCTACTTCCTTGAAAAGTGCTGTGAAATATAAGAGTGCAAAAGTGTTATATAAAGACCAAGAATTACTATAATGTGTCTGATCCCAACCAGACTAAAGAAGGATGACAGCTCAGATAACTAGCTTGTCTCATTTTACACAGCTATTAAAGTATCAACCACATTCCTGTTTCTTGATTTCTGAAGGAAGGCTATGAAGATCAGCTCTTCATTCCTGCATCAACTGATACTGAAGGAACATGTGAGCACTAAATGTAAAAGAACCTTGTGCACTATAGCTTTATGTTTTGGGTATGGACTTTCTGTTATATTCTAAAAGATGAAAATGCTGCAGTATTTCCCATTGCTGGGTTTTATTGCTAAGGGTTGCAAGAAAACTACTAGAAATATGGGGAAAAAACATTATAGCTCCTCTTTCCCATGTGAGTTCTAGTGTAACTATTAAGTGTGTGTTTTGTGATCGTACCCCTTAGATGATGATATGAATCAATGTATATTCATTTTTTTTCTATTCTTATTTTAATGAAACGTATTAGAACTTAAATAGTTGTAACTGTCTCTTCTATTATTGTGCACAAAGCTAATTAACATTGTCACAAGCTGTTAAAGAGAGATTGCTGACAGTTAAATAAAAAATGTTATTTTGTCAGGTTCATTACTTAAAAAATAAGGTTGGAAAATACACAAAGAAACAATTCTACATGTAGGTTAAGAATGATGGATGAAAACATGTGAATTTTCTAAGATCTAGCATGCAAGTTGAAGCAAGCCATAGACCTCACTAATACTCAGAGTAAGGTTGAAAGCATAAAACTTTCTCAGTTTAAGTTGTATGAGAAATGTTTGTGTGTGATCGGAATATGTGGTATTTCGATCAATACTTGAGTGAGAGCCTGGGTCATCTGCAGTAAAGCCATTGCCTGAGTGCTCAAAGTAAACACTTGACTCTGACGGCATAGGATGTGTATTCTAGGAAGCCAAAGTGTAATCTCACAGGGTGAAGCATCATGAAAAATCCAGTAGTTATGAATGAGTGACACTAGCAAGGATAAAACAACAGGGGACTTCAACCGTCCTGCTTCAGGGCATGAATTGTTTAAGAAAGATGAAAGGCATTTTCACCCCTTTTTCCCTGAAGTATAATATTGAACAATTGGTTCTTCTGGCTGCATGTCAGAGTCTGTTGCTCTCAAGTATCAAACACTGACCATCACTGACGAGAGGGCAGTAGGAGAGTGGGACCCTTGGGTGCTAATTCTCGTTTTCACACAAAAGCAAGGCATGCAGGCAGATGGATGCCTCAAAGCTGGCAAAAAGCTGCATGGCTTCTTCTGAGAGCTAGAGGTTGAGACATGCAGATCCCTCTGCCTCTATGTTAAATAAAGTTTTGTCATCCTCAGCCTCTGAAGTGATTAAATTTGTCCCAGTATCATTACAAAAAAGAATTAGCAGCAATTCATGGAGTAGCCTGGGGGTGGTTTCAGCGGATATGGCGACACCACTGTAATAACAAGGGCTGAGAATGATGTGTCACAAATACTGTTGGTGCTGCTATTGATTTACATCAACGCAATAGATCCATGGCAGCCATCATTCAATTTTATGCTGATTTCCTAGCAAGTATTTCTCGGTATGTAAATGTTACCAAGGTATTGGGATATACTGGTGGGTCATGGAGAGAGATGTATCATTTTGTGAAAGCAATAATGTATTGAAATTGGACACTAGAAGAAGGCTTTGACAATCAGCTTTCAAATAGGACAAGTGAGTATAGAGAAGAATGAAAAAAAACCAAACCAAAACCAAACCATCTTTTAAAGAACAGTAAACCTATTTTAAAAGGTAGTAGTGCTACATTTATAGTGGAAAGAGATAGGATTGTATGATTCTATGAGTCCTGTTCAGGTCTCTGTGTTTCTGAAAGTCATGCCACTGTTTCATTTCTGCTATCATAAACCAGCCCTCTTAGTTTTTATTTCCTCTTTTTTGATGATACAAAGTATTAGAAATTGAGCTGGTCTTCCATGTCTTTTTTTTTTTTCCGTATGTCCCAAACCATCAGATTTAGTATAACTCACAACAAAATACTTTTTTGGTGCAATTCAAGGACAGGTTCATAGTGAACCTGAAGTGAGCTTTAGCTAATCTTTTGGGTTAGATAGAAACAGTACAAACACTGATTTCATTTCCCCACCTCAAGGTAAACACCCATCCAGTCATTGCAGCACCTAAGAAAGAGATAAAGGTTGCACTGATAGAGACAAAGACTATGACTGGTATCCATGTCAATAGACAGAATGTTTCCAAAGCTCCAATTAAAAAGTATTTAATGCCATCAAAAAACAAAACAAATGAGCAAGAAGACGTAATTTTTTTAAATTTTCAACAGACTTGGATTAAACGCAAGCAATAGTTCTAATTCTTCCTTACTACCTCTCTTCATATTAATTTTCTTCATCCATATGAAAGTAGATGCTTTCCTTTTGTTAATCTGTAGATCAGTGCAGCATGTAAGTAAGTGGAAAAACCTACATGATATATTAGGCCTTTTATATCAGACTCTGAAGAACAGAATCAAATGTGACCTTTGAAGTGTTTGGAGTGTTCCTTGCATAGGACCCATTTTCATTCATATGAAATAGCCTGAAAACATACTTCTCTCATAGGAAGTAAATTTCTGCTGGGAAGAATTAAGCAAAATGACCCTTCTTTTGACAAGCTGAATATAGTTCTAGATTTGTCAAAAATCAGAATTGAGAATTAAAACAGAGCCTTACTGTAAAAATATTAATCTAAAATATTTAATTTTATTTTATAATCAGATGTGTACCATTTAACAATATTACTGTGTCTCTACCCCAGCTCTGAATTTAAACGTAGTTGGGAGAAGCATTACAAAAACACAGCAGCTTTAAGATTCTTGCTAAGACCCTGTGTAACCTCTCAAGTCCAATGTTATAATTGCCTGAGCACTTATAGATGTTTTTTTCTTTGCAGCTTTCTTGAGCTGACATAAAGGTTGACAAGCCTGGTGACATAATGGCTATTATTTCGAGTCGTTTCTAAACAATATCATTTTTGTGCCCTTCTGCTTTCAATAAAATTATAGGTTCCTTTATTTTTATGAAACAATGGCTCTTAGCTTCCATGCTATATTTCCCAGGCAAATTTCCTATGAGACTGCTATGAATCGTTATTAATGCAATTATCACTGTTGATGTCAATGGCAGCATTGGCTATGCTGAGGTCTCCATTCATGGTGTCACTTGTGAGGACAGAGTTATAAACATTGTCTTGTTATTTAGCTTGCCTGTGTAAACCAAATAAATAAATAAATACAAATACGACAAAATAAAATAAGCTGCTAATTCAAAATACATCCAGATAAATAAGAGCAATATTTATAGAAATGCACTGGTGAGAGATCAGCTGTGTATGTGAACGAGGAGCTGATAAATTCTCATTACCTGCTTGGGGCTGACAACTGAAATGACCTGCTAGGCATCCGCTGGAAATTCAATCAGGTACCTGCAAATAGCAGACATCCCCTGCAAAAATCCAACATGTGTAGGGTTTCAGTTAGTGTTTAGGTGTTCCATCCCTGTGCAATCAAGAGTGGAGGAGGCCTGTCAAGATTTCAAGACTCTCTAAAGCACAAGAAAAGTTTAAAGGGCTTGCTTTGCTCCTTTTCCTCCTTCATGCTACTGTGAGGTTTGTATATCTTAGTTTCTAATAACGGAAGTAAAATTTGCCTTTTGCTTTTGACAAAACTTGGTTTTAATGTCCTTTAACACTAGTCTAAAAGAACTCATAATTATAGGGCAGGAGGGTTTTATCTCCACTCAGATCAGTCTGCAAATGCTTAAACTGAAGAAGGAAATGATTATGTGCTGGTTGCCTCAGGAACTTTGTACTGATTCTACCAATGCTGGAAAAACTACCTCTGCTATCACAGCTCTCTCTCTCTCTAGTCCTCAACTCGTGTTCTGAAAACCCTCAAACTCTCTTACTGAAACACATTAATGTCCTGTCCCATCTAAAGTAAGCATAATTCCTTCACTGAGATCTCAATGTTTTTCTTTTATTGGATTGCAACTCAAATAGGTTAAACCAGAATAAACCAGGAGTTGAGAATATCCAGAATAATACAACAACAAACTGGTTTGGGTTGGAAGGGACCTTGAAGACCATCTAGTCCAATGCCCTGCCATGGGCAGGGACACCCTTCACTAGACCAGGTGGCCTAAAGCCCCATCCAGCCTGGCCTTGAACACTGCCTGGGAGGGGGCATCCATAGCTTCTCTGGCCAACTTTTACCAGGGCCTTACCACCCCGAGTGAAGAATTTATTCCTAATCCCTAGTCTAAGTGCACCCTCTTTTAGTTCAGAGAGATCACACCCCGTCCTATCACCTCACATCCTGATAAACAGTCACAGAATTGTAGGGTTTGGAAGGGACCTCCAGAGATCATCAAGTACAACCCCTCTGACAAAGCAGGTTCCGTAGAACAGGGGTAGGTTCCAGATGGGTCTTGAATATTTCCAGAGAAGGAGACCCCACAAACCCCCTGGGCAGCCTGTACCAGTGCTCTGTCACCCTTACCATGAAGAAGTTCTTCCACATACTTCCTAGGAACTTCCTAGGCTCCAACTTGTGGCCATTGCCTCTTGTCCTGTCCCCACAGAGCACTGAGGATGACCATTTCCCTCTGTCTCCCACATTTCTGATCTTTATAAACATTGACCAGATCCCCTCTCAGGCTTCTTTTCTCAA
Organism: Laterallus jamaicensis coturniculus; assembly: GCA_022605575.1. Taxonomy (NCBI): domain Eukaryota; kingdom Metazoa; phylum Chordata; class Aves; order Gruiformes; family Rallidae; genus Laterallus; species Laterallus jamaicensis. Next base: position 1,126,045 of record JAKCOX010000056.1, read on the forward strand.
AGCTGGACAGCCCCAGTTCATTCAGCCTTTGCTCATTGGGGAGATGCTCCAGCCCCTTAACCATCTTTGTGGTGCTCCGTTGGACTCTTTCCAGGAGATCCCTGTGTTTTTTGTACTAGGGAACCCAGAACTAGATACAGCAGTCCAGGAGAGACCTGACCAGGTCAGAGTAGAGGAGGATCACCTCCTTTAACCTACTGGCCATGCTCCTTTTAATGTATCCCAGGATCCCATTGGCCTTCTTGGCCTCTGAGACACACTGCTGGCTCATGGCCAACGTGTCATCCACCAGCACCCCCAGGTAATTCTCCGCAGAGCTCCTCTCCAATAGGTCATCCCCCAGCCTGTACTACTACATGTGGTTATTCCTTCCCAGGTGCAAGACCCTACACTTGCTTTTATTAAAACTCACCTGGTTTCTTATTGCCCAGCTCTCCGGCCTGATCAGGTCTCGCTGAATGGCAGCTTAGTATTCCTGTGTGTCACCCATTCCTCCCAGCTTTGTATCATCTGTAGACTTAGTGAGGGTGGACACTATTCACCCATGAAAATGTTAAACAAGACTAGACCCAACACCGATCCCTGGGTAATACTGCTAGTCACAGGTCTCCAGCCAGACTCCGCTCCACTGATCACCACCCTCTGAGTTTGGCTCATCAGCCAGTTCTCAACCCACCTCACTATCCGCTCATCTATCCCACACTTTCAGCTTTGTTATCAAGATGTCATGGAAGACAGCATCAAAAGACTTGCTGGAGTCAAGGTAGATGACATTCCCTGCTCTCCCTCCATCTACCCAGCAGGTGATGCTATCAATTTCTCCTTGGTGAATCCATGCTGACTACTTCTCATAACCTTCTCTTCCAATTACTTGGAGATGGCATCCAGAATAAGATGTTCCATCACCTTTCCAGGGACAGAGGTGAAACTGACTGGTCTGTAGTTACTCAGATCTTCCTTCTTGCCCTTTTTTGAAGACCGGAGTGACATTGGCTATCCTCCAGTCTTCAGGCACCTCTCCTGTTCTCCAGGTCCTGTTGAAATGACAGAGACTGACTCAGCAATCACCTCTGCCAGCTCCCTCAACACAAGGATGCATCCCATCAGGGCCTATGGATTTCTGTGTGTTGATCCCACCTAGATGCTCCCAGACCACCATCATCTCTAACAGAGGGAAACACTCCATTTCCTGAACTTCTTCTTCCCTCCAGGGTCCAGGAGTCCCAAGGGGGACTTTCAAGTGAAGACCAAAGAAGGAGTTCAGTATCTCCACCTTCTCAGTATCCCCTGTTACTAGGACATCCCCCTCATTCAGCAGGGGACCCACATTATCCCTAGTCTTCCCTTTACTGCTCACATACTTAAAAAAAATCCCGTCTTATTATCCTTCATGTCCTTTGCCAGCTTCATTTCCAAGTGGGCTTTAGCCTTCCTCTTTGCATCTCTGCAGGCCCTGACAACATTCTTATATTTTCCCAAGTGCTCAGACTTTTTTTCCACAATTCATAGACTTTCTGTTTCCCTCTGAGTTTATGCATGAGCTCCCTGCTCATCCACACTACGTCTTCTGCTACCCTTCCCTGATTTCTTACTCATAGGTACACACCGATCCAGTGGTTGGACGAAGTGCTGTTTAAAAGCTACCCAGCTCTCACAGGTCACCGTACTTTCTAACAGCGACCCTGGGAAAGCTCCTATTAGGTCCTGAAAGAAATCAAAGTTTGTTCTCCTAAAGTTCAGGGTAGCAATCCTACTTTTTGCTTTGCTTCTTCCACTCAACACCTCAAACTCCACCAACTCATGGTGAGTATGTCCCAAGCTGCCCCTGACCTTCACTTCTCTAATAAGCCCATTCTTAATAGTAAGAACAAGATCCAGTACCACCCACCCCTCGTTGGCTCCTCCACTATCTGTATCAGAAAGCTGTCTTCAACATGTTGCAGAAACCATCTGGACCATGCATGCTTGGCCCTATTGCTTACCCCAGAAATATATGGGTAATTGAAATCCCTCATAAGAACCGTCTGGTATCACAAGGCTATTTCTAGCTGTTTGTAAACGCTTTCATCAGCTTTCTCCTCATGATCAGGGGGCCTGTAGTACACACCCACAGCAGTGTTACCCACACCAGCCTGCCCCTTGATTCTCACCCACAAGCTCTCCAATGACACATCACCCTCCCCCAGGTGGAGTTCAATACATTCTAGCTACTCTGTCACATAAAGAGCAAGTCCACCGTCTCACTTCCCCAGACTGTCTTTCCTAAAAAGCACATAGCTACCCGTGACAGCATTCTAGTCATACAAGCTGTCCCACCATGTCTCCCTGATCGCAATGAGATCGTGACCTTGCAACCTCACAAAGACTTGTAACTCTTCCTGTTTATTTCCCATGCTGCATGCATTAGCATACAGACACTTTAGGGAGGCAGAAGGCACAGGTATCCCTAAAGGGACACAAGAAGATTTTGGGTGGGGAATAGTCAGCAATATCTCCTCTGAGGAGTTCTCACAAGATCCTACAGGACAATCTGGAGATTTTTCTCCTCAATCACCAAGAGCAACAACAACAACATCCCCAAGCTTGTTCCACGTCCCATTGACCTCTACCCTCTTTCCCCATCAACTCTAGTTGAAATCTCTGAACTATTTGCTTAACCTCACCAAGCATCATTTTATTCCCTTCCCCCTTCATACCCAGTTTAAAGCCCTCTCAATGAGCCCCATTTACTCCTGGACTAGGATCTGCTTTCCCCTTGGACGCCTATCTATGTAATATGAGATAGGGAACCTGCTTTGGCAGGGGGGTTGGACCCGATGATCTCTTGAGGTCCCTTCCAACCCCTAAGATTCTGTGATTCTGTGATTCTGTGAAAGGTGAGACTTGTCCACAGCCACCAGGACAGGTGCTGAGTAAACCATTCCATAGTCAAAGAACCCAAAGTTCCTGTGGTGACACCAGCCTTTCAGCCAATTGTTCAAATTCTGGGTTCTCCTAGCCCTCTCCAAATCCCTCACCTCACCGGAAGGGATAGGGGAAAATACCACTTGTGCTCTTTTCCTCCCTCAACCAAGCACCCTAGACCCCTGAAATCTCTTTTGATAGCTAACAGACAACCCTCTCCAACTTTTCTGTAGGCCCTTTAGGTACTGGAAAGCTGCTATTTTTTCTCCCTGGAGCCTTGTCTTCTGCAGGCTGAACAAGACCAACTCTCTCATCCTCTCTTTCTAGCAGAGATATCTATTATAATCTCAAAATAATGTTAGGCAACTCTGAAAAGAGAGAGGCTGAGCTGACACCTTTGCATGATAAGAGGGAAATCAAAGTAGAGACATTATTAATAGAACTCATAGTATTTGGGAGAGCTACCAAAAAGTGTGACCATACATTTCCAAGGAATTTAGGTGTCAGATTGGACCAAGCTGTTGAAAAACTCAAGGAATAATCTAGGAAAGGAGAATTTATTTTGAAAAAACAATTTGATTTGTTTAGTTCAGCAAAATAAAGGTGGAGAGGAATAAACAGTTCCTTATTAAAGAAATAAATGCTGTCATAATACTTCATTTAGTTTTACTAAAGTCCTGGTAAACTGAGGTATTTAATACAATTGGCTAACCAAAGACATTTTTACTGGAAATTAAAGATTGATAACCATCAAAGTGTTGTTCTGGAAGAGCCTTCTAGCAGGACCAGTTAGTACAAGTGACCTAGGTAATATGCAATTTCTGTCCTATATTTTGCTTGCTGGGTTGTTGGGTTTTTCTTCAAAATTAACTTTGACTGCTTTCTTGATAACATTATACACCTAGTTTCCTGTGACAACGAGAGAATGAATTCTGTAATAGAGGTCCCTTTCCATCACATGTATTCTTATGCATTATAGTGATAGATACCATTACATCAAACAAGCTAGAAATCCAAACATCTCCTTGATAGAGTGGATATATGTTTACATATTCTGAAGTAGCTGATGCACTCAGAAATTTTGCAGGTGAGACATTTCCAAATATACACAATTAACAACACTGCAGTACCTTCCACCTGATTAAACCAACTATATATAGCAGAACCGAGAGTTCATTCAGGCAAGCAAAATGGTGCTTATGAATTTTATTTGAATTTTCTGCTCCAGATCCTTAATCTTGAACATATCTTAATAATTTAGTTGAACAACAGATTTGTCTGCGTAAGACTGTTTGGTAACGCATTCTATTCTACTAAGTAGTCATTAGGCTGCCTGCCCTAATGACTATGATACAGATGTAGAATTCAAGGAACCTGAGTTTTATTCAGTCATTAATTCAATGCACAATTTTTTAACAAGTCACTCTCTTACAATGAAAACTTGCACATCTTTGGGTTGTTCTATAAAGTAGGTGGATGAGAGCTGTCATGTGCATCCAGTCACTGTTACTGTAGTAAAGTGCTTGTTTCTCTCTGTTGGATATAACAGGAACATAGGCTGCTGGTCAGATTTACGTATCTTTCAGAGAATTAAATTAGATCAATAAATCTGACAGTATATTTGAAAAAGGATATTTGCCTTTAGAGGCAGTAATTCATCACCTCAAGTTTTTGTGGGGTTTTTTTTTTGGTTTTAGATTGCAATGAGAATAATGTCTAATTTAAAAAAGAAATCAAAAGAAAACAAAGAAAAAAGAAAGCAAGGAAAAAAATCAGAAATTCAACCAGAAAAGGAAAAAATCATAGGGAAATCCAAAGTCAAGAATAATGCTAAGGTCAAGGAGTCCAACTGGACTATCATCCATTAGATAAAATGTATGATCCCTGACATTACAACTGCAGATATGGAGAAATTTTGATTTCTGGAAGCTCCTCTGTCTTTAACTTTACACCATAATGTTATTTCATAAGTTAGTAAAAACAAACAAGGTAGACCAGAAATGCAGGGCAAGTTTGGATCCATTCAGTTTTGTTCTTCTCTAGATTTAGTAGGCTCATGAACTGCCTACATTAATGAAGTACCTAATTGCTTTTGTTGAGTGAACTGGAAAAAGTGTACAGCTTGGCACAAAATTTAATTTCTTTAGGAGATCTGTTCCATGAAAAGTCCCAGTTTTTGCCTGCACACAAGCTTCTCTCACATGAAAACATAATAATAACAATAACAATCTTTCAGAACCTTCTCTAATCTAAAATCACAGAAGTCACATGAGTCATATCAGTAACTTGATCAGATTCATACCAGAAGTTTGGGCAAAGTGAAATTATTTCAAAGAATTCCCTTAACTCCAGAAAGAGCTCAAACTGTGATAGAAGACTGACAGTAAAATTGAGATTCTAAAAGCCTGACTGGGAAGACAAGAACACCTGTTTCAGCCCTTACAGCAAAAAAGAATGGAAATTGTAATATCAAGAGATGACATATTTGAAGGTTGTATTTTTCTCAGTTCATTTCCATGATGTTGGACTCGCCCTCCTTGACAAGGTCTGAAGAAGATGTAGTTTATGAGGGTGGTTCAAGTATGATAAGCTGCAAGTTGAGGACATGAAGGGTTAGGTGTCCTTGAGGAGCGGATGGGCTTGAGTGCCTTGCAAGGATTGATGTTATTAAATTGAATTATTATTATTAGCACTTGTACAACATAGGGAATGGATGAGTGAAAGAAGAAAAAAAAAAGCCTACACATGAGCAAAAGTGAAATTAAAATTCAGTGCAGAAAAGATTGCAAGAAAACTTCTAACGCTTTGTAATTATAAATACAGTTTGAAAATTAAAAAACCCAAGCAACCACAAACTTGAAGAAAACACCAGCATGTCATATAATTTTGATACCTCCTTCAGATTCTGCCCTAATATCTTGAAAATCATCTGGTCCATCAAAAAATACACTAAACAGCCTTCCCACAAATGCCTCCTTAACCCCTTGTACCTGGGAGCTATGCTGTATGTCCCACTGGACAGCACATAATGGGAACCAGAAGGCACTTGCTGATACAGGGTAATTGTGGCACCCTGTTCATGGAGACAAGCAACATCACGTCCAAATTTTTAGAGAGAGACAGAGACATATATCTTTATCTCCTACATGTGTCTCTGAGTGCATATATATGTTTGTGTATGAATATGTGAGCATATATGAAGAAGTATATATATCAAGGAAAGAACAGCTATGCTTGGATTTGTTAAACAGTAAATACACTCCATTAAATAGGAATCCTGCTGTTTCTCTTGGAAACACAGTCATGCATTAACCTTATGATACTACAACTTGCAATTTCTTGCCTCTTTTTCACTCCCCGACCTGAGCTGTTTGGCCTATGATTCATGTATTTTCAATGTTTTTTACCACTTACGTTTCAGATGAAGAAGAGGCAGAGGAAGGGATCTCTCATTCACAATGGCTTTGATGAAACTTGTTAGTATATACACCAGAAGATAATATTCCAAATTTCATATCATGGGAAGGGAACATAGGTTAGCATTGAGGGGGTAGTAATCAGAATAGAAGTCTGTGCAATCAATATGTCTCTATAGAAGGTAGGTGGTGACAGTTGTGGTTGCGAGACAACAGATTATCTAATACAGAAATATCTCTACCTCTCCAAACCTGTTAATGTCATTTAGGTTGACTTTTGCAGACCACCCTTACCTGACCCTCAGAATATAGTTTGAACTTAAAGTCATATTCAACGTAGCATCTAGCTTCTTTTCTGGAACTGGCTCACAATTGGTCAAGCTGTTTCCTCCGAGTTCATGCAGAGTTTATTGGTGTATAATTGGTACACAGACTCATACAGGTTAGCATACCCTTGAATTCTGTGTAAAAATTGCTCATACAGTTTCCTAAAAATGCAATGTTTAACAGGTGAGGTAAAAGCCACACACACAAGCAAAGCAAAACAAGGAATTCTTTCACTGCTAACTATTGGCAGACAGGTGTTCAGACACCTCCAGGAAAGCAGGGCTCCATTACACATCATGGTTACTTGGGAAGACAAATACCATTGCTTTGAATAATGCATATATTTTGAACAACGCATGTATTCTGAGCATGGTATCATATGGCATCAAATATCCCTTTGGTCAGATGGGGTCAGCTGTCCTAGCTGTTTGTGCGCTCCAGCCCAATCACAAGGAGGTGGTGAGGAGCATAAAAGGGTTTGACTGTGTGCAAGCACTGCTAAACAATAATGGTTGTATGTAATGATGTGTATCAACACTATTTTAGTCACAAATGCCAAATATAGCCCACATACTAACTATTACGAAGAAAACTAACTTTATTCTAGCCAAAACCAGAACAAGGTACCGCTACTGGAATGCAAGAAACCTCTAAGTGATTAAGGAGTATTGACACGATGATGATCTATACCTAATATTATTTTCTGTACCTCATCTTTAGTCTAAGCATCTATATGACAATTGCTTCAATAATTATGACCAGCTTTCTCATCACTGATCCTCATAATAATTATTTAATAAAAGACTATCTTAATGAATAGTATCTCAGGTTTGTTACAGTTCCTGTCTTTGTTATGGTGTTTCTGACAAGTGCCTGTACTTTATCTTTGCAAAATATATTTTCCAAAAAGCTAAAGAGATTATTAGAGAAACATGCCATTCATAATCACTGCTAGTCATGGACAGTATGAAGAAACTCTCACCCTTGACTTACCAACAAGTGGGAGAAGTCTTATCATTGTGCACAGCATCAGATCATTCCACAGCAATAGCAGAGCTGACAGCCTTGTATGCATCAGGTCCTCCATGCCATAATAAGGCCTGACAGTTTTAGAACAGCATGTATTTCTGCTGGCTAAATATGTCAGAAACGTAAAAGAAAATTGCCACCAAAAAAAAAAAAAAAAAAAAGAAAAAACCCCAGAACCAACAAAAGATCCAAACCCAAAAAAACCCCACCAACTTCTTTTCCCGCCTCCCGGAAAGCATTGTAGGAAAAAAATAAAGAAAAAAAAATGTATTAATAAAACTACACTGCTTGAACATACAATGCCAGATGGGTCAAAAATCAGGACAAGGGACAGACAGTGAATGAAAGAAAAAGAAGGTGGCAGGTAAATGAGAATGACACAGCTCACATTAAAGCTAATTGGATACCAGTCCATGGTGTGCTTGGCTTATTTAGTCCAACCTAAATCTCTTCTGATGGAAAAGTTCACACTGAGGAAAATCAAAGCCAGAAGACCAATTGTCCCCAATCACATTCCAAAGTTTGAGAGTCCATTTATCTTACCTCGTTCTTTCTCTGTGCATACTCATGTCTTCATGAATTAATGCAGGCCTACATATGAAAATCAATGTTTCTTACACATATAAACACCATGGATCTGAATCAATCTCTCAAAGCCAAAGAGGGTTAAATATTTAAACAAGCTATGTATTGAAATGCATTTTTAATGCCGTGAAGTCATTCTGATGAAAGATTACTCAAGAGCCTTCATTACTGAGTTTAGAGAGTAATGTGGTATTATTGGAACAGATGGCACAGCTGTGTGCAGCCTCCGCCTCAGCCCTCCCCCCCGGGGTAAATCCAAGTGCCACTCCTGTGCAAAGTCATCCGCTGTCAGCCAATGGTCTGAATGGATGGATGGCTGCGTCTAGCTTGCACATCCATACGTGACAGCCAGGACGCCTAAAGTCTTTAAGAAAGGGCTCCTTAAAGAGAACAGCACCTTCTGTAATACCTTGTTTCCTATGTGCATCGGAAGGCAAGGAGGGGAAAAGGGAAGCAATGCTGCAAGCATTGAGTATGAACTCGCTGTGCTGCTCTATGTCTTAATTGCTAGGATTATGTGGTATCATTATGTCAACTGCAATTGTCTCCGTTAATTTCAAGCTGGCATCTCTTCCATCCCCCACCCCCTCCCCGCCTGCCTTTCTTCCCTTGCTGAGTGAGCTGAGTGAGTGAGTGAATGTGGGTGTAGGGAGAGTAGCAGAGAGGGGAGAACCATCCGGACACATTTTGATGATTATTAATTAAAAAAGACAAAGAAAGAAACAGGCGAGTGCGAAGTGAATGTCTGTGCTGTGGCAGCCCAAGAAAGAATTAGCTCCATGGCTATTAACACTGTCACAGCTGCAGGGAAGAGGAGCCTCACACCTCAGGAGAGTAATTCTGGAGCTCTCCCTTGCATTCAGCTTTCAGTTGGATACAGGTACAAATAATGCCAGTTAATGATTAAGACTCTGGCTTCTAGATTTATAAAACAGGGTCAGATGCATCACATCCCCTTCAGTCTATATTTGCACTACTGCATACGAAGAGGGTGTGCAGAATCTCAAAATGCCTCTCTCCTGCTTTTGTACTGCTTAATTTAGTTGGTTTCTGGTGAAAGATTTCTAGTTTAGGTGTGCACCTGCTTATCTACCATGTGAATAGCTGAGTTTTCTGAAAGGTTAATATTATGGCTACTCAACCGCACTGAGCCATACTAAATGGTATTTTGGAATTGAAACTGGAAACCAGGAGAGTTATGTTTGGGCAGCATCTACAGAAGAAAAATCAATCTCTCAGGCTACATCAAAGGATCATTCCACAGTTTTAGGTATCTAATGTGAGTTGAAGTAACTACCTGGGTGCTGAATATCCATGCTAATTTTTAATTCCAGAAACTAGAAGTAGAGATACAGAGCATTTAGTGAAGCCTATTATGTTCTCTGGTTCCTCCAGAAGTTTTCTTTCTCATATCAAAAGAATCTCTCTTTATTTAAAGTCTTTCTGTAACTCTAGTGATCTTCCTGTATCCAAGACTTCCTCCGAGTAAAAGTGGCAAGGAAAGAAGTCAATACCGCTACTACAGGAAAACTCATTTCACATCTGTTAGGACTGCATTTACCTTTTCCATAGCCACATGGATGCTTCAGAGTCAAGCTGTAAGCAAATAAGAATTTACAGATTAAGTAAATTCCTGGTGCTTCCCCCACCCTCCCCAATCTTTCAGCATGCAATCTCTGAACCATTGCTATTGCTATTAGTTCCATTTCTGGGGATTTTTTTCTTTTTTTTTTTTTTTGAGGGGGGTGTGCTAAATAGTGATTTCTGGATTACTAGGAAATGTATTTGCCTTATTTACCTTGCTAAATATTTGAAGGATAATTCCCAAACAAAGCAGTGAACACAAAAATAATATTTGCTCTGTTAAAATTCTTAAATTAAGATTTCAGTAATAGCAGACAAGTAAGTAAAGCATCAAATGAGGTCCAGAGAGAGGAAATACATTATAATAAGAAAAAGGATTTGCCTAATTTAAATTCTTTGCTTGTCTAAGTGGTTGCAAATACCACCAGATTTAGGAATCCAATATAGGTAGATTTATACCAACAGCTTGGGTTGCCAAATGTAAAACAACATGGTTATTTCTGGTAAGTACCTAGAATTTGTATTCTTTATGCACTCAAATTGCTAGGTAATGTTCCTTAATTTTCACTTCACCAAAGAAAGTTATGTTAACTCACTTTTCATTTGGAGCAGGCTAAAAATATATGAGCAAACAGTTACTTTGCTCAGCTGACAAGCAATAACTCCTCAAACTGCCACAGCTCTATTGATCTCTAAACAATACTAGATGGCACTGTGATTTGTAGGCATCACAGAAAAGGTAGAGTTTCAAGTGGGATTTATAAAAGGACACAGATATGGCAATGTAGATTTTGATATTCAGGATTCTACAGCAGTGAATATTTGATCTCAGGAAGGATAACATTTATAAGGTAAAAAATAAAATTTTTTTGCATGTTTAAAGAATTTTTCAAGCTGCAGGAATTTGCAAACAGGATTAGAAACAAGGGCTTTCTAGTCCTGCCTTGGACAAAATCTAACATTTTCTATTCAGAGAAGTTTGCAGCACTGATTCAGGAGCTACCCAAAGAGATAGTTTCTCATTCAGTAATGTAATCTTGGAGAATGTTGTGGGTAAATTTAAAATAAGGACCTAATCCAACCATTATACAAATGCACTTTAACTTTTCCACTTGCTTTATTTGGTTTTAAATCAATGGCATTCCCTAGAAAACAAAAGGCTATAAGGGAGATTAAAGAAAATGGAAGGATTCAAACTAAGACACAGCACTCGGAGCTGTGATGATCATCAGACATTTTAATGGCCTTAACAATTGCTGCAATTTGTGTTGAACTGATCTGCCAGGCAGACATGGAAACAAGTTTAGAAACTACTTTGCTAAAAGGACTCTCTAGTAATAGGGTAAGATACCGCTGGAAATGGAGGCTTCATGTGAATTGAAACATCTTTGAAAAGCCAAACAACCCTGTACAATAATTTACATGGTTTACCTTCACAGACACTGTTAATTTGCCTTATTTTTCCTGTATTTGCTTTAAAAACAAGCAACCACAAACATGATGCTTCCATATTTTGCAGGAGAAAGTCCAGCTTGGTGGTTGGTAATGGTCCCAACTGACTGGCTTTGAGCTAAATCTGACCCAAAAATGTCTCACTACAATAGTTTATTAGCTAGGGAATTATTTATTATCTTAGTTACTGCAGTGTCTTAATACAACCACACAGTTTCTGTACCTGTGGTAGTTTATGCATTTTAAGTTTCAAGCAGGGGCTCTGTCCATGGAGACATGCCCACACATTTGTGTAACTGCTTCAAACCACCCTTAATTTCGAGAAGTGCTCACTTCAGTTTTTCACTTTATTTATGTGGTTTCCATTCTATTTACAAGGCTGAAAGGATTAATACACAGAAGCTGGCAAACAGAAACCCTCTTTGACTGGAAAGGTAATGGAATTTTGCTCAGTTATTTTACCAAGAGTAGAGGATGATTAGCACTAATTACAGTCTGAGACACTGAGAGAAATTTGGAGTAAAAATGCAAGATATCCTTTAAAAATAACTGTTGCAGTAGTAATGTTATTTGTCTTGAAGGAAACAAACAGAAAAGGCTTTCCATTTATGTGACTTGTTTTGTTTTGTTGTTTTTAAAAGTATTTTCATAATATACTCAAACTTCATAGAAACATATTTTACACTGTTCTGTCGGGATTCAAGCTAACCAATGCTAATTGGTTAGCATTGGGCAAACAACACTGAGAAACACAGAAATGCTAAACAGTGTCACCAAATATATATATGTATTTAGGAAGCAACTACATGAAAACATGCTAATTTCGCTAATGAAGGGAGAAGGTCAGAAACATACCTGACCCCCAGATAGTCACAGTGCTTGATCCCTAAGTCACTTACGTTATTTTATTACTCCTCTGAGTGATATTGGCAGTATTACACTACAGTGAAAAATATTTAACCTGCAGTGTAAATAACCAAGGAGCAGACCCTAGCTTGTAAAACAGCAGTGGCATCCCTGTTCACACTATTGAGGTCTGAGCAACTACATGTGTGTGATAGAGAACAATTGCTCTGAAGTCCAAAACTGCTTCTGATTTGCTACAGCAGCATATAGGCCTTTATGTATAAGTCTCGTAAGAATGTTCTGTCCACACACTCAAAAAGTCTGTGAACAGCAGCCATCAAGGGCAGGTATTTGAACTTTATTAAGGAAGACAGAGCTATTAAACTGGAAGTGCCCTAATGGACTACAGTTTCAGCTATGCTTCTCTGTGGAATGAGCAGAACTGTTTGACAAAGGGGGGTGGCTAGTTCTCATTCAGAAGGACATTTCTAATTAAAATTCATACACTTTCAAATCAGTGCTTCAAAAGTATATGTACAATTTTTCAAATATGTCATTAGACTTTTAAAAATGCTATCATCAAATCAGACATCTTCATCTCATTGGCAGCTGATGACAAAATGAATTCTTTTTAATTCAATATCTTCAGTTATTACCCAATATCTTGATCTTTATTTAAAAAAAAAAAAAAAAAGAGAACCCTAAAATTTTGAGCTTTTCACCAGCTATGTGTTCTTACCCATCCCAGCCTCTTCCCACTAATATCACATTTTCTTCCATTCATTGCTTATTTAATGGAAAATAAACTACTCAGGGCTGGTCTTTTTCCTAATCAATGACTCTCAGGTGCTAGGACCCTGAAGCAAAACTTTTGGCACATGGGGCAAACAGATGTTTTCGCAAGTGAGGCCTTGAGTAATTCCAAGAAAACGTTCCTGCAGGTGAAACTGAAAAGTGTCTCTTATGTTAGAAAGAGCATATTTACAGCAGTGGCTCTCAACCTTGGAGAACTGGAGTGCCACTTCAACACTGAATAGAGCCACATGCTAATTATCCTTCCACTGCATTATGTTGTTCCATCATTTTTGAGTAACTATCAGAAACCATTGTATGGTGATTTAACATATCGTTAGGTCCAGGATGAAAAATCTGTAGAAGGAAAAATAAGAAAATGGTGGTTTTACCCAGAGTACTTATCCAGCACATGCACGAAGTAAACATCATTATATTTTACATTTTGAATTTCCAAACACTTCACTGCAGATTGTTAGGAACCTTCTTCAAACTGCTTTTAAGTCAGTGGAAAGTTCCTGCTGACAAATCCTGGACAATAAAACTTGAAATATCATAAAACCCTGTGAACCTTAGCTTGAATATCTAATTCTTGTTTTGTTTTCATCCCAATGATTTTCCTCATGCTTTGTCACATAAATGCCTTTCTTGCTTCTTTCCCAAGGCTTTTCAACTACTATAGTCACATTGTCTGTGTGATACTTAGTTGGTCCATGTCTCCACAACATCACTGAACCCTCTGGCCAATTTCACTCAAATTGGACAGAAAATGTTAGTCTGAGGCATAATTCAGATACTACAAATACTATGATGAAAGGCCATGAGTATAACTACTTTTTTTCCTTTTTCCCTCCCTTATTAGTTAATGAAAGAAGGGTAAAATGTGAATTCACTCTACACATAAGACACAGGAAGCTCAGTGAAAGAGACGAGGAGAGAGATGCAAATGTCGTGAGACGTGAAATGAAAAACGATACTTCAATTCAACATTACCCTTTATCTAATACCCATGAATCCATTTAAGAGATCTTACATAACCCACACTAATTCAATCTTTTTTTCACAGAAAGTGTTCTTTGACTAGCAGTTTACACGAGGCATGTTTTGAACCACACATCATGTATAACAGGTATCATGTAAAATAATAGATAGTTCTTATAAGGCCACTGGAAAAAAGTCAAAGCCAAAGAAAATTTACTAAATCAACACTCATTTAAGTTAGGTGATTTAGAAAGAGAAACAAATGGAAATCTTATTGTCCTCACTTAGAAGTTCTTTGGAAGAAACACACATAACAATGCATTGTAACTTTGGTGAACAGTGAGAGATTGCTTTTATACAGCAAAAAGGAAGGAAAAACACCCACACAACTTCTAGTCCAGATAGCTGAAAGTGAGCCAATCTAAATTCAAGTAACAAAAGTAAATGCTTCCAATTGTAATCACCTGTTTTCAGCAGTAGTTTAAATACAGAAGCTTATCAAGGTTAAGGTACCATGTGGGTGGAATATACATTTGGTCAGCGTTCATCATGTGGATTTCATACATCTGCTAACAAAGCTGAAGAGTCTTCTATTAGCAAACTTCTGCTCCTTATAAGGACATTTAAAGCAAGATTCATCTCAGTTAACTTTAAGTGCTGTCTTAGCCAAAGCTAATTGGCTTGGCTCCCTTTGTAGTCAGTGCAGTCAGAAATAGTCTTCTCAAGAGGGTGATTCATTTCAGCTCTTGTAGAACCTAGTGAATCACTGCTAGAGACACCTCTATGTTAAAGCAAACAGTCTTAGACTTTGATGACTGTTAGAAGTGTAGATCAAAGGTGGATGACTGTCTTAGGCCCAGTCATATCCTTAACCTTTTTCTGTTTACCTAACCAGATGGAGCTCCTTGAGTCTAGCAATAAAAGCAGGCTTTCACTCAATTTTGTTGTTCTTCTCTGTTTTCTTTCCAATTTGCAGTCCTCCTTACTGATCTACAGAGGTAAGAAATGAGCACAGTATTCCAATTACAGCTGTACCAGTGTTAAATAAGAAGTATTCCAATTGGCTTGGTCCGATTTGCCCACTTTGTATGTTCAGTGTTCATTTTATCCCTTTTGATCATTATGATGAAGCCCTTTTCAGAATCACCCATTCTCAAAGTAGAGTTTCCCTACTTTCTAACACTAGCTTATATTCTTAATTCTGGAAGCATAATTTTCTATTTCATGATGTATATTTATACATATATTTACATTCAAATGAATACAGATGCATATATTTGTGACTCTATGCTATTCACTTGTCAAGTGACCAGTTTCAAAGGCATTTGCTCATCATTTTTTAATGTTCCTGAATAAGAAAACATCTTTGGGGATGATGTTCATCTCAGAAACGCATATGCTTCATGTGGCTTTCTCAGTTTCATTTCAGTTTGAGACCTAGCATGTTCTACAGATATTCTGTTGACTTTATAATGCTCTCATTTCTTGACAAGACCGTTTCTGATGTCAGATTGAATCTTTGGAAGTATAAATATTAGATAATCAGAATTGACATCATCACTCTTCACTTGTAATTTACAAAAAGGCATCAAATTACTGTAGGTCTATTTTTATAAACCAATTTTATTTGATATTAGTTATATTGCCTTCCTTTAATTCTATGTTAATTAAATCTCATATTAGCCATTTTATTGTTTGCCTTAGGTTAACTTTAAACAGACAAAAGGACATTTATCAGGGTCATCCCATTTTCCTTTTGAAATACTGCTGTGCCTTGATTTTTTCTAGATCTTTTGAGATTTTTCTGTGCCACATGAGTCCCTGTTATCCATTATATCCCAGAGAACACCCAACTCTTTTGGAACTCTTTAATGTGAATATTGGGATTTTGGGGAGCTACTCCTTTAATTTCTCTATAATTACTGTTTTAATGCAAAGTGTTTCAGTTCTATCATCCAGTCTTTTGCCCAGCTACAAGGTAGAAATACACTGATTCATAAGTACTAGTCAATTAAAAGTCGTTTTTTTATTTTTTCTTTAAAGATAGGTTGCCATTCTCCTTTCTCCCTTGTCCACCGTATCCTTCTTTAAAAGGTTATATCCACTTATTTTAAAATTCTAGTCATGCAACTCTTCCCACCAGGTTTCAGTAACACCAACTAGGTCAAATTTATGCTCATAAATGAGCAATACCAATTCCCTGTGTTTATTATCCAGGCTCCAAGCAGTGGTGTACAGGCAATTAAATAATTTCTTCTCCTCATGTCCTTCGGTGTCTTGATTAATTTCGTTCTCAACATTCTGATTGTGTTCTAAGTGAGTACATGTTTGTTCCTGCTTTTCACCTTTTTTTTCACTCTTAGTTTAACACCTGCCTGACTACAATTACTTGGAACTATTTCTTTGTACTAATTTCGTTTTAATCAGAATAAACTAATTGGACAAAACTAAAACTTTACATAAGAATATACAGGTTTCAATTAAACTCTTATCTAAGATTATTTTAATTCCCAAGATAATTTCTGGTCAGAAGTACAAGTCCAATGTAGCCACTAACTAGGACATAGGTTTTAAAATCAATTTCCCATGAGACTGTTGCAATCTGCATAATTTTTTTTCTTTTTTTTTTTTTCTTTTTAAGTAATCAACTTTCAGTCTTTCTCATTACTGATTTTGGCAGTGGATATATGTATATGTCTTCAGCTCTGGATGTACCAATTAAGTAATAATTTAGAGTTTTATATTCAATATGATATAAGACATATTTGAGCCAAAACAATTTTGGGTTGTTTTTTGATACACAGTTTACCCTCATTGAAGTATACACATACACACATATACAGAAACATTGAAATTTGTTCCTAATATAGCATGGGGAAAGGGTTTTTAATGTATATTTTATCATGTGTGAAAATAAATTTGCACTCTCCTCTTTTCTAGCCAACTTGCAAGTCACAGAATCACAGAATTGTAGGGGTTGGAAGGGACCTCAAGAGATCATCGGGTCCAACCCCCCTGCCAAAGCAGGCTCCCTAGCTTGTACTGCACAGATAGGTGTTCAGACGAGTATTGACTATCTCCAGAGAAGGAGACTCCACCACCTCCCTGGGCAGCCTATTCCACTGCTCTGTCACCCTCACTGTGAAAAAATTCCTCCGCATATTGGTGCGGAACTTCCTGTGCTCCAGCTTACAGCCATTGCCCCTTGTCCTATCTCCACTGACCAAAGAAAAGGGTCTGGCCAATTCCCCCTGCACCCCATGCTTAAGATATTTATAAACACTGATTAGGTCCCCCCTCAGTCTTCTTTTCTCCAGGCTGAACAGCCCCAGCTCTCTTAGCCTTTCCTCATAGGAGAGATGTTCCAGGCCCTTAATCATCTTCGTAGCCCTTCTCTGGACTCTCTCCAGGAGATCCCTGTCCTTTTTACACCAGGGAGCCCAGAACTGGACACAATACTCCAGGTGGGGCCTGACCAGGGCAGAGTAGAGGGGGAGGATCACCTCCTTCGACCTGCTGGCCACACTGTTCCTGATGCACCCCAGGATCCCATTGGCTCTCTTAGCCGCCAGGGCACACTGCTGGCTCATAGCCAACCTGTCGTCAACCAGGACTCCCAGGTCCTTCTCCACAGAGCTTTTCTCCAGCAGATCAACCCCCAGCCTGTACAGATACATGCAGTTGTTCCTCCTCAGGTGCAAGAACTTGCTTTTGTTGAATTTCATCTGGTTTCTCCCTGCTCAGCTCTCCAGCCTGTCTAGGTCTCGCTGGATGGCAGCACAGTGTTCCTGCATGTCAGTCTCCCCTCCCAGATTTGTATCACTGGCATACTTGCTGAGGGTGGACGCTATACCCTCAAGGTTGTCAATGAAGATATTAAACAGGACTGGACTCAACACTGAGCCCTGGGAAACACCGCTAGTCTCAGGCCTCCATGCAGATTCTGCTCCACCGATCATGACCCTCTGAGCTCAGTCCGACAGCCAGTTCTCAACCCACCTCACTGTCCACTCATCTATCCCATACTGTCTCAGCTTTTCTATCAGGATGTCATGGGAGACAGTATCTAAAGCCTTGTTGAAGTCAAGGTAGATGACATCCACTACTCTCCCTCCATCCCCCCAGCTGGTGATGAGATCATAGAAGGCTATGATATTGGTCGAGCACGATCTCCCCTTGGTGAATCTATGCTGATGACTCCTCATGAACGTCTTCTCTTCTAGTTGCTTGGTGATGGCATCCAGAACAAGCTGTTCCATAATTTTTCCAGGGACAGAAGTGAGGCTGACTGGCCTATAGTTGCTAGGATCCTCCTTCTTGCCCTTTTTAAAGACTGGTGTGATATTTGCTATCCTCCAATCCTCAGGGACTTCTGTTCTCCACTTCTGTTAAAGATGATAGAGAGCGGCTCCGCAATCACTTCTGCCAGCTCCCTCAGGACATGTGGATGCATCCCATCCGGGCCCATGGATTTGTGTGCATTAATCCCTTTGAGCAGCTCCTGGACCTCCCCTACCTCAACTAGAGGGAAGCTCTTCAATCCCCAAACACTCCTATTTTCATCCAGGTCCCGAGGGGCCTTTGGAGTGAAGACCAGAAGGTTTATTCTAACTTCTGACTGAGAAGTCATCCAAAATTTAAGATCTTTCATGTAACACTGCAATATGCACAAATTTGGGTGACCAAAATATTGTAAATTTAGGAGGGACATACTTACAATTATTTCAGAACCATACTTTTTTTTCTTCCCGCCTGCTTCCCAGAAACTTCTTATTTATGTGTTGTGCCTTACACGACAGAAAAGATTTCCAAGAAAATTAGGTGAGTATTCTTTAGTGGTAGACCTTCTTTAAGAATATGCACCATCACTATCAGCTAAAATAACTCACATGCTAGCCTCAGAGTTTTCCACAAGCTTTTATCAGTGCCTCTAGTGCCGTGGTGTGGGAAGACCAGACTGTCTTACTCTCTGCTTTTGGAGAATACTATTTTGCTATTTCCATAGGAAAAAATAAAATAAAATCTCAAAACACTTAGCTGTCTCATTCAGATAGACACCTTATTTTATAATAATTTGAGTGGAACCATCATCTAAAACTGGACATTATATTTATGTCTTTCCTGTTTATTGCTCAACTGTGTCTTTAGACTCTTTTCCTGATTTTCCTTATTGAAGGTATTTTTAAACCAGAAATGGCTGGCCGTGCAGAATTCTTGCTAGTCTTTTTCTTTCCGACATTTTATTTGCCTAGCACTCTGTCCCTACTAGTGTAATGGTGGTTCAGTATGTTGTATATTATGGCCATTAGTCAATTACCTTCCACTCCAGTGCTTCCCTTGACCTGTTTTATTTTCTTCCTAGAATCAAAGACAATAGTCATTTTTTGCCCAGTAATTTGTTCATTCTAAGTTTCTTCATAAAATCAAGGATATCTGTTGTTTACTCTTTTAGTGTAAAATTTCTTGGTTTGGAACATAGTTCTAAGACAAAAATATTTGATGGTTTGAGAAGAAAATACGTAAATGTCTTAATTGTTCCAAGTCAGAACTTTTACCACAAGGTAATACAGTACGTGGTATAACAACAAACTGAAAGAAAAAATAAAAAAAACCAAAAGAAAACCCTAAAATAATAATCTTTTGCAAAATCTTCAGTTTGATTCCTCATAAATTGCCTTCACAACTTGCTTATTCAGTAATGCACAAATTTTGCCTCTACTCCTTTATAAACAGAAGAGAATTAATAATCATAGAATTAAAAAATGGTTTGGATTGGGAAGTACTTTAAAGATCATTTAGTTCCAAACTGTCTCACATGGGCAGGGACACCCTCCACTAGACCAGGCTGCCCAAAGCCCCATCCAACCTGGCCCTGAACATTTCCAGGCCATAATAATTGACTGGTAGCATCAGCAGTGAAATTAGGACCCAGCATTCTAAATAAACACTGCCTGCATCCAGTACCCCCTATTTCAAATCATGACAATACCCCTTAAACAAATCATGGAGTAGGAAGGTATTATAACTGATACAGTTTCACTGAAGTAGAATGTCCCATAAATTAATAGTTGTTTCTAAATTGCATTTTTTCCGTGAAAAAAATGTAGCTAGAATTAAGCAGGTTAAATAAATGTACATCACTGTGAAGGAGATGATGCTACAGTTAAGAACATTTGAGAGTTTGGTGAGGGCGGGAGGAAGAGAAAAGCTGTTTCTCACGTACTGAAAACATTCAAAGCCTTGTGTATGTTTGGTAACATCCAAATGTAATTTGAGAAGCTCACTTCTAATCTAGTTTGGGCTCTGATGATAACAGCTTCAATTTATACAATCAGAGACATTGCTAAGTGACTTTGCCTTCCCCTACATCAAAGGTAATTATTATTTTTATAGTTCAATTAGCAAACATTACATTTCTGTTTTCCTTGCAAAGATGGCGCCACCTAATTTAACAATAACATACTTATCCCTTATGCCCTCTCAGGGACATGATGTTATTATAATAGACTCTTCTGGACCTATTGATTCCTGGGAGCAAGTTTCCTTCCAATTTGCACCTTTCAAACTTTTTTCTTTAAACTTACACTAATAGGGCAATTTGCCAGTTGTAGATCATAGCTTGCATTTTTTCAAAAAGAAATCTATACAGTGTTTTCCACCAGAACAGTGCTTTTAATACCTTTTTATCTTGCTTACCAAAAGAGCAAAGATGTGTCTGTTTCTTTTTATATAGATCTAAGCAAGAGATAGCTTTCCTGTACTGTAATAATTATTTTCCTGAGATTTCCAGAAATGTTCATGTGCTGTCCTCAGGTGTAACCAATACTTCCAAAAATAAAATTAATAATGATAACAACAAGAACAACAACATATTCAGAAGCAGGAAAAGGACTACTGCATTAGGACAACTCTAAAGGGTTTATCCAATCCCTGTAAGACTGAGATCAGAATATCTGATTTATTCATAGAAGTTTGACATCAGGTCAGCCACCTCTCAATTGAGCTTTCTAATCACTCATGCAGGTGACCATCTATCAGTCACTCAGTCCACTATGTGTTGATGTATTTTCCTAAAATGGAATAGCCTAAGTTTATCTCATGTATTCTTAAGCCTTAATATAAGCTGCTCAGTTGCTCTGTCATCCATGGAAAGCTAAATGTAAGAGAGAAGCAGTTGCAAAGGTAAGTCAAATTTTGGATGGGTTGAAGCTAACTCTGGAGAAAAAAGTAGTGACTGCAGATTAGCCTAACTGCATTGAATCTCGGACAATAACCCTTACAGAAAAGAAAGAAGGAAAGAGCAGGCATAATTGCCTTGGTTATTAGAATAGAACATGAACACTTTTTTTTCTTCTTGATTTGATTTATTCAGGACTAGATATTTAGCTTGCTCTTTCATTACATAATACCCTTACTATTTTATTAAGATGGAGTATCTTTTCTAGAATTTGAACTCTGCCCATAAATTCCACTGGATACCTGAGATATTTGTTGGAATGAAAGTTTAGTTGAAACAGGTATGTCTCTAAGGGAAATGTAGTACTCCAGCAAAATATTTTCTTGTTGAAGGGTCTTTTTGTCTAGGGCAGTGAAGGGAGCTAAAACCAAAACTCGAAGTACTAAGCAGTTTTTTGGAAGGCTATTCTCTATTCTTCAGGAGTACAGGAGTTGATCATATTTCATAGATGCCACATGTACTCTGTGTTGTACTTTATATTTTCCAGACTCCTGAGATAGTGGTGAATCCTGAGAATTGTTGACAGGGTGCTTCTTGGGGGTCACAAAGACTATTCCTTCATATTTTTCCTAACACCAGTTCAGTTAAACTTTTTCTCACCTTCCCTTTGTCATGACACTAGCAAGATATCCTAGTGTTATCTGAGAACCCCCCACCACCTTGCTTCTGGCTTAACCTATAGGCTCTAGCTAAACATATTTAAGTAAGTCTTTGTCACGTTCCACTAGAGCATGTTTGCATTGATTATGCACAATTATATCCTTGCATTATGGCTATTCACCTGTGCACACTAGCCCCTACCAGAGTGATTTATTACCAGCTAAATTGTTCCTAGCGAAGCCTGTTTATCACTGTCACATGTGCAAGCAACAGATATGAGTATCTGTATGATCAGCCTCTCTGTGGACGTGTGCGTGTGTATGCATGTGAAGGCGTGTGACCTCTGGTTAGCTGAAGGCAGGTAGGCTCATGGACATTTCTGATTAGCCCCAAGTCCATCCCCCAATCTTCTACTAGCCAACTCTGCTTTCCAGTTTCATGTAGTTTCTAGCACAAAAATTAGTGATTACAGAAATCTCTGTTGATCCTGATGTAACTTTATTGATCCCTTTTAACCTCCATCCATATAACATTGTTGAAGAGGTTCTTAAGGAAACAAGACAATTAATCAGAACCCCAGTTAATTAAAGATCCACGGTGACACTAGAAACTTTCAGAAATGATGGAAGGACCCTGGAAAATAGGGTCATTTTAACTTTCAAGAAACATGCTTACTCTAGGTTCTTCTAGCATCTCTCCCAGATTTTAATAGGACTGAACAATTCATGGGATCACTCAACTCAATGCAGAGAATGATCCTTTACAAATGAATGGCTCTTACTGCTCTTCTATTAGGAAATAAGGGTGCAAAGCAGCATAGTAATGATTTGCTTCATATCAAATTTTAAATAAAGATACATCATAAAACATTAACATTTTACAAGCCAGATCTTCCATTGAAATATCTTAAAGAAACCAGCTGAATTACAACATACTGTAGAGATTAAGATCCTGTATGTGCTGTTCCCTATCTTTATTTTCCTTCACCGCATGTTACCTCTCCACTTAAAATCTTGTGCTTAGTTTTACCTAGTTGCTTCACTTTCTGAAGCGATGGCTGTCAGTGATGCTCCACTGAACTGGTAGTCTCAGACCAGTGAACACAACATCAAAGTGCACATCTCACAGCTGGCACAACCGGGTGCCCTGGTTGGCAGTCCCAGCTGAATGGTGAGGGATCTGCCCCCTTGCTCCGAGAAATGAACCCTGAAGAACAGTGTTGCTACCTGATGATGGAGTGTCTATGTATGACATGAAGGAAGGATGCAGAGCAGGGACTGAAGTTCCTGTTTTGTCCTGTATCTTTTCAGTGACTGAAACCATACAGAATTGCCTTTGATTTTAAACGTGGGCAAAGGGCAAGGTCTAGATTCAGACTTTCCTGAGTCTGTAAACAGGCTGAATCTATTTGGTATAGATGTGTTTTGTAAATATATCCCCATAGTACACTTAACAATGTCTTAAAATAAATAAATATATTTAATTTATTAATGAACAAAATGTATAGGCATTTAATCCCAGTGGCCAAAAAGCATTGCAGCCTTTGCAAACTGAGTGAAATACAGAGCATTACTCATTCCAAAACTGAAATGAATTCATCACATCTATTTTGTTCCAGAAAGTAATCAACTTTTAACTGGTTTTAATGCAGAAATTGCCAAACTACGTTGCCAAATTCTTATAGCTCCAGAGCTGATGAACTTTATTGAAATATTAACACTGACTTTTATGGGATACAGAATCATCCACTGTTGGGGTGTCAGAACCTCTGAAGAAGGTTTGTGTTTCATAGATAGCATGATACTATTCTAAGTTGATTTAAAATCAGCTTATGCTCCTTTTTAAAAAAATGACTAGTTAAAAGGTCTAGACAATCACCAAATGTTGGCATTAGAGAATGTTTGTTTTGTTGTGAATGCTCTTTTGTACTGCAAACTGAACCTTTTTTGATGCTCCCTATCCATGTCTTATAGAAACTTTGGTTTTGGAAAAGTATGGAAAACTTTTTTAACAAAGAAACTTCTCTGCCCAATAGGCAAAAAAATCCAAACAATTGTGGTGTCCAGCAGTCCAAGAAGAAAGTCATTTGAGATCATCCAAAAGGAGATTCTACATGGTTACCGTAAAATATCTATATTGGGCAGGTAAGATTTTTTTTCTGCAGGCCTTTAGAGATATAAAACAACTGAAAGATATGCACAAATTAGATAATTAGCTATGCAGAGTTGATTCCCTTACAAACAAATAACTTGTTTTTCTTTGAGCATAAGTAAAAGGAATTGTGGCAACTTCAATATTCTAACTAAGTGACTTGGAATTTCCTTTCTTCTTGGTATGAAAGAGCTCACACTGGCTGGCCTTTCAGCTGGATTCAGTTGATATATTGTCCAATTCCGTAATAATGTATTTTTTAGAATTGGCTAATTTCTGTTATGAAAGTGGAGAGACGTTTAATTGGCAGCTAATGAGCTTTTTCTAATTTTTCTTATATTCAATATTAAGAAGTGCTCAGAGATGGAAAAGGCATCTTCCATGCTACAGAGAGGGATATATTAAAATAAACAAACACTAAAAAAATCTTCCTTTAAAATATGTATCTAAAAAAACCCAAACAACTTATATGAGTTGAATTAGTGAACCTAAATGAATCACTGTATAAAATAGAATATTTCTTGGGTAATATTCCAATTCATATTCAAAGACTTATATCTAAGCTTCAACATTGATGATACCTATGTATGTCCTAGTTATCTTGACTCTATTAGAGACTGTCATTCATTATTTACCTCTGTCCTTTCCGTGTGCCTGAGTATAGTTTCCAGGAAGATCTTCTCCATGATCTTGCCAGGCACAGAGGTGAGACTGACTGGCTTGTAGGTCACTGTGTCTTCCTTTTTCAAATAGGGGGTTATATTTCCCTTCTTCAGTCAGTGGGACCTTCACTGGACTACTATGGCTCCTCAAATCCCACATGGTTACTTACTCAAGTTTTCTTACTGCCTTTTGGGTCATGATGTGCTGGCATGACCGGTCACTTTTTTCTAACCTTATATTTTAAAAGGCATAGAATGCTTCCAGCAGGGCTGCAGTCCAAACTGTCATCTTGATGGAAACTCTTGATATGTAGATAACAATTCTATGGGAGAATAAACAGTCTTTTCTGGATTTTTTTTTTACAGTGCATAGCTTCTTTTCAGTGTCTATTGCATTCTTAGGGCATAAGGACCATGTTAGAGGAGTAATACTAAATAACCACATTATTAGTTTGTTACTTGCAATAATTTCCTGGCACAGAAGACATTTAACATATTTACCTAAAATATGTATTTTCTTGAATCAAAGCAATATTTTTTTCTTTGTTTTTTTTTTTTTTTACATTCCTTAAATTTTACATTATTTTGTCGTTTAGTGAGTGTGTGTATAAGGTCCCTGCCATATCAGGGAGACAGAAGACAATCATCTGCACAGATGTTTTAATAGTTAAATTATGAAATTAAAGTTCTCTATTTTAAAGTGTTATTATCTAGACTCAGGACAGAGAGAGAATGGGCTGTGTTGATTCAGTGTGGATGTGGATTTTTATAGCATCAGTGTATAGAGAGTGTGATATAAAGAGGCCATTACTTACTCTGGGAAGGACAATCTTTTGCCAGTAATAACTGTTACTCAGGAAACAGACACCATCTGCCTTGAATCTATGATAAAAAACTTGTTGGACTCTAACGCTTAGAGGAAGTGTGCTGTAAAATGTCAGTAAATCAAATTATTAACATTATATTATTAACTAGGGATATTTAGGAATTTGCAGATGTCTGAAGATGGCAAGGTCTCTACAAAATCTAAGGATGAATTAAGGAGTGAAAAATAGATTAACTTAAAATAGAATAAATTCAGGATGACTGTTGCCAGCAGGAATTTTGAGTAGAGGGAGAATTCCCTATCTGACTACCTTAAGGCATCCTACCAAAAAGTTAAAAAAAAAAATTAAACAGCAACAAAAACTAAAAGTTGGAGGAAAAAATAGATAACTATTAACAACCAAGGTGAATGCAATTTGGAGATTTTTTTTCTACATTTGTGCAGGGTTGTGCTACTTTCTAATTATCTATAGAGAAACATTTTCATTATTTCAACAGAGCTAATTATTGACCTGCTCCAAAGTCAGTCAAAAATCAACAGAAAGATAAAGTGACCTTTTTCTCTGTCCAGCAAGATTAGAAAAACTTATTTATTCTTCATATGTTGATTATACTTCCTGAGCATTTAATCATTTTACCTTGCAAAAATATGAGCTCCCTCTGGGTAGAAAGCTAAAAGATACACTAACTTGTTAAAAATTAGAAAAAAAACCCAACAAACAAACAAACCAAAAACCTAACCAACAAAAAACAAAAACCAAAAAAACCTCCAACACAGCCAACCTTTGGCAGAGCCATACCCTGAAACAAGGTATTAAACCTCTTAGCCTTGATGCTTCTTTTTCTTCTTTCTACATATGTTGCTCTGTTATCAAACTCAAGCTTAGATTTTACTTTTTTTTTTCCTTCTCCTTTACACGAGCTAAAGGAGGCATTTTAATATATTAGTTGCAGAGCATATCCAGTGATTTCACCTCAGCTGATAAACAGTAATTAATTAATCCTTTGAAACCTGGTTGAATCTGAGCACCTGTACATAGTCTGAATTTTAGGTACACATAGACATAGCTTCACAGTAGCTCTCAAAGTAATTTACTATGGTTAAAGAAGTAATGTTGGTACCTAGTTTTTGAGCAGGATAATATCAATATATAGCTGATGAAACAGAAACATGCAAAAAGTTATGTTTCTAACAAAATACAGACGATTTTGGAAAAGGAAAGAAAAAATATAAAACTGACTGCAAAGCCGTACTTATTGTTGAGGTAGAGAGTAGCCAGTTTCAGCTAGAGGTACTTAGTTTAAAAGAAAGCATGCTCATTTTAGTCTTTCCAGGAGTTGTGTACTTCCCCCCCACAAAATGACTTTGGACTGTCATGTCCACTCTATCTAAATTGCAATACATTTTTTTTGACCAAGGCCAGATACTGCCAAAGAAAACCATATTGCCAAGACAGAGTGACTGACTTGTTGTTCTGTATAGAAGGGTTAGTCTCAACTCCATGGTCTGACAAAAAGTAGGGTATGGTAAAATTTACTGGCATACAATAGAAAGATATGATGGTACAGATTTTTCATTCAGTTCCACAGGTAAAAGGGTAGATTTCCTTTATCCCTCACTTTTCCTATTATTTTCTCTTCAGTTGTAATAAATTTACTTGTTTATTCTGGTTTAACCTTTGTTTTTGTTCCCTTGACACATTAGCTACTATCAAGACTTCCCTTCCCTTCCCTTCCCTTCCCTTCCCTTCCCTTCCCTTCCCTTCCCTTCCCTTCCCTTCCCTTCCCTTCCCTTCCCTTCCCTTCCCTTCCCTTCCCTTCCCTTCCCTTCCCTTCCCTTCCCTTCCCTTCCCTTCCCTTCCCTTCCCTTCCCTTCCCTTCCCTTCCCTTCCCTTCCCTTCCCTTCCCTTCCCTTCCCTTCCCTTCCCTTCCCTTCCCTTCCCTTCCCTTCCCTTCCCTTCCCTTCCCTTCCCTTCCCTTCCCTTCCCTGTGTTAGATACAGACAAGTATGTAGCCAACTCTAGAAATTCCATTAATTAAAAATGGTTCCTGATTATTTCTTCTATTGAAAGAACGTGAAAATATATTAAGACTACCTACTAGGAAAACTAAAGTAAGAATACAGAAATTTCATCCCCTTAAGTCATTAGCATCCCATCTGAACAGCTGAGGTGATAATCACTCTGCAGCTATGACAGCCAGCTAGACAAAAAGGTTACAGCAGTTGAGGTGTTTTTTTCACACCAAAATGATTTCCTGGACCACCTTATTTTCCTGAAATATAGCATTAGGTTTTACCTAACGAAATGGAATATATCCTTTATAATGCTGTATTAGGACTCTGAATAAACCTCTGAAGTGGTATAGTTTCTGGACTGCAAAAGACCTCCAACAAGATGTTTTCCAAACCATAGGTTTCTAAAGTGTGAACTCAAAATTTTGATGAACTCCTTTCTATTATGTATTTATTTGATAAGGGTAGGAAAGTTCACTCTAGTTCTAAAACCTGATACCTGTCAGATCAGAAAGAAAAGATTTTCCAGGAGTCTCCAACTCATGACAGCATAACTTTAGGTGGGCTTTTTTGTTTGTTTGTTTGCTTGTTGTAGCTTTGTGAGGTTTTTTTCTTTTAATATTTATTTAGAAGTTGAGTAATTTACTGAATCTTACTGAAGATGTTTAATTAGATACTCATTTGGGTTCGTATGCTTTCATATATTTTTATGTATTTCAAACAGGAAAAGGTTAAAAAGAGAGTAGCCCTAATGATGACAAGAACATACACAACAACATATAATTAAAGGAAAAAAAAATTCAGCAATATAGTAGCTTAGACAGATCCTGCATGAAAGCTGGAATATTGAGGGAAAGTTTGTATCAATACTTGTCAGCTTCCTCTCCCTTGCTTAAGTTTAATGGGAGCTAACCAGGCAAAGTTTTGACATGGAAAAAAAGAGTTCCTGTGGCCTCTGTTTGTCCTTAGAAATGTTTAGCATTGCAAGACCTGTTCTTTCCTACCTTTCCCCTTGTTTGTTTAAGAGGGTTTCATTGGATTTCTTGCATATCATGTCGCTTGGGTTTACAAAATATTGGCAAAGCTTTATAAGTAGCAAATCATTAATACGTGCTTTGGTGTTCATTGTAATACAATTAATCATCATAAATTTGCTTTGGTATATTCAAGTGGATGAAATAGCTAATTTCAAAGATGGCTTAATTCAGAAAACCATCCAATTTATTATTATGCACTCACCTTTAAGGGCACAGAAAATGTATTGTGTACGAGCTACATTGAATAAGCATTATTAGATACATGATGGACAGGATGAAAAAACTAACCAGGGTAGCATTCAGTTTCATATTGTTGATAATTTGTTTACTGCTAAAGAGTAAGTAATGAGACCATTTAAGTTGCTTATTCTAGAACTATGCTAACCTTTGTAGACAAATGAAAGGGAGAGATGTGCTTTGCATCCCAATCAGATTTGGTTTAATGGCCTAACAATAAACCCTTATTTCTTTCTTGCTTTATTTGATATTTTTACTGAAGTCTCACATCAGTTTGGTGGGGAATAAAAAGCAAGGTCTCACTGCCAGATCTGTACCACCTTCAGAAGGGAAAACTTAAAAAGTGTCAGGAGATTGGTTAGATGTATAGGATTGTGGGAATACTGTGTAGAGCTCTGGGACCACTGCTATAAGAAGAGCATTTAGAAACATAGAGATGATCAGAAGGCTGGAACACTTCACTTATACAGGTGCACTTAGAGAGATGAGCTTGTTCAGCCTGGAGAAGAGAAGGTTTCAAGGAGAACTTGCAGCAGCTTTCCAGTACCTGATGAGCACCTACAGGAACAATGGAGAGGGACTGTTTACCAGGGCATGGAGTGACAGGGCATTAGGTAATGTGTTTAAAGTAAAAGAAGGTAGGTTTAGATTTTGGGGGGGGGGGGGTTGGTTGTTGTTGTTGGTTTGGGGTTTTTTTTGCTTTTTTGTTTTGTTTTGGTTGGTTGGTTTTTTTGTGGGTTTTTTTTTTACTTTGATGGTGGTAAGGCACTGGAACCAGAGAAGCTGTGGATGCTTCCCTCCTTGGCCAGGCTGGATGGGGCTTCGGCAACCTGCTCTAGAAGAAGATGTCCCTTCCCATTGGCAGTGGGGTTTGAACTAGGTGAGTTTTAAAGTGCCTTCCACCCCAAACCGTCTACTATTCTATATATCATGTCGTGATCTGGCAAGATTCAGTCAGGCAGTAACTCTAGATGGGACTCTGACTTCAGTAATTCTCATATAGTGGCTGAGCTTTTACCCATGGATTCTACATGAATCATCTTAATTTCTCCATGGTCTTATTAAAAATAGTGGACAGCAGTATTTTATTTTTACACTCCCCCTCCCAAAAAACCCCAACCAACCTAACAACAAAAACCCTAATATTCTTTTCACATAAACAAATCCTAAAGCAGGATTTGGCAGGAATCCTGGTTGTGTTTCTGGAAGGCCTTTCCAAGACATGGGGAACCTAAATTTGGCCATCTGGTTCCTTTACAAAATTAATATTCATTTCAATCTCACTGCTTCTTAATAATTCTTAATATTTCTAGTCTCTGGGAACTTAGATTATTTATTATTTTTTGGATGGAAAGAGAACTATGGGTCAACTTAAATGAAACAAAAAACTTAGCCAAACTTGAGTCCCATTTTAGGTTCTATGTGTTGGTTTTTTTGCTTTTTTGGTTGGTTTGGTTTTTGGTTTTTGGTGGTGTGTTTGTTTCTTTGGTTTGTTTGTTAAGGTTTGGTTGTTTTATGTGGTTTTGGTTTTCTTAAGGTTGTTTCTGAATGGATTCAATTTTGTAGTAATTTGTTCTTTATTTATTCTCTACCATTGAGTGGACATTGACAAGGAACTTATGTCCTTTCTGTTCCCTATGTGTAGAATAGTATTAGCAACAATTCTCTACTTATACTAGCATTATAAGATACAGATTTTCAGATGTAGTGAGAAGGGTGTAATGATGCCTGGGGTTTAACTTATTAGGCATGTAGTCAATTGGAACATCTGCCCTCACCCATCTTCCTCCAAAAACAACCAACCAAAGCAAAACAAACCAAAACCAAAATAAGAAAAAAACCCACCAAAAACTCAAAAAAATACCGTTCAAATTTTTTGCTTTGTGAGAGATACCTGCAGTGTGAAGGTGGGTAAGACCATCAGTAATGACACCATTCTTAGAATAATCATGCAAAACAGAGCAACCAATTAATAAAGTAATCAGT
Source organism: Laterallus jamaicensis coturniculus (assembly GCA_022605575.1). Lineage (NCBI taxonomy): Eukaryota > Metazoa > Chordata > Aves > Gruiformes > Rallidae > Laterallus > Laterallus jamaicensis. Next base: position 1,156,710 of record JAKCOX010000056.1, read on the forward strand.
TAAGATTTGACTTAGTGGAGAAGTGCAAAACCAAGGATTATTCCCCAAGGTTAGTCTCTTTCACTGCAATGATTTATCCCTTTAAGTAAAATAGACATGAAGTTGAGTCCTCAACTTTTGTGGATCCATTAGTCTGTCAAGGAGGTATGCACATTAATCTAAATTTTCATATGAAGATGTGGAAATATTTTTACAGGATCAAAATTTTGGGCAATAATTGTAACTCATGCTTTGCAGGCTGAAGACCTATCTGCTGGCATTTAGGCAGAGTCTGCAGAGCTAAATGATCACATTTGAACCAAAGAAAAGAAGAGGAGGGTAATAATAATCTAGAAATATTGGAAGGATGGAAAAAATTGGAAAAAAAAAAATCTTGTCCTTGGACCTTGATTAAATTCAGAGTGATGATGATAGCATTTATGATGGTAACATGTATTAGTCTAGCTAGGGCCATTTATTATCCCAGCAAAATACTACCTAGAAAAAGGTAGGCTTTTTTTATCAGATTTGGTGTATTTTCGTGGCAATTTTGTTGTTCAGATTTATAATATTAATAAAAAAAGGGAAAAAAAAAAGAAAGAAAAACCTGGAATGAACCAAAATGGGAAAGAGAAGCTAATTATTAGGATACAGATGCTGTGAGTTTGTGTAATCAGATATATGAGAAAAAAGTGAAGGTTCTATATGGAGTGGAAATTTCAATATTTCAATTTTAATCCAAACTGATGGAGTTTTATCTCTCTACGTAAATAGATACAGATGACAAGAGAGTTAAATTAACTCGCATTCAAAAATCAATTTTATTTTTATATTTTTGCATTACTGAATTGAAATAGTTTACTTCAGCTTGTCTGTTTTCTGAAATCTAATCTTTATTCTCCATTGCATTGATATGGTATTTTAAACCCTTTCAGTGTCTCACTGCATATGAAAGCTGGGTGTCTTATGAGGTCATTCATTTCATCTGAATGCTGTTGAGGCCAGAGCATGCACAATGTAAACTGGATTAATACTCCATAACTTTCACATAACTCTAAAAGGTATCAATCATAAACTAGCAATTTGTTGCTTTTTTAATCAGTAGGACCCACAAGAAGATTATTCATTACTTCCTAAAATATTTGTCCAAGAGAGGTAGGCAAATAGTCTCCAGAAGGCACATCTCCTCTCCCTGTTCAGTGACTTGAACTGCCCAGTGGTATACAGCTAAAATTAACCACAAATGGAGAAAATCAGAGTTAGGAAAAAGTTTAATCCCAACTGATATTGATAATATACAGTAAAACAGGAATTAAGACTAGATACTCCCATAGTCAGGGTCTAAATATCAGGTCCCCAACCTTACATTTTTCTAGAATGTGTTTCATTTCTTATTCTGCCCCCAGGACTTAAGGAGGCAGGAAGCAAAAACTGCTTAGGTAAACAAGAAGCTGACTTCCCAACTTTGAAATTAGAATTTTTTTCTTTCAGGCTTATCTGCCACTAACATGAAGCTTTCATTCATGGAAACATGCCCATCTTACCATGATTAATTTGATAGACTCAAGTATTCTCACACACGCACTAACCATTTCTATTTTTGCAAGAAAGGGGCTACATCTGTGAGATTCGTTAAGATTCAAGCAGCTTCCACCAGGTTATTGATTATCATAAGAAAAGTCATTAGCATTATTGAATCCTCTTTGTTATGACAGTAATCAGCAGCTCCTTCCTGGATTACTGGGAGCATTTTTGAAAGGTTTATGGCTTACTCCTGATGTAGATAAATGTTTTTAGAATCCATGGTTTTGCCTTTCATGAATAAAAAGGTGATTGAACAAAGACTGCATTCATCATTCTGTTTATCGCCCTGAAACAACAAGTGTAATTTATAAACCAATAATACTTTTTTGTAGTGTTATACACATGTTCTAAAAGAATGGATCAAATTAATGTAGGCCCAGAAAACACCACCACCAGACTAATACATCCAAACCCTTAAGGGATTTGAAAGAATCCAACCAGCACGGTGACTTTGATAAGTGTTTTGGGATTTTTTCATTTTCTTTTATTTCTTCTCCCTCTTCCCTCCACTTCCACTTTAAAAAATAAAATAATGAAACTCTTCTAATCTTACAGCAATTATTTTAAAATTAACATGAACAATAAGTGCTTATCGCTAACTAATATTTTCAATAGCAACCCTAGGGAGCATATAATTATTAGACAGTCACTCTAAAAGAGTAATATGCTTGTGTAAATTGTTTGGATATAAAGAAACATCTAGAATCGAACCTATCCCCTCCTCTGCAGTCCTTTGAGAAGCATCACTCTTTACGTCTTACAGCTCCAGAAATATGGTCTTGGTTTTCCACTTAGCATACTGAAGAATTCCCAGATCAGAAATGTAGCCTGTGTCATGTGTTTTACCAGAAAATATAATTAGATCAGCATGTCAGGGTTCCCAGGATATCTCACACCTCTTCCACATTGGGCGTCAATACTCAAATAACAAACTCTTAACTAACACATAACATTCACTGAGGACAGTCAAACGTCTGAAGATAAGAGACTTGAGAGATGTCAAAACAGGAATGTCTACTAGAAAAGCCCTGGATCACATCTATCCCTTATCCCAGTGCATAAAATTCAGGGCATTTTCTCTGGCAACAAGAATTAAATTGCATATGTTAGAATTAAATTACTTGGCTTTTAAAGACAAACCCTGCCACTGCATGTAATTCTCTGTTTAATTGTTCTCCTTTCTGAGAAATTAGATTCTTTTCCAGTACTGAACTTTGTTAATTACTGTGTCTAGTTGATTTTTGCTATGATTTGATTGGTAAGAATGAAAGGCCCCTGAGTAGCTTTACCTGTGTGATTTCAGATAAAAATGACACCCTTCTCATTCTTCTTTTCATCAAGATGGCTAAACTGAACTGTTTATGCCTCAGTCTGTAAAGCTATTTCTCAGCTCTTAGGTTCTGCCTCACATCTCCCTTTGTTACAGATGGTAAACTTTATATTTTATCCACACTATCATATGGGATGAATACATCCACCTACTTCGTTCCAAATATGGAACAGAAATATATACTGTATATTTCTTCTTTTTCTAAATCCCTATTTATATTTTTACCATCTGCAGCTAGCAGACGTTCTTTTTTGTTCATCTCATATGTTAAAATACTTTCTTCTTTCGTAATCTCCATTAGTCAACAGGATTTTTTCTTTAAATTCCCTTATTTGATGTCTACATGATTTGACTAGGAATCCATACTTCCATAATATATTTTCTTATTTCCATAATTTTCAGTTTGAAACTTAAAAAATGAAAAAACAAATATCAAAATTTCAGACCTCTTTTTTTCAGTTTCTGTACTTTGGAATCTAACTGCTGATAGACAATACAGAATATGTTTAAATACTTTCAATGTTTTTATTCTCATTTCCAATTTTAAATTTTTGTCAATAACTATTTTGAAAGTATTTATTAGTTTTAAAAATAATTAGTAAGATATGACAAAAAATTCAAAGCAGAATGATCGCCTTAGAAGAATGCTAGTGTTCATGTCAACAAATTATGTTTTATAATCTATTATGCTAAGATACTGTATTCAATTAATTAAAGGAGTGTTTTTGGGGATTTTTTTGTTTTGTTTTTTGTCTTTTTTTTTCTGTTGCAAAATAGCCCTGGTGTGTCTTCTTCATTATCTACTTTTTCAGGCATTGAAGCAAGAGATCTTCTGTTGCCCAAGACTATTTTAATTTTTTAAAAATTTAGGTGCAAATTAAATACTGGCATTAGATATCCTAAACACCATCTTCAGATGCTATCTTTAATGGATGCACAGTTAAAGAATGTCTTCCTTGCATGCTGTTTATGAAGGGATTTGTCATAATAAGGAGCCTACAAGCTTGTTTTAATATTTAAGCATGTGCAACTTGATTGTCATAGTATCATTTTCCCTCATTTATGTTGCTTTAAAAACCTCTTGAAGGCTGGTGGGCAATGGGCCTATGTCCAGGCGGAGGCCGGTGACAAGCGGTGTCCCCCAGGGGTCTGTCTTGGGACCAGTTCTCTTTAACATCTTTATCAATGACATCGATGATGGAATTGAGTGCACCCTCAGCAAGTCTGAGGATGACACGAAGCTGAGTGGTGTGGTTGACACCCTAGAAGGAAAGGAAGCCATCCAGAGGGACCTTGACAGGCTGGAAAAATGGGCCTGGGTGAAACTAATGAGGTTCAACACTGCCAAGTGTAAGGTCTTGCACTTGGGTTGGAGGAATCCCAGACATAGATACAGACTGGGAGAAGAGCTTCTTGAGAGTAGCCCTGCTGAGAAGGACCTGGGTGTCACCGTGGATGAGAAACTTAACATGAGCCAACAGTATGCTCTGGGCTCCATCAGAAGAGGGGTGGCCAGCAGAGACAGGGAGGTGATTGTCCCTCTCTACTCTGCCCTCATGAGGCCCCACCTGGAGTCCTGTGTCCAGATCTGGGGCCCCCAATACAAGAAAGATGTAGAACTGTTGGAGAGGGTTCAGAGGAAGGCCACGATTAGATGATTAGAGGGCTGGAGCACCTGCCCTACAAGGAGAAGCTGAGGGAGCTGGGCTTGTTCAGCCTGGAGAAGAGAAGGCTGCAGGGGGACCTCATTGCAGCCTGCCAGTACCTAAAGGGAGCAGAGAAACAGGAAGGGAATCAACTTTTTAAAAGCGCGGATAATGGCAGGACAAGGGGGAATGTTTTAAAGCTGAAGGAGAAAAGGTTTAGATTGAATATTAGGGGGAAGTTTTTTACGGAAAGAGTGGTGAGGTCCTGGAACAGGCTGCCCAGAGAGGTAGTGGATGCCCCATCTCTGGAAGTGTTCATGGCCAGGTTGGATGGGGCCCTGGGCAACCTTGTGTAGATCCATGCCTGAGTTTGGTGGCCCTGCCTGTGGCAGGGGGGTTGGAGCTTTATGATCCTTGGGGTCCCTTCCAACCCTTGCCATTCTATGATTCTATGATAATCCTAGAAAGTCTATTAATTTCAAATGCTATCCTGTATAATGAGATTACCCCAAGAAGCATTTTGAGAGTAAGATGCAGCAAAAAGGCTTTCAAATATGTATCTCAGAAGGTTGTTCCAAATGTGTAGCAATAAATTGAAGATTTCCCCAATTCAACATAACAAAACCAATTTTGACTAACACGGGACAATTTTTAATCAAACTAATTTGGACATATTCGTATTTTCCTATTTTAAGATAAATTGAAATGTAAGACATGCCTATCTACTGAGATTTAAATACAGTTTCTCTATCAGTAATGATGGAGTTCTTTTGCACAGATCTGGCAAAAAATTGCGAAATTTTCTGATCCATTCCAAAATACCTGAGAATAAAGTCATGCCTTAGATGTTATATATAGCACAAATAATAGTTCATTTAATGTTTACCTTTTTAAACATGCTTGAGGCCAAACGAAGACTCATCATATACAAAGTTATAGTTGAGGATTGGAACTAGATGATCTTTAAGGTCCCTTCCAACCCAAACCATTCTCTGATTCTATGATGTGGAGAATGATTCACCCCATTTCTATTCACTTGATTAAATTTTCTTTGGCATCTCTCTGACATTTGTTGCCTTGGCTCCAATTTAATTAATTAAGAGATATAAATATATGTACAGGGAGATTCATTCAATGGTAAAAGAGATGTGTGGAAAGTCTTCTTGTTTATAACCAGAACTTAGTACCAGCTCCTCATTTATGGATGACTAACGTTGGATAAGATCAAACCCATCTTCAATAATTGTAACTTTCCTAATAACACACAATCCAATTCCATTTCTTTATTGAAGCATATATGCCCAAGAATCTTGAAGTGCACTAAATAATTGCTAGATAATTGCAGCATGAAACTCCTTGATTCAAGATGCAGGGATTATTGCAACTTTATATGTATTACAAAAAATTATTAGATATTGTCATGGTAGAGAAATTCATTGAAATCTGTTAGATACAAAGACACTAGCTCTAAGGAAAAAAAATAGTGAGGTTTTTTTTTGTTTGGTTTGTTTTGTGTTTTTTTGTGATTTAAAAATATATATATATATATTTGAAGTTATTCCTGGGATTCAACTGCTGTACATGCATGAGATGGGACGCTAAGCTATGTGGTTACTTTTCCAATGCAGTTATTTGTATAGTTTAAGTTCAAGTAAGGCTGAAGTAGTACTACTATTTTTAAATTAGAATTTGTAAGCCAGTGGCTTTTACTTAAGTTTGTGAAAATAAAAATGCTTTCTTGTACCCTTCATCACTTGAAACCGGAAAGTGAAACTAACCAGTCTATTTTGATAGAATAAGTGAAGTACAAAATGTACACTGCACACAATTTTTTAAAAAAGTGACAGTCTTTGTTTCAGAAAATAGAAGTAGAAAAGTATGTATCACTGAAAGCTTGATTTGAATGTTTTATTTTCTGCATGAGGGAATTTAAAGGATCATAACTTCCTACCCCTTGGGACAGCTCTAGGCAAAATTTACAGAACTGGCACAATTAACATGAGATGAAGTATTCCTCTCAGTCAAATAAGAAAACAATCAGACCCTAATAGAAGTGTTTGGAAAAAAACTGTATTAAAAAAAAAAACACACAACAAAAAAACCAAAAACAACAAAACCCTGAAATTTGTTTTCATTCCACTGTTGATATAAAAGAAATCTTGTTACTGAAAAAAACAAAAAACAAACCCCACAAAGTATCAAAATGCTATCAAACAAAAATAAAAGACAAAGTGTGTGATCCTGGATTATCCAATAGCCAAAGACTAAAGACAATTTCATTCACAAGAGGTATGGACCATTTAGACCATGTTCCCTTGTCATCACTTGGCAGTAGCATAAACTGGTATCTGTCCTGTTGAAGCTATTCAACTGCATATTAGTTTAGTCTTTCGTGTTTGGTGTTGGTTGAGTGGCTATACCTCTTGTCTTCAAGATGAGTGGTACAGAATCATATCTACTCAGGACCAGGAAAACCAGGGCTTGGAGTTATACTACCTTCTCAAGAAGTTTCCATAGAGATTATTTCCAGACAAAACCTAGTAAAATTGAGGCACTCTGCAATCTGCCTTGTGCACTCTGCTCACTCTGCAGGAACTTTTGGCTGCAGGGAAAAGATGTTCTCTGAGTGAAAGAGCATATTTCACCATTAAAATACCTACTAAGAATCATAGGTTTATTTGTGAATTTGAAATATGCTGAAAAAAACTAAAGTAGGGCAGTCAATTAACTAAATCTGAAATGTGCTGAAACCATTATCCACCTTCAAAGCACATGTAACTGTAGTTTAGCATTTTCCAAAATTTTGAATACCAAAAGTCAGGGTACTTAAAACTTACACAACAACATGAATACACTGAGGTCTGTTTAGTTACTGTGTTCCATTCATACCAAATATCAAGATCAGGAACAGACTAATGGTTTCTCTGATGTTTCTGTTGTAGTAGCCCATAGCAGGATGAACTCTAGTGACATTTGCCTTCTAGATCAACTATCCTTCCCTTCTGAAACCCATGATCAAAATTGCCTAGAGGAAATTATAAAGGTCTATAACATGAATTTGATTTCTTTTTTTTCCTCAGAAATTCATATTTAGCATCTCTGCATTTTCTTCTAAACAATGCTCTGGATACTCTGCTTCATTTAGTCACATAATATTTTTGCCAGTAGGTGTACAGTATAAATAATAACGTGTTACTACATGTTACATATAAAGATGTATATTTGATTCTGGAGAGATGTTACCATTCAATCAACCTTTTGTACATTTATGAACTCAATATGCAGTCTTTACAATTTTCCAAGCCTATGTTCACATATCTTTTGTCCATTAGTCAAGAATAAGTGAATAAAGATATTCACTGTAAAAAAAATATAGACTAATTTGCTTTCTGTTCTTTTGATAAGTTACTGAGAACACAGTTTATTTCATACTTTTCTGGATCTGCATCAGCAAATAATATGTTGAAGTGATCTGTTTTGTCAGATCAGCAATGCACATAAGCATAGATCTTGATGTTAAAACGACAGAAGTACATACCTACTCTAACCACATATTTACAGTCCATTGACATTCCAACATTTTAGTCCCACATCTTATTAACGCATGCACAAAAATAGATTATTTTTCAAAATCAAAACATGAAGTAAGCTCTTCTGTACTTTTGGCTAGCAGGTGAAATGAGAAGTTATTTTCAAGGGTTAATTTGTCTTTTTTGTGGTTTTGTTTTGTTTTAATTGCATCCTTTAATGCTGTATTTAAGATCCTCTCTCAGTTGCTCAATAAAGTTTACTGCTCCATTAAGATATTTGTCTTGATATACAATTAATAGTTTTGCTAATTTTCATTCTATTGTGAAACAGATACAATATTATTTAAATCAGCTGGTTTTGGGAAAGATTTTTTCTTTCCATGTACAACTGAAAGCAATTCCTTTTGCTTCAAACATTTGAATTTCAAGTATTTAATTCAGTGATTTAATTACAGCATCTTATCTCTGTTAACATAATTTATGAAGAAATGGTATTTCAGCAAATTTGCTAAAACTCCAGTCTCTACAGCATATGCACACAGAAACAGTAGGTTTCTCGATTCAATCAGATTGAAATTAGAAAGGTGTCTATTCTTTTTAAACTTTATGCAACCATTTTATCTACTAGGTAAATTACAGCAAGTGAAGGAAATTCTGTGAATTCTCATGTGATTAAAACACCCAGCAGAAAGCTTTTGTTTGCATAAACTTTATGCTTAGAAATGCATATATAGTTTAAATGAATAAAAGAAAAAAGCACTTTTTTTCAATAAGACCTATTAATATTTTATGTCTCTTTGAAAAGCTGCTTTCTTTTTCCTTTCTTCTTGACACCAGAGAGGCTATTAGCTCTTTATTTTTGTGTCTCCCTTTTTCTCACCCCTACCGTGCCCCACAACCCAAATAATAACAACAACTTCAATCTGCCTCTTCCTGGTCAGGACACCATACTCGCTATCTTTCCACTTTATTAACTTAAGCATTAGCTTTTTGAAGCGAGTAAAATTATAAATGACATGTAATCCTATGCTGGGTGGCAGAGGGTGGCTTTCTGAAGTCATGATTGACTGAGGTGAACGGGGAAAGGGAAAAATTTGTTCTGAGGGTTTCAGAGTGCCAAGCGATATGTCATGGCCTCTGGCAACAAGAGCAGCATTGTATTTATAATCAGTGCAACATGCTGAGAGGGTAAATTAAGCTGCAGGAAGCCCAGCTGTGGCAATGACATAAGGGGCCATACTTTACTCTGTATCCTTTCACAGATGTTAGGTTGTGCTGGAACCACAGCTCCAGCAAAGTGTTTTGGATCTCACAGAAAGCAGGCTCCACTCATGAATGAGGAATCACCCTTTCTCAGTTTGTGTGGCGTGGATCCTTGTATTTCACCAAGCCGTTTAGTTCTATAAATCCCAATCACTGTCTGTGCTTATGAAAACTGTTCCAAAAGAGGTTGACAGACCCCACTGTAAATTAGGCTTTCTGTTCAAGTTGGGCCAGAGTAATAAAATGAAGGCTAGTGCGAGGTCAGACCCAATAAAGCAAATGTCAAAATTATGTCAGCAGGAAAATATGGAACTGATGCATCTTTAGGACTTCAGAGATAAATATCTGCTGGTGATGCACTGCAGGGTCAGCGCCTGGATCACACAGCCTTTGAAAGAAAGAACGCAGATTTTCTGTGCAAGTCCCATATTTCTGGTTATAATTCATATTGGAATGAGGGTGATGTTTGGATCCACAGTCAGTCCACTTGTGATATTTCTGCTGCACAATGTGTCGTCAATTTTAAGCCCTTTGTTGTCAGTTACCTTTTAATTGTCACTTCAGGACCTGAGAGACAGGGAGGTTTTCACAGAATCACAGAATCATAGGGAATGGAAGGGACCTCGAGCGATCATCAGGTGCAACCCCCAAAGTTTTAGTGTTAGTAGCTGGAGGAAGGGAGGCTAGAATGCCAATAAAGGTTAGTGGAATAAAGTGCTGAAAGCCCATGTTTACCTAAATCTAAACATTTCTATGTCAGTGCTGGCTGCATGTGAAGTGACCTTAAAATTCTTTGAAAATTCTGCACTCTTCAACTCAACCAAAACACATTCCATTGAGGTTGGTTAATTTTACATCAATGAGTAGAGATCAAAGTCCTTTTAGCTGAGATTAGAAGCTTGGGATATCTGCCCCAAACTGCAACAAAACCTGACTCTCTGAGGAGTGTTGGGGTTTGACAGATTGTAAAAGTTTTAATGATTTCATTAAATTCTTATAAAAAGACAAACAAAGAGGGGAGAGGACGAGCATAGCATAGTCATATATGAGAACAGGCAATGGCAAGAAACACTTTACCTCTTACACAGTTGAACCAAGCAATATAAAAGGATTTGTTCATATTGAGATATTTTTCTTAATGTATGTCCCATGGAAAGTCTGTCCTTTATGGTTTATAATATGGATCTAGAAACTGGTTTTGCTTGTGTCAACTGCTTGAACAGCAAACAGTACTTAAGCTGTAGTTGAAAGAAATAATTCAAATTGTTCCTGTACCAGAATTGAAGAGTAGGCGCCAATTTTTCTTTAGATGATGTTTTAATCCATTCTGTGTGTTTCTTGTGCATTTTGTACCAGGCATGATAGAAGCTAGGTAAAAATAGAGTTTTTCTTTTTATATTAAGGTTCTGCAAATAGTGATAGTAAACGTGCAGAGAATCCACATGTTTTGTTATGTTAAATATTAGCTTTAGGGAAAACATACAAAAAATTATTTACAATTTTTCCAATTTATTGCCAAATTTTCTTCTTTCCAAAACAGGAGTGAAAATCTCCTAAATGATGAAAATGACTATTTCCAGGGGAAAGTAATGTGAAACTCTCAGCATGTTTTGCAAAGATAAATTACATTCTGACATTACTGAGGCAAATATGTATCTGGGCTTATTTCAGTCTTTTAATGCTCTATAGACTTAACCTACTGGGAATGCTTTAATGATTCTGATGAAAAGTTTTTGCAGAAAGATGTTATTCCAAGTTAGGCATTTGCCAGTTTGCTTGGGTTGAATACAAAATCTTGAAATAGACTTTCCAATAGCATGTCCTTGACACCTTAAAAAACTTGGAATTTTGGACTTCTAAATTTTCTCATTTTTAGCTGATTTCCACTGAATGTGTAGCCATTAACTTGCTATAAATCAAACTATGTTCCACAGCATATGTGCAGTGTTGAGACTCTAGAAGTTGGTATGATACTTAAATCCCATCTATGTTCCCTTTGTGTGCTATAATTTGCCTCCCAAAACTTGCTTGGACACATGCATATCTGAAACACTTATGCTAAACTACCTTAAGCCTGGCTCATTGTTGAATCTGTCAGGGAGTATTTTCTTACAGCATCCATCACACAACTCCTCAGATATACCAAATTCTAATTGTGTAGATTCTAATCTACCTGCTTCTCATACACTGTCCAGAATTAAAGCACACATGGAAGTTTAATCATATCTGAATTCTCAATAACTTAGGAAAGGCAATGTTGTCTTGCATGTCAAATACTTGAAAGAAAATAAAGATCTTATTTTATCTCAGACAACAATTAATTTATTCAGATGACATTTACCTATCATGTAAAGTAATTATATGGCTTTCATTAGTGTATAGTTTTAGATATTCATCTCCACAATAGTTCCAAGAGGCTCTAAAAAACTTCGGCGTAGATTTATTCTACCTAGTTTTATGCATTTAGCTAGACTACACTAAAAGTCTGGTCACCTTGAGCTCTGTCTTCAGGACAAAATATGGGTACGTGTCTCTAGACAGTTATTTAGCTCAAAGATGGGGTGAATTACAATCTCAAAGTGACATTTTCTCCATCAGCTACTGGGGGGAATTAATTACAATGTGAATTAGGCCCCTCTGCAAAAAATTGGATGTTTCTGGACCTCAGAAATGCGTGGCACAGCTCAGGATGGAAGCAACCCCCAAAAAAACCCCCACACTTCTGTTAACTTATACTCTGTTTTCCTCTCTCCACATTGTGCTATTGACTCTGCTTTTATTTTTTAAAGTTATGTTGGCTTACTCAGTAAATGAGTCTGAAGACTTAAGTCTTAAAGTCAAGAAGAGAGATTTTCCACGTGATACTGGCTACTATGACATATCCCTCAGTAGTCAACAACTTCTTCACATAAATAAGTCAAAAACAAATGTACAACATTCAATATACTGTTATCTCTTATTTTTTAAAGAATAAATTCAATAAATATATCCAAATATAAATCTAATAAAAATTGTAGAGAGGGATTTTGTAGAGATACCTACATGAATAAATATACCAAAAACATTTTCTGAAACAAGATGTTTCTTGATGGAAATGTGTTTTGATCAATATTATGTATTTAAAATAATGCCCTGATTTGAAGAACTGAAACGAAACAGTCAACTTACACTGATATTTCCATTATAAAATGACCTTCAAGAAAAGCCATGTATTTTTCAAACACAGTATGATGTTGCATAAAAGTTAATGTATATTCCTATTGGATTGTTTCATTTTAAGTTTTGTAGTTTTGTTGGCATTTTTTTTACATTTTTACTTTTACAATCACAGTCTGAATCTTTCAATGTTTATTCATTATGTGATAATATTTAACTTGTACAATCCCTTGGAGTCGAAATTCCATTTTGAATGTTGGTATTTTTGTATAAAATTACTTTTTTTTTAGAGTAGCTTACTTTTTTTGAAGAGTATTCAAAGGAGAAATGGCTGAAAGAGAAGGCTAAATTATGTAAAGCACACCAGGGTTTTTCTTATGCCCTGACATAAACTATTGAGACTTGAGGTATACTCTACCATGGTAAAGACTGCATTTCTTTTTTGACACCACAGGCCATTCATGAAAGATGCATTTTTCTGTTAGTGTATGAGGTTAAACGATTATATGCTCAGAACAATTGTGGTTCATAAATGATAAAAATCCTAAAATTATTAATGTCAATAGACAAGTTTTTAGGACAGTTTCAGGTATTTCTTTCATTTTAATTATTATTATTATCATTATCATTATTAAATGTAAGAATTACTAAGCGATCCGAGCAGATCCTGAAGAAAAAGAATCAAGGCAGTTTGTAATTAATTTGATCAATGCAAATTTATAAGGACTTTTATTAATTTCTGGAGGATATTGAAGATGGTGGATTCATTTGGAAGAATTAATTTAGTGGTTGGCAAAACTCAGTATTTTTAAGGGCTCCCACAGGTTACTGATATACATGCTTTGTTTTGTTGTGGGTTTTCTGGGGGTTTTGTGGGGGGGGTGTTCCATTCATAAGTCTACTTTTATACCTTTAACCATGCAACGAGGTAATTTTCAGTTTATTCATGGAAATACTTAAATAATAAATTGTGTAAGCTCAATATATATTGTGCTATGAATAGTATCAAGATTTTTTACAAAGCCCAGATTTTAGCTGTGGTATCCTTGGAAAGGTGATGGAATGACTTATTCTGGGGTTCATAAATAAGCATGGGGAGGAGAAGAAGGTTATTGGGAATGCTCAATGTGGATTCACCAATGGAAAATCATGCCTGACCAATCTCATAGCCTTCTAAGATGTCATGACTAGGTGGGTAGATGAGGGGAGAGCAGTGGATATTGTTTATCCTTACTTCAGCTATTGCTACCTTTGACACTACCTCTCAGAGTCTCCTTTTAAACAAACTCAGGAAGTTTGAGTTGGATCAGTGAACAGTGAGGTGGATGGAGAACTGGCTGAATGCCAGAGCTCAGAAGGTTGTGATACGTGACACAGATTCTAGTTGCAGGCCTGTCGCCAGCGGTGTGCCCCAAGGGTCAGTGCTTGATCTTGACTTACTCAAAATATTCATCGATGACCTGGATGAAGGGAAAAAGTGTACCATCAACAAATTTACTGATGATACGAAACTGGGAGAGTGGCTGACACACCAGAATTCTGCACTGCCATTCAGAGATACATTGATGAAGCAGAGAATTGGGTAGAGAGGAAAAAATGAAATTCAACAAGGTCAAATATATGATACTCCACTTTGGATGATGTAACCCCAGAAACAAATGTAGGTTAGGGGATGACTTTTTAGGAAGCTGCTCTGCAGAGAAGGGCCTGGGAATCCTGATTGACAAAAAGCTCTCCATGAGCCAGAAACGTACTCTTGTAGCCAAGAAGACCAGTGGTATCCTAGCATGCATTAAACATAGCCAGTAGGTTGCAGGAGGTTCTCTCCCCCCACTACTCTGTTCTGGTGGGGACACATCTGGAATATTGTGTTCAGTTCTGGGCTCCCCAGTTTAAGACAGTCAGTCATCTGCTAGAGAAAGTCCAGAAAAGGGCTACAAAGATGATGAGGGAAGTGGAGGACCTCTTCTATGAGGAAAGGCTGAGAAAGCTGGGTCTGACTAGCCTTGAAAGACTGAGAAGAGATCTCATCAATGTACATATCTATATCTATATATAGATAGATATATATATATATATAGAGAGAGTGGAGTTATAGAGGAAGAGGTTAGATTATTCTCCGTGATCCCCAGTGAAGGGACACAGGACAAGAGGCAATGGGTATCAACTGAAACATGGGAAATTCTATCGCACGATGAGAAAACACTTCTTTACTCTGAGGGTGAGGTGATAGAACACTGGGGCAGCCTGCTCAGGGAGACTGCAGACTCTCTTACCCTGGAAATTTTAAAGATCTCTCTGGAAACAATCCTGACAACATGTTCTGGGTGAAGCTGCTTTAGCAGGTGGTTTGGACTAGATGATCTCCAGGCGTTCCTGCCAACCCCTCCCATTATGTGTATCTGTGAAGTTAGTGCTGTAGGAATAAAAAGAATGCACATATTCAAAAAGGAAAAAGAAGAAACTCTAGGAAGAAAATTCTGCTGAGATTTTACAAAGAGGACGGTCATGGCTAAAAAGGTTCCTCTGCCCATGAACTACTGACGTTTGGAAGCCCATATCAGGAAAATGTTTGTCCCAGTCTTAGTTGCTTCTCTAGGCAGCTGCATCTGGTCAGTTCTAGAAATGGGACGCTGAGCTTGATGTGATGTGACCTGCTCTGGCTTCACTTCTGTTCATTCTTCTGCTCACTGCTTGAAAAGATCAGAGATCAGACCTTTGTTCATTCACACCTTGCCCTCTCTGCTGTGACTGCCCACAGAGGTCTCAATTAATAGCAATTTCAGTGATAACTTGAGTGATGGGCTCCCTGATGGCTGAATTCTCTACTGATCAAAGTCATCATTGCTCCATTAACTACAACACAGCAATGCCAATTTATACCAGGAGTGAGTAAAGCCTGGAGTTATCGAAACAGGTCTGTAATCACTACATTCATTTTAAATAGGGTAGCAGGAGGCCATGGGGATCAGAGAACAGCAGCATTTGTTATCAGTTGTTGTACAGGAGGAGGTTGAGGGCTGCACCCTTGAACAGAAATGGTATTCTCTTCAACTCATTCAAATGACAGAGAACTATCAATGGGAGTTTTGAGAAGAATAGACAGATTTGTGTAAAAGTTTCTTTAAAATAAATAAGCAGACTGTTCTCACATGAAAATAGCAGACTTTTTTTTTTATTTCATCATAGCTAAAACTTTCCACATTTGGATAAAGGCAAATGAGTAATCAATTAGCTAAAATCCTTTACAGTCAGGTTTTGTTTTCAATATTTCTTGATATGCCTTTCTTAATCCCTTCTTTGAAATGTGTTTTTGCTTTTCAGTAAGAAATAAATAGCCCAAATAGCAAGTTGTGTTCTTGTTTTTATTTTTTCCCCTTTGCTTGAAAAATAATGCTGAAGGAATTGTTTTGCAGTTGAAAATTAATGTAACCCATTATGTCCAGGAAATTTCTTCAATATATTACTTGCCAAGTCTTTGGTCCTCGCAAAGAAAATAATTTTAATTTATCTCATTTTTCACAACTGAGCCAATGATTGTTTAACCTAAAGTGCCATTGTGACTAAGTAGAGAAATATCAGGGTTCTTGGTCATTTTATTGGAGCTCAGCTATTAAGTCTACTAGGTTAGCACTGAGAATCACAGAAATTGCCACTTCAGAAGGAAAAAGACCTAGAGAACGTAACAGAGGATGAAAACATTTCATTTGGCTATTTTTGCAGTGCTTTAGAGCATTAAATAGAAAATTATATCTTTGGTGTAAAACTCGGAAAGGTGGATAAAAACAAGCTATAGAAAGGTTATAATTTTCAATTAAATGTTATAAATGTTTGAAGTTAATTTCTTACATGTTTATGTATTTGTTAGTCCTTGTGTAAAGCTATTATTATTGCTTTATTGTTATGAAGGTCTTAAAATCCCTAAGTGAAAACGTGGTCCTGATGTAAACTCTGGAGACTGCAAAGTATTGTTGATTTAATGTACATGGTTAGTATTTTCAAATTTCCCTTGAGGATTTAGATAAATGCCTTCTACTAAGTTATGTGGCTGAGTTCCTACTGTAGGCGCTCATGCTTGTGTTCAACTTTATGTGCTTTATAGCTGTTCCACTCAAATCAATAGCTTAAAGCTATAACTCAAACCAATTGACAATTCCGACCTGCATTTTTTGTCAATACTCTGAAATTCACCTATGGAAATTTAACTCTTCTGCCAAGGTAGTTATGAAAAATACTCAACCTTCCATCTGTTGTATTATGATAAAAATTCAAAAGCACACATTTTAGGAATAGAACTGTAGATTCCCAAATAAGAGGCAGATTCCCTTTGGAATTGCCTTTTGCCAAGTTACCTAAAAGTTACTTAAAGTAACAGAACTATTTTATTTCGTTCAAAACATTTGGAACTGAAAAAAAAAGTCATGTTTTCATTTCTTAATGACAAGGGACATATTTTTTGTGTGATTCTAGATACGTATTTAAAATTCAGTGATGATAATAATAGGAAAAACTCCAGGAATAAGTTTATATAGAAATGAAATATTTCCAAAAGATCTTTTTTCGAATTAGTTTTAAAAATTGTTGAATAAATTTTTTTGTGAGTTGGACTTTTTCTTGTAACTCAGTATGACAAAGATTTTGGAAATGGAAGCTCAGAAATAATTGAAAGGCTATTTCTTAACCAACTGTATTCATTAGCTGTAGAGGGTTTAAGGACGCAACATTTTCTGTCTTAGCAATACACACACACAACAGAGAAAGAGCTGCTGGTTGAAGCCCCTTCCCACATATGCTTCAGCTATTTTCTTTGAGAAAACCCACAAAAAAGCCTGAGTACAACTGGCACTAGATCTGATTTATGGGATAAATCCACCCCAGTGTTAGAACAGGATTTTACTGATATTCAGTGCAGCACCGTTAAGGAGGAGACAACCTAGGCTTGCACTGGACACTGTCTTAAGTCCTTATACACCATATCAAGGGCAGATAATAGTACACAATAATTTTATTTCCTTTTTCATTTTTAGCTGGAATTAAACTCTGTTGTTAACAGTAAAAATAAATGGGGTTTTTTGTGGGTTTGGTTTTTTCTTTTGCTTTGTTTTGTTTTTTTCCAAAATGAAGATATTTAAAAAGTAGGAGAGAAAGAGATAAAGAACACATGTTCATATTTCCTCCATGACCTACTAGAAATGTGTAGTCAAATTTTAATGAATATATATGTGAAACATAAGCAGGAGAAAGGAAAATAAATTATAGTGAGGAAGGGGAATAGGTAGGGTGGAATAATATGCCTAAACATTTGATGCAGACTTTCAAGGCCAAAAAATGAATTAAACAGTATTTCAGAATAGAAACTATGGTAATATTTGATCTTTAACCACACTAAATCTTAGGGGTGCTTTTCCACAGTAAGAGCAAGAAAATGCAAATGAATTTAAGTCAGATGAAAATCTTTGATTATACAATGCATTAGTCAGATCCACACTTAGATTACAGTGATCAGTTCTGGTCATCACATTACAACATAAAATATTGAAACACTTGACAAGGTAAAGAGATAGGAGATGAGTTTGATCTTAGGCTGTGATTATATTGTATTAATGACTTCCTATCATATTACTGACTTCTCTATCTTATTAGAGAAGTAGCACTTCCTAATTGAGTAAGAAGGCAGCCAAAAAAAAGCAGAATTTTATAAATTGTTATTTTATTATTGCCTTTTTAGCATTCCTTTTCATAAGCTGTGTACTCCATCTTTATTTAAAAAAAAAAGTACATTAAGTTAGCCTGTATATTTCAATTGGGATAGTGTGATTCACTGATCAATAACACTACAAGAGTAGAGAATAACATATGCAAGACATTCTGTCAAATATCTCATGCTGCACCCAGGAAGAAGAAGCCATGCACAAATGAAATATGGCACAGCTTTTAAAAATTAAGGCAGTGTGCAAAGAATATAATTTAATTCCTTGATAGAGTTATATTGAGTGACTTGGTTACTGAAGTCTAGGTAAGTCACACTGTGAAATGCGTAGTGGCTAAATTGGTCATATCTGTGATCCTGCCACATTGTCATTCCTCTGACACTGTCCTATCAAGAGAAAAGAAATGGATCATGGAGATACATAAGGCATACTCTAAGTCAAAGGTAGCTGCAAAGATCTTTAGTACCATATAGAGTTTTACTGCTGATAGAATCAGTGGTACCTCCTAAGAGAACAAGTGTGCAGCATGGAACAGCCTTGCATTAGCAGAGGCAGTTGCTCAGCATATCTTTGAGGACTTGTCCTGCATTTAGGCTTCATGTGTTCTCGATCTCTCCTTGGGAAAAATCCTAGGACTAAACTAGAGGGGTATTATTCAGGACCTTCAACTTCACTGCCCTTTTTTGTGGACAATGTCCTGCTCCTTTTTAGCCTTTAATGTTGCAAGAACATCTTTGTACCACTAGCATTCATATGCAGAGATGCAAATATGCTGGTCAGTGAAGGAAATCGAAACATACAAATGAGCATGCTTATTTATGCCTCTAACTGTCATCAGAAAATTTGATTAATATTTTTCTTGGAAGATAATACTTGAAAAGTTTTAGGAAACTGTGAAATTAAAGCTTTAACTTGGTCAAAGGACATCTTGCTGTCTTTCTTCCAAGGGAGGAATTAGAATCTGCTATGAATCTAAAATAGAGTAATCAAGATCCAAAAATTGTAGTGCTATGCTAGGACCTTTTATCATGTATTAACATCTTCTCATGATTATTTTATTTATTTCCCCTTGTTTGAGGAAAAGCAGTTATTTTCTTTTGATATCAATACAAAATTAAAGACATACCCTTTTAACAGAAACAAAGGTTTTCTTCCACAAGAAAACTTTTACTATTTGATATGTTCCCTCTTCATCTTAAGGGTTTTTTTACAAAATTATTTCTAGTGTCATTGCTTAAGTAAGATACAAAGCCTTCATGCTGGGAAACAAAATATATAGAAGTTAATGTTAGTCTTATGTTCATCTGTCTTTGTTCAATAGTCAGTGGAAAAAAAACTATTGAAAGAGATCCTCTAGAGGGTGATTTAGAATTCTGGACTCTGAATTGTCCTATAGAAAGACTCATCTCTCACCGTCACCATAGAAGAAGTTGGGCATCGACTGTGTTGGTTTATGTTGATGCCTCATGTTCCCAAAATAGGCAAAAAACCTAACCAAAAAACCTCAAACCAGAGCAGAGGGAACAATAAAATAAAAAAAATCTCTTAACCCAGTAAAAAAAACCAGCATAGCAGAACACAAACAAATGGATAGATTTGTATTTCTCCCTACTCCTTATGTTCAAAGAATTTAAGACTGAAAAGCCAAGCACAAAAAGGTTAGGAAATTTTTGACCAGAGATCGTCTTTATCTGATTTAGCTAGCTAAAGCACAACTTTTGTGGCAGTGAGGAAGTGGAACTTCTAGGACTACCTGATCAAGTAGATTGCATACCAGTTCCGAATGCCATACCTCAGAGTCACTGACACTACAGGCAATAGTCATCAAGATAGTGAACTATGAACAGAAATCAGTCTTACCTACAAGAGGGAAAGATTGATCCCTTATAGCCAAAAGATGATACCAGTTACGGAAATTACAGTGCATATCCACAGATTTACCAATGGGTTAAGAGGCCTCTCTCTAGCCTTTTACACGGGAACTCTCCATTTGAAGGAACATAAAAAAGCTCATGCGCGTTGAAACTCCATCAAAGCGTAGTGCACTCAGCATCAGGGAAGTCAGTGCAGTCTTTTGTTTATTTTAGGTAAGCTGGACCTGTTGGGAGTGACTACAGAGGAGGGCCATGATGATGATGATAAGGATGGATCACCTCTCCTATGAAGACAGGCTGATAGAGATGTGTTCGTTCAGCCTGGAGAAGAGAAGGTTCACAGCAGCCTACCAGTACATAAAGTGGCTACAGAAAAGATGGAGAGGGACTATTTATCAGGGAGTGTAGTGATAGGACAAGAGATAATGAGTTGAAACTGAATTACAGAGACGGGGTCAGGAAAGCTGTCCTGGTTTCAGCCAGTGGCTTCAGCCAGGAAGGGGTTAACATGCTGGGCTCGGGACAAGTAACTCAAATTGACCAATAGGATCATTCCATGCCAGTTACATCATGCCGAGTATAAGAAGCAGGGGGTGTTGCAGTGTTTTGCGCGCGAACAGCAGGGACCGGGCGGGAGTGTGCTCTCAGCTCCGGGCTTTGTTTACTCGCGGCGCGAGCTCGGGTCCTTTGTGTTGCGGCTGGGGTTTGCGCGGGCTGCGGCGCGGTGTCCGTTACGGGGAGTGCGCGATCTGAACTGCTCATCACGGCAAAAGGTTGTATTGTTCATTGCTATCTGTTCTTCCCCTGTTATTTCCAGTAAAAAATACCCTTATCCCAACCTGCGGGGTTCTGGTGTTTTGGTTTCCCTCCCCTGCTCCGGGGGAAATCTGAACGCGTGGTCCCCGGCTCCGGCGGAACCACCACAAAAGCCAAGGCACAGATGGAACTGAGCTTGGCGAGGAATGTTAAAAACAACAAGAAGGGATTTTACAGGTACATTGGCCAGAAGAGACAAGCCAAAGAGAGCGTACCCCCTTTAGTAAATGAGAAAGGAGAATTGGCTGCTACTGATGTGGAGAAGGCTGGCAGAAAGGATTCTAATAATTCTCAACTCCTAGAACCTTGCATCCCTGAACCTCTAGGTGGGAACTAGGGGAGTAAATCCCCCCCCACTGTAAGGGCAGAGCAAGTATGACTCCCTCATGAGACTTAATGTCTACAAGTCTATGGGGCCGGATGATATGTATCCCAGGGTCCTGAAGGAGCTGGCTGATGTGGTTGCCAAGCCACTCTCCATCATATTTGAAAG
Source organism: Laterallus jamaicensis coturniculus (assembly GCA_022605575.1). Classification (NCBI taxonomy): domain Eukaryota; kingdom Metazoa; phylum Chordata; class Aves; order Gruiformes; family Rallidae; genus Laterallus; species Laterallus jamaicensis. Next base: position 1,178,092 of record JAKCOX010000056.1, read on the forward strand.
GTCCTGGCTGTCAGGAGAGGTCCCTGGGGACTGGAAAAAAGGTCATGTCACTCCCATTTATAAGAAAGGGAGCAAGGAAGACCCAGGGAATTACAGGCCAGTGAGTCTCACCTCTGTGCCTGGGAAGATCATGGAATAGATCCTCCAGGATGACATGTTGGAGCACAGGAGGGATGAGCGCGTGATCCAGGACAGCCAGCACGGCTTCACCAAGGGAAGGTCATGCCTCACCAATCTGGTGACCTTCTATTATGGAGTGACAGCACAGCTGGATAAAGGGAAGGCAACCGATGTCATCTACCAGGACTTGTACAAGGCCTTTGACACAGTCCCCCACCACATCCTTATCTCTCAATTGGAGAGATGTGGATTTGATGGTGGACCATCCAGTGGATAAGAAACTGGTTAACAGACAGTAGCCAAAGGGTGGTGGTCAATGGGTCTATGTCCAGGTGGAGGCTGGTGACAAGTGGTGTCCCCTAGGGTCTATCTTGGGACCAGTACTCTTTAACATCTCATCAGTGACACTGATGATGGAATTGAGTGCACCCTCAGCAAGTCTGAGGATGACACGAAGCTGAGTGGTGTGGTTGACACAACAGAAGGAATGGAATCCATCCAGAGGGATCTTGACAGGCTGAAAAGGTGGGCCTGGGTGAACCTAATGAGGTACAACACTGCCCCATCCCTGGAAGTGTTCAAGGCCAGGTTGGATGGGGCCCTGGGCTACCTTGTGTAGATCAAGGCCTGGAGGTTGGTATCCCTGGCTGTGGCACAGGGCTTGCAACTCTATGATCCTTGGGGTCCCTTCCAACCCATACCACTCTATGATTCTATGATAAACTAAAACATTTATTTTAGGTATTAGGGAGAAATTATTCTCGGTGAGTGAGACACTGGAACAGGTTTCCCAGAGAAGTTATGGACAACACCTCGCTGAAAGTTTTCAAGGCCAGGTTGAATGGGGCTTTGACCACCCTGATGTAGAGGAGAGTGTCCCTGTCTGTTACAGAGAGTTTGGAATCAAATGACCTTTGAGGTCCCTCCTACCCCAAACCATTCTATGATACAGTGAAACTTAGTAGGTTCCTTTATATTCCTTATTTTATTATTGTTATTATTGTACATTGTATTCTTGACTGTTGTCATGGTTCATTTTTTTGTTTTTGCTTCTCCTTCACTTGCTGAACCACAGTGGAGTTTTGTAATAAGAGCTGAAAAAGATTCTGTTTTCGAAATGTCATATTTCATATTTTATTTCGGGGGGTGTTGCATTTTGAGATTTCTTTTCTGAGGAAAATCATAATTCATTGTCTTACCAGGAAAAAAAAAACAAACAAAAAACAAACCACCAAATCCTACAAAGGTAGAGAAACAACAGGCAGAAAGCAGTACAGTGGATTTTTTAAAATTCTTCTCAAGTGTAATAATTCTTTGAAGTTTTATTTATAGTTACCTTTGTGCTTTGAATTATATAGGACTAGGGTGCAATTGCCATATTTAAATTCACAGAAAAGTTTGTTTAGGGCAAAGAAGGAGTAAACCCTCCCCATTGTCCTAAACAGTATTGCTGCACTTGTATATAGGATTATAGGAGCTAATCACAGAATGTTATACTTGGTAAGGAGCTCTCTTGGCTCCTCTGTATTAACTCACTCATCACCCAGTTAAGGTGTCCAAACACAAAGAAGAAGCTTTTCATAACTTTTTGTCTCCCTGTCCTGTGGTGGTCTGACCCTGGCTGGAGGCCACATGCGCACCAAAGTCTCTCTACCACTCCCCTTTTCAGCTGTACAGGTGAGAAAATATATCCTCAGAGGTTTAAGAGTTGAGATGAGGACAGGGAGAGATCATTCCGCAATCAGTGCCATGGGCAAAAACAGACTCAACACAGAACAAAAGAAACTCTCTAATTTATTACATTGCACTGCACCCCCAGTGATCACCAGAACTGGGTAATGAGAAGTTCGACCAGATCTTAAAGCACCTTCCCCCACCCCTCCCTTCTTAACAGACTTCACTTTAGTCAGGATTTCTCCCCCTTCCTCCCCCCATTGTAGCGTGGGAGGGGCAGGGAATGGAGGAATGGGGGTTTCAGTCAGTTCCTTGTGAATTGTTTTCTTTCTTCACTGGGCAGTGGGGGGCATTCCTCATGCCCTTTCCCTGCTCCAGCATGAGGTCCCACCAACGGGAGACAGTTCTCCACAAACCTCTCTGTGAATCCTTTCTGTCAGGGCTTCAGCTCCTCACCAATTACCTCAGCGTGGTTCCTTTCCATGGGGTGCCATCCTTCAGGCTCAAACTGCTCCAGCCTGGTCCCCCACAGAGTCCAAAGTCTCCCAGCAGACCTGCTGTGCCATGGATCGGTCTCTCCACGAGCTGCAAGTTTCTCTGCTGGGAACTTGCTCCAATGCAGGCTTCCCATGGGTTCACAGTGTCCATCAGGTGTCTCCACCTGCTCCAGTGTGGGGTTGTCCATGGGCTGTAGATGGGATTTCTCCTCCCAGTCATCATCTGTGGGCAGTAGGGGAATCTCTCTCTCTCCAGCACCTGGGGCACCTCCTCCCCACCCTCTTCACTGACCTTGGTGTCTGCATGGTTTCTTACATCTTCTCACTCCCTTCTCTGGTGGCAAAAAAGTGGCTGCCAGCAGTTTTTTTCTTTCCTGAATTTGATTCCCAGAGGTGCTGTGACCATCACTGATGGACTCGGCCTTGGTCAACAATGACTCAGGACTTCAGTTGGTTGATATTTACACTCTTGGGCCTGCAGGGAGCATCCAGCTGCTTCTGACAGAAGCCACCCCTTCAGCCCTCCCTTCTCCACCAGAACCCAGCCACGCAAAACTATAACATGCCCTTTTCTCAACTCCTAAGCCTCTCAATATACATTTTCTGCCCTGTCCACCTGAAAAGGGGGGTGATTAGAGCAACTTTGGTGGGTGTCTGACCTCCAGCCAGGGTCAAACCTCCACACATACCTTTGCTTTTATTGGAGTAAAAATCTCTCGCTTCGTGCTTAGGTATAGACTAACACAAATTCAAAGATCATGGTTAGTGGGAGGTGTCATACCTTGGCATCAGGTAACCTTTGGGATGGAGGTGTGTTTCCATATTATAATGACATCATAATTAGCAAAGTTTAGTAGTGGACCGCAGTTTGTCAAATACATGACAGGTTGTTGGTTTAGGGTGACAAATATGCAGCTTGTTGGTTCTATTTAACCTTCCAGTTCCTGTTATCACAGAGTCTACAGTGTCTAGCCACCTCATCTCCCTCCACTACATCGTCTGCGCAGCTATCTCAAAGTTGGAATTTCAAGCTCCCTTGATGTTACCAACCTTCAGTGTTGCCTTGGAGCTTGTTTGTGAAGAAATGACATCTTGTTAACAAAGCTGAGAAAGTGTGGGATAGATAAGCGAACGGTGAGGGGAGGTTGAGAACTGGCTGACAGGCTGAGCTCAGTTATCAGCGGAGCAGTCTGGCTGGAGACCTGTGACTAGTGGTGTTCCCTAGGGGTCAGTGTTTGGTCTAGTCTTGTTTAAGGTCCTCATCTACAAACTTGGTGAGGTAATAGTGTCCACCGTCAGCAAGTACACCAATGTTAAATAGCTGGGAGGAGTGGGTGACACACAGAAATACTGCGCTGCAATCGAGCGAGGCCTGGACAGGCCAGAGAGCTGGGCAGTAAGAAAGCAGATGAGTTTCAATAAAAGCAAGTGTAGGGTCTTGCATCGCGGAAGGAATAACTACTTGAATCAGTACAGGCTGGGGGATGACCTGATGGAGAGGAGTTCTGCGGAGAAGTACCTGGGGGTGCTGGTGGATGACTCGTTGGCCATGAGCCAGCAGTGTGCCTCAGAGGCTAAGAAGGCCAATGGGATACTGGGATGCATTAAAAGGAGCATGGCCAGTAGGTCAAAGGAGGTGATCCTCCTTCTCTACTCTGCCCTGGTCAGGTCTCTCCTGGCCTGCTGTATCCAGTTCTGGGTTCCCTGGTACAAAAAACACAGGGATGTCTTGGAAAGAGTCCAGCGGAGGACCACAAAGATGATTAAGGGGCTGGAACATCTCCCCAGTGAGCAAAGGCTGAATGAACTGGGGCAGTTCAGCTTTGAGAAAAGAAGCCTGAGAGAGGATCTGGTCAATGTTTATAAATATTGGAACTATGGGGGACAGAGGGAAATGGCCAGCCTCTTCTCAGTGGTCTGTGGGGACGGGACAAGAGGTAATAGCCACAAGTTGGAGCCTACAAAGTTCCACACCAGTATGCAGAAGAACTTCTTCATGGTGAGGGTGCAGAGCACTGGAACAGGCTGCCCAGGTTGTGAAATCTCCTTCTCCTGAGATATTCAAGACCCATCTAGACAGCTATCTGTAAGACCTGTTCTAGGGAACCTGCTTTGGCAGGGGTGTTGGACTCAATTGTCTCTAGAGGTCCGTTCCAACCCCTACAGTTCTGTGAATCTGTGAATAGGTGATGTTTAGGAACTTTTGGCATTTGGCATATCAGTTGCTTATCACCCTGGGAATGCTGAACCTTTCTTTAAAATGTGAACATAAGTTTAGTTTGTAAGCTACCCCCAGCAATTATTCCACAGGTATAGTAGTCAACAGGAAGTTAAATTGCTCATTCAAAATTCTGTGATTTCTGTAGTTTGTTCCTAGGTAATGTGGCGGACAGTTAAAGGTGCCTAAAGTTTTGATCCAGTCCGTAGTACATATGTTCTGTGACTGAGCTCTTTCCTGTTGTTTTATTTCTGCCAGGAGTCCCTTTGCAGGCATTTGACTCATGCATAGATACTGCAAGGCACAACCAAATAGAATACAATCCAATAAAACAACAAAACAAAACAAAGAATACAACAGTAGGAGAATAAATATTCCATGGAACTCGCACCAAGGTTACGTGTTTAACTGTTTTCCACTTTATTGTCAATCATGTGAATCTTTTAGAGTGAGGGCAGACATTTTTATAGCACTTTCTGTTTAGCATTAGACATTTGAAGTGGCATGGCAGAAAGGAAGGCGAGTTTTTAGCTATAAATTGTGTTTTGCAATGTGAAAGCTGCATAATAATGAACGATATAAGTTTTTTCAAATTCCATTTTTCTTCTTTACCCAAGAAAGGACCAAATCATTCTGAAAACATATTAGAAGTCAATGACAAAGTAATAGAAAATACTGACATTTGGAAATATCTTTCTGAGAAAGTTCTCTAAGTGCTAGTTTTCAGAATCTATTCAACCCATGTAGATAAACCTGGAAGGAAGGAGCACAGCTCATGTTCTTCATACTGATTTAAAAATTGAATCTTGTTAATATGAAAAAAGCAGTGGATAAATATTTTTTCATCATCAGAATTTTATATTTTTTCAGATTGTTATTTAGTAGCATTAATATTGATAATAACTATGAGTAATATCTTCAAATTTATACAGTTCCTTTTCTCTCAGAACAGAAAGTACCTGGGTACTAAAATCACTTTTCTAATCATGCAGATGCATCCTTGATTTTTACCTGTGACCTGTGATGCTATACAGCAAACAAGGAGACAAATCCCATGAATACTAAAGCATTTTGTGCAATCCTATTTGCTCTTATGAGAAAAAATCTTCAGTTTCAAGCTTTTGTACAAAGAAGCAAAATAGCACAGCCTAACTTGGAATACTTCAGAAACTTCAGGATAGCAATGTAAGAAATGTTTTCCCGATTAAAAAGTTCAGTTTGTACTTAAATATACATCTACCTGACTTAAGCTTTGCCATCAGTGAGTCATCTAGCTGAGTCATTTGTTTAAGTCCTCTCCAGGTCTTGGAATGAGGGAAGGTTCTTCAGACATCCCTAGTCTCAGACTGAGGTCAGTATCTAAGAGACTCGTCATGAGAACAATCACTCCATAGTTATTGTCCACTGAATGTACATGGAGTCAGTTCAGATGAATTATTCAAACACTCAGCTTCTAGAAGTGTAAAATTAGTTGAAATGGGTCTCACCTAAGTCAACAATATATTGCTCAGAATGTCTGTTTAATTACTGCAGATATTTTATAGGATATATGCATTTGTGTGTTGTCCTGGTTCTGTCCAGGCCAGGGTTGACCTCCCCAGTCAGACAACAAAGGTGAGCTGAGTCAGCCCAGGTGAGCTGAGTTAGCCAGAGCTGTTTTCCACACCACCTGACACCACTTGCCTATAAAAGCAGCTGGTTGAGGAAGGGTGACGGCTGGGGATTTTGCCTCTAGGATAGTTGGAGTGCAGCTGGGATGTCAGGTTGGTTGGTTTTTGCCGTCGGGTCGGTCGGTTTTTGCCATCGGGCAGCCCTCTGTAAGCGTCGGTTCAATAAGGTACTCTGTGTTAGCACTGGGTATTCATGTAACAGCCATTATTGTTCTGTATTCACTTTGACATTTGGCAGTAAATTGTCCTTATCCCAACCCACAGTGGCTCTGCCTGTTTCTCCTCTGGGAGTGTGCGAGCGGCTTGGTGGGTATTTGGCCTCCAGCCTGGGCCAAACCACCACAGTCCTTTCTGGCGCCCAACGTGGGGCTCGAAGGGTTGGGATAACAGTAAAATTGGACTTAGTTGTGCTAAGAAGCTGTGATAAAACGTTTAGCACCTTATTCAAAGACGTAATAGTAACAATGATGTTTTATCTATTTACATGGCTTTGGTTTATGAACCCGCACCCACTTGACGTGATTCCTGCCCAGCTGTTTATTACCTCAGGAAGGGTAGTCAGGCTCTTAATCCTGTTGTACTTTGTATTTCTAATTTATGACAAGATATTATCCATGTTTGTCATCCTTGGAGAGTATCTATGTGTGGCATTTCTGTCACTTCTTGCTTCATTTAACAAGGTCACTCTACTCATGGAGAAGATAGGGGGGGATGCTTCCTCCTCCTTTTTTCCCTTCCGACTTGTACAACAGCCTTTGAGAACTTTGATTTTCCCTGGGATGTTCGGACTAGCTTGTATCTGCTGCTCTCTCTCTTGAATGTTCTTCAAGTTTTAAGTATTACAAGAAATTGGTTTAAGAATATTGCCAGGAGATTTCAGCAGTGGCATGGTTCATGGGATGCTACAAGCAAATGTCTAGACAGAGAAAAGAAATCTATGGCTACCCAAACCTCAAAAACAGAGGCTGTAACTGAGCCAGAAAGAACTCCTATGACAATGACTGTAGCTATTCAGACATCAGAGAGTGCAGCTCCTCCAACTCCGACAAGCATTGCAGCTACTCAAAGCTCAGAGGCGGACTACGTAGTTGAGTCAGGAAACCAACCAATACCAGTATCGGTCGCCCCTACACAGAAGAAGAAATGCACAAAGAAATCAGTCTGCATTGTGAAAGATGATGATGATGAACCAGGACCATCACGAGATCCTGAAGAAGAGGCAATACCAGAGGTTGTAACTCAATCCTTGTCTCTGAGTGAGATAAGAGACATGAGAAAAGATTTCAGCAGCCTCCCAGGGGAGCACATTATCACTTGGCTACTCTGATGCTGGGATAACGGAGCTAGCAGCCTGGAATTAGAAGGCAGGGTGGCCAGGCAGCTGGGATCCCTGTCAAGAGTAGGTGGCATTGACAAGGCGATCAGGAAGAAGTCCCAAGCCCTCAGCCTCTGGAGGTGACTCCTATCAAGTGTAAGGGAGAGCTACCAGTTCATTGAAGATACTATGTTGACTAGGCAAATGGACAATCATGGAGCAGGGTATCCAGTATTTGAGGGAGCTAGCTGTACAAGAAATGGTCTATTATGATCCTGATTACCCACAGCTGCCCACCGATCCCGATGAAGTCCTGTGTACCTGACCCATGTGGCACAAGTTTGTATGAAGTGCACCAGCATCGTATGCTAACTCACTGGCCATACTAGACTGGGGAAAGGAAGATGCAACAACAGTGGACGAGGTGGCTGGCCGACTCTGTCTATTTGAAGAAAGCTTCTATTCCTCCCTTGTCTCAACTGTGGAGAAGCTAACCCGAGAAGTCCAGCAACTAAAGAGAGTATGTCCTACTGCCCACATGTACAGACTACAATTTCAAGCATCAGAAGTAGGCATTCCTCTGTTTCAGAAAGAGCCAAGAAAAACTACACCCCACAAGTCATCCTTTGGTTCTACTTGTGCGACCATGGTGAAGACATGAGGAGGTGGGATGGGAAACCCACCACAGCTCTCCAAGCTAGAGTGAATGAACTACGAGGAAAAACAGTTAAAGATTCCTTCAAGAAAAATGCTGCACCAGTTTCCAGTAGACAGCCCATCAGACTGTGTAATTGTCATTGTTGCTGTGACCCTCTTGAAGGGGCTTCTAAGTCCTTCTTTCAAGAAGTAAACAGCAAATATGATGAGCAAGATTAGAGGGGCCCTGCCTTCAGCCAGGTGGAGGGAAGGGATAACTGGATCTATTGGACTGTGTGTGGATCCGATGGCCTGGCATATCAGATCCACAGGAGTACCAAGCATTAGTAGACACTGGTGCCCAGTGCACCTTAGTGCCATCAAATTATGAAGGGTCTGAGCCTATCTATATTTCCAGAGTGACAGGGGGGACCGTAGTTGACTCTATTGGAAACTGAAGTGAGTCTAACTGGGAACGACTGGGAAAAGCACCCCATTGTGACTGGCCCAGAGGCTCCGTGCATCTTGGGTATAGACTTCCTCCGGAGAGGGTACTTCAAAGACCCAAAAGGGCACCGGTGGGCTTTTGGAATAGCTGCATTAGAGACAGAAGAAACCGAACAACTGTCTCTTCTGCCTGGATTATCGGAAGACCCTTCTGTTGTGGGGTTGCTGAAGGTTGAAGAACAGCAGGTACCAACTGCTACCATGATGGTGCATAGAAGACAATATTGCACCAACAGAGACTTCCTGATTCCTATTCAGAAACTGATTAATCAACTGGAGAGCCAGGGAGTGATTGGTAGAACCTGCTCACCCTTCAACAGTCCAATCTGGCCAGTGAAGAAGTCCAATGGAGAGTAGAGGCTGACAGTGGATTATCGTGGCCTGAATGAAGTCACGCTGCCTATGAGTGCTGCAGTGCCGGATATGTTGGAACTCCAGTATGAACTGGAGTCAAAAGCAGCCAAGTGGTATGGCTCAACTGACAAAGCAAATGCTTTTTTCTCAATTCCTTTGGTGGCAGAGTGCAGGCCACAGTTTGCTTTCACTTGGAAAGGAACCCAGTACACCTGGAATTGACTGCCCCAGGGGTGGAAACATAGCCCCACCATCTGCCATTGACTGATACAGTCTACATTAGAGCAGGGTGAAGCCCCAGAGCACCTACAGTACATTGATGACATCATTGTAGGGGGCAACACTGCAGATGAAGTATTTGAGAAAGGAAAGAAAATAATTGAGATACTGCTAAAAGCTGGCTTTGCCATCAAATGAAGTAAGATTAAGGGACCCGCTCAGGAAATTCAGTTTTTAGGAATAAAATGGCAAGATGGGTGTCGTCAGATCTCCATGGATGTTATTAATAAAATAGCAGCAATGTCTCCTCCAACCAACAAAAAGGAGACACAGGCTTTCTTAGGCACTGTGGGTTTCTGGCGAATGCATATCCCCAACTATAGTCTAATTGTCAGTCCCTCTATCATGTAACTCTGACGAAGAATGGTTTCCAGTGGGGTCCTGAGTAATGACAAGCTTTTGAACAGATCAAACAGGAGACAGTCCATGCAGTAGCTCTTGGGCCTGTCCAGACAGGGCCAGGTGTAAAAAATGTTCTCTACACCACAGCCAGGGAGAATGGCCCTACTTGGAGTCTCTGGCAGAAAACACCAGAGGAGACTTGGGGCCAACCTCTGGGGCTTTGGAGTCAGGGCTACAGAGGATCCGAGGCCCAATATACACCAACAGAAAAGGAAATACTGGCTGCATATGAAGGGGTTTGAGCCGCTTCAGAAGAGATTGGGACTGAAGCCCAGCTCCTTCTGGCACCTCGACTACCAGTATTGGGGTGGATGTTCAAAGGAAAAGCCCCATCCACGCACCATGCCACTGATACTACTTGGAGCAAATGGGTCGCACTTATCACGCAGCGGGCTCGAATAGAAAACCTCAATCTCCCAGGAACCCTGGAAGTCATCACAGATTGGCCAGAAGGTAGAGATTTTGGTATATCACCAGAGGAGGAGGTGACGCGTTCTGAAGAGGCTTCTCTGCATAATGAACTGCCAGAAAATGAGAAAAAAATTTGCCCTGTTCACCAATGGGTCCTGTCGTCTTGCTGGCAAACATCGGAGATGTAAAGCTGCTGTATGGAGCCCCACACAACAAGTTGCAGAGGCTGCTGAAGGAGAAGGTGAGTTTAGTCAGTTTGCAGAGGTTAAAGCCATCCAGCTGGCTTTAAACATTGCCAAATGAGAGAAGTGACCAAAATTGTACCTCTATACTGATTCCTAGATGGTGGCAAATGCCTTGTGGGAGTGGTTGCAGCGATGGAAACAAAGCAACTGGCAGAGGCAAACCCATCTGGGCTGCTCCATTGTTGCCAGACATCTCTGCCCAGTTAGAGAACCTAACTGTAAAAGTACGGCATGTAGATGCATACATACCCAAGAGCCGAGCCACTGAAGAACATCATAACAACCAGCAAGTTGATCAGGCTGCTAAGATTGAAGTGGCTCAAATAGACCTCGATTGGCAATTTAAGGGTGAATTATTTATAGCCCGCTGGGCCCATGACACCTCAGGCCATCAAGGAAGAGATGCCACATACAGATGGGCTCGTGATCGAGGGGTGGATTTGACCATGGACACCATCTCACAGGTCATCCATGAATGTGAAACATGTGCCTCGATCAAGCAAGCCAAGAGGTTAAAACCTCTGTGGTATGGAGGACAATGGCTGAAATACAAATACGGAGAGGCCTGGCAAATTGATTACATCACTCTCTCACAGACACGCCAAGGCAAGCGGTATGTGCTCACAATGGTAGAAACAACCACTGGTTGGCTAGAAACTTATCCTGTGATCCATGCCACCTCCTGGAACACCATCCTGGCTCTCGAGAAGCAAGTCTTCTGGCGAAATAGCACTCCAGAAAGAATCGAGTCAGATAATGGAACCCATTTCCGGAATAAGCTCATAGACTCCTGGGCCAAAGAGCATGGCATTGAATGGGTATATCATATACCCTACCATGCGCCAGCCTCTGGGAAGATCGAGAGGTACAATGGACTGTTAAAAACTACTCTTAAACCAATGGGTGGTGGAACCCTAAAAACCTGGGATATGCATTTAGCCAAAGCCACATGGCTAGTTAATTCTAGGGGATCTACCAATTGAGCTGGCCCAGCCCAATCAAAAGTTCCACAGAATGTGGAGGGGGATAGAGTCCCTGTAGTGCGCATGAGAAACCTGTTGGGGAAACCAGGATGGGTTGTTCCTCCTTCAGGTAAAGATAAACCAATTTGTGGGACTGCTTTTGCTCAAGGACCTGGGTGCACTTGGTGGGTGATGCAAAAGGATGGGGAATTCCAGTGTGTACCCCAAGGGGATTTAATTCTAGGTGAGGATATCCACTAAATTCTTGGTGTATAAAATCAGTTCATGGTAGATGATTTTACATACTAGATAAATGATGTTATGAAACTCCCCAATACTCTAAAATATAAGATCTGGGCATGATGTAGATGGTGTGGAAAAAGGGGTGGATAATGTCCTGGTTCTGGCCAAGCCAGGGTTGACCTCCCCAGTCAGACAACACAGGTGAGCTGAGTCAGCCCAGGTGAGCTGAGTTAGCCTGAGCTGTTTTCCACACCACCTGACACCACTTGCCTATAAAAGCAGCTAGTTGGGGAAGGGTGAGGGCTGGAGTTTTTGCCTCTATGACAGTTGGAGTGCAGCTGGGACATTGTGTCGTTTGGTTCATGCCATCGGGCAGCCCTGGGTGTTCATGTAACAAGCCATTATTGTTCTGTATTCACTTTGACATTTGGCAGTAAACTGTCCTTATCCCAACCCACAGCGGCTCTGCCTGTTTCTCCTCTGGGAGTGAGCGGCTTGGTGCGCATTTGGCCTCCAGCCTGGGCCGTACCACCACACGTGTGTGTGTGTGTTTATGTCTGTACAGAGATACATAATGATCATGAATGTATGTGCCTAAGGTACATAGGAAAGTACTTAAGAAGGAGCTTCACACAGATGATAAAATTTGAGAAACCGAAAACTTGTCTCAAGTTTCCTGTGTGATGTAAAACTATACAGAGAACAATGATTAATGGGGAGGGTGGGAAAGGGGGAGAGACACCAGAGCAAAACTTCCAAAAAACCAAATAAAAATCCCCTCAAAATCATAATGCGACAAGAAAAATAAATTTAGTGACAAATAGCTACTTGTTAGCTAGATATAACTGGCTGAAGTATTAAGCTTGAACACCTGAAGTGAATATGTAACCTTTTCAGAACTTGTATTTTATAATGAAGGCTTTTGTAGAGATTGTCTTCCTCAGAGTTCTTGCAGTTGCTCAAGGAAAAGTATGTGCTTTGTGAAAGAAATAATCCAAACACAATAAGAATCTTGCAGCTGAGTGTTATTTCCATTGAACTGTGAACTTGAGGTTGAACGTAAGTTTTACACTGACTTGACTGTTGTTGTCACATGAACTTCCCATTTTGTAGAAATATTAGAAGACAGGAAAGCACATTGAGAACACCTCTATGCCTGAAGGAGAAGGGCAGGCTTCATACAGTGTGTTTGTTTTCTTTGGGGGGGTTGAGGGGAAAAGAAGACAAAGTAGAGGTAAAAGTATTTGTTTTGTTGAAAAAATATGAAACTATTTCAAAAACAGAAAGTTGAATCTTCTAGATTTTTTTTACTACAATAAATCACTTCTAATGGAGATTTGATTTTCCAGATTTATTTATTTATGTATATAGATACAGATAGATGTACAAACACATACCTTGAATTGTTAAGTAGCAAAAAAACTCAGCTAACAATTATCACTTAAAGTTTTCTGAATGCTGTATAGTTAATACAACTGCTCCTATACAAGTAGTTCGTTAGAGGCACAGAAAGACTTTATTAAAAAAAAAAAAACAACCCACAAACAAACAAACTGCACCCACAGTGAGGATGGGGGAAGGAATGGAGAATGGTGAGGCTGAAACATGGGACAGGATGATAATTTTAGTTATATTTGTATTCTAAACTGGCACAGGACCCAGATACATCCTTTTTGAGGCTACCGTAGATGGGCTGCCTGAACTTCTACTGTGAGATCCCATCAATCCTAGAAAAGTAACAGTGCAAAATACTTTTTATAGTACATCTGCACTAGTAATGTAAGCTTATCTATATAGTACATCTGCACTGGTAATGTAAGTTTCTCTTTGGAACTAATATGAAAAGGAATGGAGTAATCAACATGTGAAAGGCTCTGCAGTGCTTCAGAGCAGAGTGCTATGCTGAGATCAATTACTGAGGCAGAATTCTTTGGAGAAAATTGCCCTATAAACATTAACTAAGTTCAAATGCTTGTGCATCTGACACTGTTTAATTTCTTATAGTAGATTAAGACTTTAGAAGTGTTCTCCAAGGCAGCAGAAATGGAAATCATTGCAACTCACGGTTAAATTTTTGACCTGGACCAAATCTCTGAGGAAAATATCTTGATGGGAGATGTTGGTAAGAGAAATGGTGATGAGACCTGTTTGCAGGGGAAGTGATGGACAGGGAACCACGTGTTATCCCGTCTTAAGCAGACTTCTTGACACTTAAGTTCACGTAACTGTGGTGAGGATACTGTGGAAGAGGAAGGAAAATGGAAGTTTGGATCCTTTGGGCCTTTTTGGTGTCAAAAGCAAGCTGAAAGAGACAAGATCAAAATGAAGAGGAAATTTAAAGTACAGAGGGCAGGAAACTGATTTGAGAAAGTTGGGTTTTGACAGATTGGCACATGTCTTGACTAGCTTCATGTCACAATTTGAGGAGTAGAAAGAGCACCAAATTCACATTGCAATCTTTTTGAAACATACTTGCTCTAACCACAATTAAATTTTACAGCTTGTTGATGAACAAGTTACCAGCAGCTGCTTTGCAACCCAGCACTATTTAGACAAACAAATTGCAACAAACGAGGAGGGGTAAGAATTGGGAAGAAGAAAGTGCAGTTCACAGGCAGCACTGAGAACAGGACATATTGTTATGCTGATTGTTCCTTTAAGCATGGATAATCATGTACAAGGATGTATTCACTTTAAGAGGATTCTCCATGTGGAAAATGCTCTTGAAAGGCTTAAACACCATGAATGATCAAAAAACTCATCATAGTGTCATGGGAACAGGGGCAACTTAGAAAGCAGCTATTAAAAAGGGGGAAAGAAAAAGGAAGATGGTAAAGGAGAAGAGAGCTTTGCAATTTGATGTAGACATAATTAAGGGTATTCTGAGTAGGGCCAAACAGCCTTGAATGATGCAGTGAGGGTTAAGCTGTCTTTCCAATAGAGGAAAGCATCTTTCTGAATGTTCTCTTTTAGTAACTAAATGCCGGGGTAAACTGGTGTAACTTCAAATTTGAGAAGTCAAAAATCCCAGGGGGGAAACTAGCAAAATTATTTGTGTAATTTAGGAGAGGTCCTGAGGAGGAGGTAAAAACTATTTCCAAGGTGAATAGATTATAAAGCTCTTCCTCCCTTCCATCTGCACTCAGACTAGACAGAATCTGTCATGACAGCAGCAGTGCTATGCAGAAGCCAGAGACATTGAGAAGAGGATCAGTATGAAGTGCGTGCATAAATTGCCTAAGCCAGGGATCCTCAACTGGTACTCAGAAGACCTTTCCACAATCACCTGTGTTTGAGGACATCATCACTTGTTTCAGGAACATACATTTCATGCTCTTTGTTCCTCCTTAGTTGGGCTGGGTTGGGAAGAATTTCTTGCATCCTCTCTGAAAGAAAAACCAAACCAAACAAACAAACATTTATTTTAAAATCAGGTTCCTGGCCTAGGAAACTACAATCCAGTTGGTCTAGATGTAATAGTAAGCAAGGTTTTAGAATACACTTTGAAAGAAAAAAAATATTAAGGATAGAAAGTTTTACCAAAGATAGATGGCCAAACTGAACTGATATAATTCCACGATAAGATAACTGATTTTCTAGACAAGTGAAATTTAATAGATCTAATCTGCCTGGAGTTCAAGAAAACATTTAATACCGTCCATGCTAGAAATTATTATTGAAGCTAGAGGGGATGGGGATTAATTGAGGAGTTAGCTGAGGAGCTATCAATGTGTAAGAAACTGCCTGGTGAATTATTAGCAGAGAACGGCATTCTTGATCAGATAGGCTAGAACCACTCTTCCCTCTTCATTACATGGAAAGGGAAGTAAGTTATTTAAGACTGCTGGTGACACAAAGCCAGACACTTTGTCAATACAGAGGGGAATCTGGGAAGGAAAAAGAACAAACTAAGACATTAAGTAATAATAATAGAAAGATGCATATTAGGAAAGGTACAATGTCTTGTACTGAGGCACAGATCATTTAATTTGCCCTGTATGTTCAAAGTTCTTGAACTGGGAATATGACAGGAAGGAAGATACAAGAGGATGTATACTGTACATATTAGCCAATCAGATGTTTTTGATTGCCAATGTGAGGTCTCCACAAGACAACAACAAGGATAACAACAACAACAACAATAATGTTATTCAAAGGAACCATAACTGCAACTGTACAGGTTAAATTGTGATTTGAAGCATTGTCCCCAGTTCTTGTTTGAAAAATGTTTTAGGATTCAATAGTTTAGATTGGAGTATAACAATGTTTTGGAGTGAAGCAGCCATTCTTTGAGAGAGGAGTAAAACAACTCATCTGGTTTAACCTGGGAAACTAAGGGCTGAATAAAGGTAAAAGTTGTCTTTATAAATACATTGAGGTGAGAATATTTGGGCTGTTAAGGAGAAGTTATGCAAACTAAAGCAAATGTTGCTGCAAGAAAATTATCATATTAATTTATTCATAAAGAGTAAGGCTGACAATTAACTTTCTAGCCGGAGAAACAAGATTCGCTGGCATGAATGTCTGCAGAGAATTTGGATTATGAAGCTGGTTTATTACCTCAAATATAGGAACAGCCTTGATAACTTGTGATGATAACTGATCTGTCCCTTACCTGTACCTTGCATTGCTGGTAAGCAACACCTTCAAATTGTTGTGTCTAGTGGACTCTCACAGGAAGGAATCTGCAAAGTAGCACATTACCATGTTAGTACATGGTCAGTGTATCTTCTGGAAACTGTGTATGTGGGTTTAAAGATGAAAATTCACCCCAGGATGACTCATTGAAATCACCCATCTTCACTCTCCTGGCACTGTTACCACACCTGCAGACAAGGTCTGGAAATTAAATTTGTAATTGTTACATACTGCATATAAACAGCTGGAGTCCTTTCCTCTGCTCTACTCTGAATCAATGAAGTCATAAGAAAATTACATTGTCACCACTTAGCAAAAAAACCCCCAAAAAACCAAACATAAAATGAAGAAGCTGAGGCAAAAAGTGAGATATGCTGTAGAAGTTACAGGAAATTTTAAAAATAAAAGCCAACAAAAAAAACCAAAACAACAAATTAAACCAGGCGGGGAAAAAAAAAAGAAAAAGACAAATTAAGATTTCCTTAATCTTTACTTTATAGAACAATCTCAGTGCTAATGATTTCAGACTATAAAATTTTGGGGGATAAGAAACTAGTCAAACACACAGGCTAAAGTCTGTTTCCTTTCAGCCCTCCTGTGTCACCTGGAGCAAGCTGCTGAAGGTAAGGTAGAAAATGAACCCATTGGACCCTCCAGCTACAGCACTGAATTATCTTTGATAAATATCATGTGTCTTTCCAGCAAAGTGTTTCATAAGCCATGCCTCAGGTCTGCAGACTTCCAGTGCAGCATCTTTACGCGTGGTCACTTTTGAAGACTACATTTTGTGCAGGCAGCAGAGCAGAGCTAGTCAACAGGTAAAGTTAACTCCAGGAGTGTGTCTGAACTTTCTTCTCTCTAAATGTGAAAAATTACGCAAGCACTAGGTTGGAAAAAACCTTGGAGATCATTGAGTCCAATCATACCTGTCCTCTACTAAACCATATTCCTAGGCACCTCATCTATACATCTTTTAAATACATACAGGGTTGGTGACTCAACCACTTCCTTGAGAAGCATGTACCAATGCCCAGTAACCCTTTTGGTGAATTTTTTCCTAATGTCTAATCTAAAACTGCCATGGCACAGCTTGAGTCAATTCCGCTCATCCTATCACTTCTCACTTGGGTGAAGAGACCAAGCCCATATCTCTACAACCTCCCTTCAGGTAATTTTGGAAGTGATAAGGTCTCCCCCCTCAGCCTCCTCTTCTCGAGGCTACATAACCCCAGTTCCCTCAGCCACTTCTCATAAGGTTTTCTCTCCAGTCCCTTCAGCAGCCTAGTCACCCCTCTAAATGTCTGAGTTAACATTTCACATCATAAATCTGTCCAAGATCAGAAGACTGGGATATGTCCTGGTAAAGATGGTTAATTGATAATAAGATGTGTTGGTACAATCTGTACAAGGTAAAAGCTAGTCAACACAAAGCACCGAACAGACAAATAGAGACTTGGGCTAAATCCTGCTCAGTGGGTGTTTGTGGATCAATTTTGTAACCTTAGGTTTTACTCTGGATAAACTGTTGATTGCAATTCTAAATTTAGGCCAGACCTTCTACAGGTGGGACAGGACCATTTTCAAAATCTAAATCTGTCGCTTGTCTACTCCAAGTTAAAAGAAATAGGTTATGTGCCCTTGCCTATTCTACCTCAAACTTGTACTGCCGTGTAAAGGAGATACAGGCATTAAAGACGGTGGAACCACTAGCCTGAAAACAGATAATTTTTTGGATGTGGTAATCACATAAATTTTGCACTCTTACCTTTCGGCTAATGAACACTCACAGTGAGACTGTAGGTTGGGACATGCATTCGCCAAAATCCTATAACATCTAAGAAAGCTTGTTTTTCCTTTTTGTTGCTTGGTGGAGACATAGCTGCTATTTTATTAATAATGTCCATTGGGATCTGACGACACCCATCCTGCCATTTTACTCCTAAGAACTGGATTTCTCACTTAAGCCCCTTCACTTTACAGAGGAGAAACTGGCAGAACCACCGTGGGTTGGGATAAGGACAGTTTACTCCCAAATATCAAAGTGAATACAGAACAATAATGGCTTGTTACACGAACACCCAGTGCTAACACAGAGTACCATATTGAACCGACGCTTACAGAGGGCTGCCTGACGGCAAGAACCAACCGACCCAACATCCCAGCTGCACTCCAACTGTCCTAGAGGCAAAAGCGTAGCCCTCACCCTTCTCCAACCAGCTGCTTTTATAGGCAAGTGGTGTCAGGTGGTGTGGAAAACAGCTCTGGCTAACTCAGCTCACCTGGGCTGACTCAGCTCACCTGTGTTGTCTGATTGGGAAGGTCAGCCCAGGCCTGCTTATAAAGGATTTGAATTATCCTTTTTCCCGTTTCAAAAACTTCCTTTGCTGTGTTGCCCCATACAGTGATGTCATCAATATACTGCAGGTGCTCTAAGGCTTCACCCTTTTCCAGTTTAGTCTGGATTAGTCCATGACAGATGGTGGGGCTGTGTTTCCACCCCTGGGGCAGACGATTCCACATGTGTTGGATGCCTCTCCAAGTGAAAGCAACCTGTGGTCTGCACTCTGGTGGCAGTGGTATTGAGAAGAAAGCATTTGCCATGTCAATTGTGGCGTACCACCTGGCTGCTTTTGACTCCAGTTCATACTGGAGCTCTAACATGTCCGATGCAGCGGCACCCATATCTGGAGTGACTTCATTTAGGCCACGATAATCTACTGTCAGCCTCCATTCTCCGCTGGACTTCCAAACTGGCCTTATGGGACTGTTAAAGGGTGAGTGGGTTCAGCTGATCACTCCCTGAATCTCCAGTTGACGAATCAGTTTATGGATGGGGATCAAAGAATCTCGGTTTGTATGATATTGTGTTTCTGTGCACTGTTGTCGTAGCAATTGGCACTTGATGTTCTTCGACCTTCAACAACCCTACAACAGCTGGATCTTCTGCGAGTCCAGGCAAGGCACACAATTGTTCAGTTTCTTCAGACTCCAAAGCAGGTATTCCAAAAACCCACTGTTATCCTTTTGGATCTTTAAAATACCCTCTACGGAGATAGTCTATACCTAAAATGCACGGAGCTTCTGGGCCAGTCACAATGGGGTGTTTCTCCCAGTACTTTTCAGTTAGGCTGACAGGCTGACCTCAGCCTCTAGCACAGTCAACTGTTGGGAGCCCCTCGTGACTCCAGAAATTTAAACAGGTTCTGCCCCTTCATAATTTGATGACATCAGAGTACACTGAGCACCAGTATCCACCAGAGCTTTGTACTCTTGTGGGTCTGACGTGCCAGGCCATCAGATCCACACAGTCCAATAAACACGGTTATCCCTCTCCTCCACCTGGCTGGAGGCAGGGCCCCTCTATTGCTGCTGGGAGGAAACTGGTGCAACATTCTTCCTGGCAGAATCTCGTGCGATTGTTTTACCCCGAAGCTCGTTTACTAGTATTCTCCCTCTTGGGACTATGGATGCTTTCTCCCAGTAGCTGCAACATTTCTCCATACAGGTCAGGAGTTGGACATATTGTTGTCAAGTCGTTGAACCAGTTTCTCTACTGCTGCGATGACAGAGAGTGAAACGTTGTCTTGATATTTCCGGAGTCGGCAGGCCACATCATATACGATTGGTGGATTGTCATCATTCCATTCCATTGCTGCCAGTGAACTGGTGTGCCCTGATGGTGCACCTCGTACAACCTTACACCAAGTCTGGGGTGCATAGAACTTCATCAGGGTCAGCAGAAAGCTGTTAGTTGTCCAGATCACAATAAATCATCTCCCTTACAGCTAATTCTCTCAGTTGCTGGACAACTGTCTCTATGTTGTTGCTCTTGGGTGCCTGACAGGTAATATATTCCTTAATGGGATATCTTTCCTTCACACTTGACAGCAGTCGCCTCCAAAGGCTGAGGACTACTGGCCTCCTCCCAATTGCCTTGTCGATGCCTCCTTCTCTAGCTAGGGATCCCAACTGCTTGGCCTCCCTGCCTTCGAATTCCAGACTATTGGCCCTGTGATCCCAGCATGGGAGCAACCAAGAAATAATGTGCTCACTTGGGTGGCGGCTGAAATTTTTTCGCACTTCACGCCGCTCATTCAGGTTCAGGGATTGGGTAACAACCTCCGGTACTGCCTCATCCCGATATCCTTGAGACGGCCCAGGTTGATCATCATCATCATCATCCGTTGCTATGAGAACTGATTTCTTGGTGTGTTTCCTCTTTTTTGTACAGGAGCAACAGACACAGTTGTGGGTTAGTTTTTTGGATCATGGGCAATGTCTGCTGTAGGGATTGCAGTAGCTGCAGTCTCAGTCGGAATGCTGCAGTGGCTGCAGTGCCAGTTACAGTGTTTGCAGTAACCACTGCGCTGGTCATAGGGGTTGCAGCAGCAACTGCAGTATCTGCCAGTCTGTTTCCTTTTTCCCCCTGGCAGTGCTGAAAATGCTGACAGTGCTGCCTGCTATCAAGCAGTGTTTGGTAGATCGTGGCCAGGGCCCAGCACAGTGCAGTAAGGTGTACATCTCTGGGAAACCTACAGCAGTTCTTTTTCAGATATGCAGTCACCTTATCAGGGGCTTGCAGCTGTTCAGGAGTGAAGTTCCAACCCACTGGGGGTGAGAAAGTGCCTAGGTACTTGCCCATATTCTGCCATATGCCCTGCCACTCATGCTTATCCAGCCTCGGAGAAAAGTCTTGGGTGGTATTCATAAACCTGTGCTTAATATATAACAAAAGCTGAACCATCTGCACCAAACCCACCAGTAGCAAAATGCGCGTTTGAATATCCCAGGGATATTGAAGATTTTTAAAGACTCTTATAAGAGCTGTTTTATTCCCCTTTGTACTGGACAGCAAAACCTCATACAAGTACCTGCTTAAGCTCATGATCATCAATTTTATTGTATCATAGACTGATACCATAAAATACACTAAAGCGAAGTACAGGAGCAAGTCCGAGAGCTGCAGCCCTAAGATGGTAAAGAATCCTGCCAGGATTCCATGCAGCATGCAATGGTTTGAGTGGCACAGGCATGACCACATTCTTGTGAATAAATCCCACAGCATTGTGACCAGAGACTGCTTAAATAACAGGGCTTATCACAGCTCTATCTTAATTGCAATTGAGTTAGGGTCAAATCTATTCTTATCCCAACATTTTGCCCTCCTTTTGCCCCACTTTGGGCGCCAAAAATTTGTGGTGGTTTAACCTCAGCTGAGAGCTGGGTCCCACCCAATGATCTGTTCCTTTAAGAGAGGGGCGGGGGGGGAGAGCGGAAAGGCCATGGGGTAAGGAAAAAAAACCAAAACCCTTCGGGTTGGGATAAGGATAGTTTACTGAAACAGCAGAAAATGATACAAAGAACAACAGTGATAACTGTACTAACACAGGGTACACAAAACTGGTGATACACAATGCAATCTCTCACCACACTACTCAACTTAGGCCATGCTGTGCAGGGCCGACTCGGGACCCGTCCGCTTCCACTGCCAAGAAACGGCCCCTCACCCGACAAGCTGAGCGCCACCCAGAGACCATGCCTGCCTCAAGCCCGAGCAGTGCCGGACCCACGCTTTTGGTGTGCTTTTTTCTCCCTTGTACAGAACATAATTGGTATGGAATATTCTCATTGACCAAACATGGCCCACTGCTAGGCTGAAACCAGGACAACACACACAAGTACAGGAACCTTACTCTAAAGCGAGACAAATGTACACAGTCTACTCTGTGGACCACACTATATAATCAAGTCAATTGCAGAATCATAGAATCATAGAATGTTTAAGGTCATCTAGTCCAACCCCCCCAGCAGCAAGCAACCAGATCAGGTTGTTTGGAGACCCCTTAAGCCTGACCTTTGAATATGTACAGGGATGGGACCTCCACTCCAGTAATCTACCACCCTCATATTGAAGATCTTTTTCCTATTATCCACCTTAAATCTCCCCTTTTCTAGTTTAGAAACCTGTCCTACTGCTTCATGCACTCATAAAAGTTCTTCCTCAGCTTTCTTATAGGGACCTTTCAGATACTGGAAGGACACTGAAAGAAAGACACACATCTTGCCAGAGCCTTCTCTTCTCCGAGATGAGCAAGCCCACTCACTCAACCTGTCTTTATAGGAGAGATACTCCAGGTCTTTGATCATATTTGTGGCCCTCATCTGGATGCACTTCAACAGGTGCATATCGTTCTTGTGTAAAAGGCTCCGAAGCTGTACACAGTATACCAAGTGAGGTCTCACCAGAGCAGGGGGGCAGAATCACCTCTCTCAATCTGCTGGCGACACTTACTTTGATGTAACTATGGGGCAGAGGAATTGATCCACTCTCACTGCAGTTAGGAAAATAGGGATGCAAATAGAAAAAAAGAAGATTCAGAGTGATCTTAAGTCTATTTTTATGCTACAGTGTTTACAACCCCCCAAATTATAAACCCCAATATTTTAGAAATAAATCCAAACTGAATAATTCTGAATTACTTTATCCTGGGGACATAAATCCTTCCTGATACTGGGAAACATTTCTGCACTAGTCTCCTTGTACTTCACTCTCTTACTCAGAAGAGTAGAAGAATTAAAAACAACCTACTTCCTACTGTATAGAAAAGTATATAAAATATTAAATTCTGTTCTGGTACAGATATATGTATATGTGTCTGCATCAGTGGTAGCTAGTAGAAGTGATGTCTGCATGAATAAACATAAAAAGCTTCAGTCCCTGCAGCAGCAATGTCCCCTCTCTCACATTGTCTCAAAGTTTCTAAATGGTTATGTCCTGCATGACTCTTTGAAGACTGTATATTGGAAAGGGCAAACTCTTGCTATTCTTCTGTGCTGTACACTAAGCCCTTTCTGCCCCCATTACTCTTTGATCTTTTGCAAGGTTATCCTGTTATGAATTATAGGATGTAATTAAGGAAGATGGCTTTAATCCTTCTCTTTGTAAATGTACAATCTATTTATACAAGAACTAGCTACCAGATATTGTGAATTTTTTACAGTCTGTATCAGAGGGTGACCAAACCAATTTCAATGGACAGAATAAATCCTCCTTACCCTTACCCTTCAAACTTTAAACTGAACTTGATCCAAACATCCTTTTTTCCAGTTTAGAAAAAGCTTCATTCATTTTTAGGTTTCCTTTTCATTAGAAAATGCTATGAAAAAGATTGTTCTCACTGCATTCAATTGAACCATTGCCTGAAGTAGAAGGTACCAGAAGTACTGTTAGAAAACTCATGCCTGGGCTGATCGCCAAGAAAGGTTGTCTGGAGAATTTCATCCTTATATCAGAAACAGTGGGGCGAGCAGGACTAGGGCAGTGATTGCCACCCTATACATATAAGCGGGGAGGCTGCTCCACAAGAGCTGTGTTTTGGGCCCTTCACTACAAGAAAGACATTGAGGTGCTAGAACATGTCCAAAGAAGGGGAACAAAGCTGGTGAAGGGCCTTGAGCGCAAGTGGCCTCAGGAGAGATCTGATCGCTTGTTGCAACTACCTGAAGGAATGGATTAGATTGGATGTTAGGAAAAATGTCTTCACAGAAAGGGTTGTCAATCACTGGCAAAGGCTGCCCAGGGAAGTGATGGAGTTACCATCCCTGGAAGCATTTAAAACATGTGTAGATGTAGTGCTTAGGGACATGGTTCATGGTTTAGTTGTGGACTTGGCAGTGCTGCATTAAAGGTTGGATATGATGATCTTAAAGGTCTTTTACAACCTAGAAGATTCTGTGATTCTATGAATGAAAATCAAATGAGATTTCTGGGAGAGCCCACAAATGCAAGGCTTCAATCCTAGTGGTAAGTACAAAGATGTGAGGGAGACATAAGAAATTACTCCAGAAAACATAAATCATTGGCCTTTCAAGCAAAGCTTAAAAGCAAAGCAAAGGCAGAGCTAATATAATTTTAAAGACTTTACAAATGAGTACTTGTTGTGCTTAAATCACTTAGCACAGGCAGTCTTCTCTGCTCCACACCATTCTCTCCTTGAGTGTGTACACTGAGGAACATATTACAGAGTTTGTGCAGTCAGTCTATTCCTACCCTGTGCTGAAGTGTGGAAACTGAGGCACTGGGGCAGGTGATAACCTGCCTTACCCTCACCCTGATGAGTAGTCAGTATACCGTCAAAGCTTGCACTTCAGCATATATGTTCCTTCATCATCCAGTTTACATAGACATTTCAGGAACATTTGAATGTAAATTTTAGCTTCTTGCAGTAACATTTAGAGACATCTTCCCCATGTTAGGCATTATAAAACCATGTGAAGAAAGAACTGTGCCCCCAGAACTTCAATTTGACATTAAGAAAGGATAACACTGAGATGGAAGCAGAGCAGTGGGAAGTGGTTTTGTGTCTAGCTTTGGCGCTTTGCCCAGACCATTCAACAGCTCTATTTACACCTGTGGTCTATGTTGTTCTTTGCTACCTGCACTGGTATGTAACAATAAGGGTGTGGAGTGTCTAGACCTTCAGCCAGAGCTGCAGTGATCCTGTCTCTGGTATACACTGAGGTAGAGAGTGATTTATAAAACATGCACACATTACTATGCTACACACTCCCTCAGATCAAAGAAAATTTGTCCAATCTCCCCAGAACCTCTGACACCATTAGATGACAGACTGAGCATAAAGGTTTATGCAGCTATAAATTGTTGTGCTCCTGCTCCAGACATGACGGAGATCATCTATGGACAGGAACGGGTTGGCAGGGGACTGATATGCTGCCAGAGAATCCTTAACATCTGCTGGAGTATGGCAGGGTGATGTAGTGACCTCTACATACCTAAATCCTATAGAAATTAATTCTGGGATAAGCCCAGAGAGACACTATTGATTCCGAAAGAATTATTCTGGATGCATAGCCATGTAACTGAAAGCAAAAAGTGGCCCAATGTGTAATCTGCTTTGGGATGAAAGACACTATTTAAATGGAAGATGTTATTATTATTATTATTTCCATTCTAGGGATAGTGATGCCTTTACCTTTCATCTTCAAGAAGAAGGGGAGGGTGGAAAGAGAGGGATCTTTTCATTTAATGATAGAAAAAAAAATTAAACAAGATGTAAGGATGCCATTCAAAATAAATGTCAGTGGGAAAGTAAAAATAAAAAAAAAAGAAGGAAAGGGGGAAAAAAAAAGAAACAAGAAGCCAAGGAAAACTGAAGTAGATTTGACCTCAAAGGAGCTGAAATTGAGTTAAAGTTTACTACTGAAGTCAGGTTTCCCTTGGGGGGTAGTCTGCCATTTAAGCTATTTTTTCTCTCTTAGTTGTACAGTATAATTCCCCTACTACGGTGCTATAGGTCAAAAAAGAGCTCTACTACAGCCAGGCTCCAATTTCCATTGCTAGCAAGAAAAACCTCCCCTTGTATAAAACAGCTTAGTATTATTTTGCAGAATTGTCTCCTAAATGCTACTTTACAATGAAGAAGGCTACCTGTATCCCAGTAGTCTGATGCAAAAGCTACTTCTTCAGTGCACTAGCTCTGGACAGATCATTCTCCTGAGTCTGCTACAGACTCACTGTGTGACTCTTCATCTGCATTTTATGCTTATAAAAGGTGCTCTCAATGTATGCATTTAATTTTTAGAGGGTGACTGTTAGTTTTATTTTCTCTTCACCTTTCCTTGAATTATGTTCTTTCCTTCTTATCCCTCTCTTCACTCACAGTCCTACACAAAAACATCTCTTCTGTTGAGATGAAAACCCACACAGACTGATAGGACTGTGCCAGAGGCATAATTAAGCAGCTTTTAGTCCTGACATAGATAATGAAAGAAAGGAGCAAACTGACACCAATCAAAAAAACAAATAAACAAAAAAACACCAGAAAACTCCATGTATATGCTTTCTCTCAGCTATGGTACTTGACAGGGCTACTTGTAACAGCAGGTGATAAGGAAGCTTCAGACAGAAGAGTGATTTTTAAGTTAATGGTGCCCCTTTAAAGACACACAGGGAGACTATATACCCTACTGTGCTGGCATCAAGCTTCATTTTTCCTTGCCTTCCCTGCTCTGAAAACCAGCTTGCTGCTGCCACAGCATAACCCCTGGCAGAGCCTCTGTCAGGGAAATGTCTGCAGGCTGATGTTGCTTGCGGATGGCTGAGAGGGTGTGATCTGTCTGTAGGGAGAAGAGAGGGTTGAGCTCAAAGGGTTTTGTGCTGTATGGGAGTACTGGAGGGTTTTGTGGGAAAGTGAATGTTTCTGAAATGTCCACAGTTTACATGTGAAACTGTGGACTACCTGAAAGTTAAAGCATATCTCAACTATCTTCTTTTGGGTTATCCCTTTTGCTAAGTTGTCCTCAAATGTTTCGCATGGGTATGTTAAAACCTAGTCTATTGTTTTATTTATTTAACAGCTGAAGAACCAGGTTTTCTGCTGCTCAGACCCAATTTTTTCACTGCAACATTTTTCAGTGCTCTGTTATTCCTAGTATCAATTGCTTTTTGGTTAGGCCAACATAGTCCAACTAAAGGACCAGAAATCCTGCTATTTTTAGCAGCTGACTATGATATCAAAAAGCCTTTTGGTAGGGAGGCAAGAAGGTGAAATGAGGACAAAAAAAAAAATTTTCTTTCTTTCTGCCTCTCTGTGAAACACACACATTCTCACAGCATTTTAATATAGACAAAGGAAAATAGTAGAAATTAATAACTCTCAAGATCCTCTTCACCTGTAAACCAGTCAGATTTCTATGTCCTGACTGTCCTTGCTATCAGCTTGTTTGTCTGTATATGGGGGCAATATTTTCAGTGAATTCAAGATCGTCTGTAGCAGTCAGGATGTGATGGGTCCACTACCAACCCAGAGCTTGTGTTGCTATAGGCATTCCTCTCCTACAGCTAGACACTGATAGATGCCACCTAATGACAATCCTGTTTGTGTACACTGCCTTCTTCTTGCAACTTTTGTATTTACCTTGGGAAAGGGCAAAGCTGAAGAAGGCTCTGTTTACAACTTGCAAAGACAACATAGTAGTATCTGTGCAATAGGTATGATTTTACATTTCACTGGGGATCAGATTTACAACTACCTAAGTCACCAGTACTGAGAGGTAAGGCCCGCACTGAACACTGGGTTAATTCACCTTCCTGAGATGTTTATCATCCAGCTGAGGTTTATACTGGTTGAAATTACAAATGCACTTCTCCTTTTGCTAGGCTATCTTGATTATCAGTGAGGACTTGAAATAGGCAAACATAAAATTGTAGCCTCTCTATCCCATTCATAAAGACTGGTGTACTGCCATTAGAAACTCCGAAGTAAAATAGAAGTTAAAATGCTGCCATGTGGAGACAATTCATCAGCATAGCATGTGCAGGAGGGCACCATAAGACATCTAGGTAGAATTCAAGCCTGTGACTGACGTTTACTGCTTAGGTTTGTACAATATCTGCTCTTAAATCTGAAATGCAGGTAAAAAACAGCCGAACAGCTCATGATTCAATATATGCTTGATTTGGTCAGAATCCTAAAACCTTGAAAAATAAGTTTGCTGATGTGATCAGTGAACATATCCCTTCCCCCCCCCAAGGAATTTTACGATAAACCCATCTTGCCTTCTGAAATCTTCTGAAACCAGCACATGTTAGCTAACACTAACTGAGAATCATAGCTGGAGTACTGGGATTCAAAGCATAGACCAGAGAGTGGTACTTCCCACAGTGTGGAATTATACTCTGGAACTCAATACCATGAAGTATTATGGACAATGAAAGTTTTTGTGACTTCAAAAGGCAACAGGGGAAAATACTGGAAGAAAAATCCACTGAGGATTATGAAATATAAAGATTCTGTGTTTGACGGTACAACTCCCAGAACTTCAATTTATTAAGGTCTAAGAGAGTAGAAGTACCAGTCAGTACCTGACTTGTTATACTCTTTTTCAGGTATTGTTTATTGATCTCTGTCATGGACAGAACTTCAATCTGACCCAGTAAGTCATTTCTCCTGCACTTATATCCCCTTCCCAAGTGGGAAGGAAAAAAAGGGGAAGGGGTGGGGGGGGTGGAAATGAAGCCAAAAATTATTCCAATTATGCTTACAGCCTGGGGCAGAAAATTAACCTTGATTTTTTGTTCTGCAACCATGTTCCAAACCCAAGGACCACCCTCACTGATCATGACTCATGCTAAGAGACTGATGGAGTCAATACAACTGCTCTGTTGAACAATTTGTCACTGTCACACAATAAAGGGAAACAAGATCAGGACCTTCGATGTTTACTAAGGTTCCTAAGCCTTTGAGGTGACCTACTTCCATGTGGTGATTTATGGTTTCCCAATGTCACCAGGTGGAATTTTATGGTTTTGATTAATTTCCTTTTAGATTTTTGCCTTTCTTTGATCATGAAACTCAGAACACATTCTGTGAGCAGTGAGAAGGAGAGGGTGAGGGAGAAAGGAAGGGAGGAACCTAAACAAGTCAGTCTCTTTCCTTTGGTTCCTCTGACCCAAATCCACCCAGCCTTAACTGCATAGATTTGTGTTTGAAAGTAAAGCAGTAAATAGCTACTTCTCAGTTCCTGTTTGCAAGAGCACAAAATATTCTATGTTGCTCTTTTAAGAGGACCTTGTTTTACACAGGATTTTAATACAAGCATCCAACAAGGTCAAAAATAGTGATCCTTTGAAATGAAAAGATTAACATTTTTATAGATAGGAGAGGAAAATAGGCAACTTGCACTGGAGCATGAGAATTCTATCATGTTTTTTTTCATTTTTCTTTTTTTTTTTTTCTTTACAACAAATAAGGTTTATGGATTGCAAAGAGGAGGCTGCCCCATTAAAAAAATACGCCTTTTACAGTATTTTCCAATTTAAAGCTGCATGCAAGTAGCAGTCAGGATCATCCAAGAAAAGTCTGACTCACTAGTTTTTCAATTTAGTTTGTTAATAGCCTGCCTTTCATAAAAGCATCAAGCACAATAACAAAAATACCTAAATCAATAGGATGATGCAGCAATGCCTCACAGAGATGATATTTTTGAAATAAATATATACCATTCAGCCTGGTCTGCTTGACATCAAATTTATATACTCAATAAGAAAGCATAATTAATGGTCCCAAACCATATTTTCTTTCACCTATTTCACATCTTAAGAAGCCAAGGATTTTGTCAAAAAGAGGGGGGAGGAAGACTGGAGAAAGTGTTCCATTCATAAATGAAATGAACCCATTAAAAATGACTCTCTCCCTAGTTCCCTATCAATGTCTCCTGGGGACTGGTGTGTATTTTATTAAGTAATAGAAGTGTGGAACGTGCTTGCATTTCACAAGGTCTGTAGCCAGGTGATTTATCTTCTCTATTTTCCCCTGCCGACTCTCTGGGTATTCACTAATTTTGAAGGAACAAAGGAGGTGAACTAGGATCCCAGATTTCCCATTTGTGTTGACACCTATGTACAGGAGTACAACCTATCTATTTACCCCTCTGTCCACCATATAGATCTATAATCAAATTTAATTATCTAATCTACTTTGATTTTCAGTGTTATCTAAAGACTTCTAAGAAGTGAAGCGGGGTATCCCATGTGATTTGGAGAAGAAGAAATTGTTGGAAAGTGTTGGCTGCAGATGGGTCAGCTGTCTCTAAGAGGGAAAAGAATCCTACCCCAAGAGCTGTCAGGCCTTATTTACATAGCTTTAAACCAGGTAGGAAGAGGGAAGGGGATATAATGAAGCTCGATAGGGTGGAGGAAGTAGTCTGAGGCTTTATACTAGAGCCGATGAGTCAGGAAGGTAGAGTTCAATGAGATAGAGAAGGGCTTGGCAATGCTGTCATTCTAGGAGATTGTGGGGAAATACGTCTGAAGTGTCCCATAGGATCTTCTGGAGACTCTTCAGAGGAGGTAATGTTGCTGATCACCATACCAAAACCTTTTAATATCCCTCTAGGAAACAATAGGGAAAACTTCAGATTCCTCCCAGAGCTCTGAGGGAGGGATCCTCTAAAATGGTGGTGAGTCAAAAAGCCCAGTTGCAGTGCCTGTATACCATTGCATGGAGCATAGTTAATAAGCAGGAGGAGTTGGAAACTGTGATATCCTTTGAAAATTATGATCTAGTTGCTATCGCAAGAAACACAGTGGGATGACTCCCACAGCAGGAATACCCCGGTAGAGAGGTATCACCTTTTTAGAAGGGATAGACTAGGTAGGAAGTGTGGGAGAGGTGCCCTCTGTGTTAAAAAGTAGATAGACTGTGAGGAGCTCCCTCCGAGAAGTAATTGGGGGCAGGTTGAGAGCTTGTGGGTCCGAATTAATGATGGGAACAATAATGGACAACTGGTGATAGGGATCTATTACAAGCCACCTGATCAAGGGGAGCCTGCTGACAACTCTTCTTCCTTCAGCTGCAGGAGGCATCATGCTCGAAGGCACTCCTCCTGTTGGGGGACTTCAGCCACCTGGGTATCTGCTGGGAAAACCACATGGTGAGCTGCAAGAGATTAAACAGATCCCTGGAGTCCATAGATGATAACTTTCTAGTTCAAGTAGTGGACAGAACAACAAGAAGCGAAGTGCTGCTGGACATGGTGCTCACCAATGTTAGGGAGATCATTAGAGGTGTTAAGATTGGAGGCAGCCTAGACTGCAGAGACCATGCCCTGGTGGAGTTTGTAATCTCGAGGAATGTGGGCCTGACAAAGAGTGGGATCAGGAGAGCAAACTTCATTCTGTTCAAGGAATTGTTGGCCTAGATCACCTGGGATGTGATCCTTAGAGACAGAAATAATTGAGGAAAGCTTGCTACTCTTCAAGGATGCCTTTCTCAGGAAGGAGAATTGGCTGCTAAAGATGTGGCGAAGGCTGGAGTACTGAGTTAATTCTTTGCCTCGGTCTTCACTAACAGTCAGGATTCTCAACATTCTCAGGTCCATGAATGTGGCATCCTTGAATGTCTAGGTGGCAACTGGGGGAATAAATCCACCCCACACTGTAAGGGCAGAGCCTCATGAGGCTGGATCTCTGTAAGTTTATGAGGCCAGATGACATGCATCCCAGGGTCCTGAAGGAGCTGTCTGATGTGGTTGCTGAGCCACTCTCCATCATATTTTTTGGGGGCTGTCAGGCGAGGTCCCTGGGGACTGGAAGAAGGGTCACATCCCTCTCATTTATAAGAAAGGGAGTAAGGAGGACCCAGGGAACTGCAGGCTGGTGAGCCTCATCTCTGTGCCTGGAAAGATCATGGACCAGATCCTCCTGGATAACACGTTAGAGCACATGAGGGATGAGCACATGTTGTGGTTTGGTCCTGGCTGGAGGACACATGCACACCAAAGTCTCTCTATCACTCCCCTTTTCAGCTGGACAGGTGAGCAAATGTATCCTGAGAGGCTTAGGAGTTGAGATGAGGACAGGGAGAGATCATTCTGCCATTAGCCTCATGGGCAAAACAGACTCAACACAGAGTAAAGGAAAGAAAATTCGCTAACTTATGACAGTGCCCTGCACCCCCAGTGGCAGGAGAGTCAGGTAATGAGAAGCGCAACCAGATCTTAAAGCAACTCTCATACCCCTCCCTTCTTAGCAGATTTTACTTTTGACATGATTTCTCTCCCTAATTCCCCCCAACTGTGGCACGGGATGGGGCAGGGACTGGGGGAATGGGGGTTTTTGGTCAGTTAGTCACAGGTTGTTTTCCTTCTTAGTCGGGTGTGGGGGAGTGGAGTGTGTCAGGCATTCTTCACACCCTTCCCCTGCTGCACTGTGGATTCCAACCCACGGGAGACAGTCCTCCATGAAGTTCTCCAACATGAGTCTTTCCCTATATGGTTTCAGCTCTTCAACAGCTGCCCCCGCGTGGGTCACCGTTATGATGTGCAGTCATAAATCACAGAATGTCTCTCAGTCTCTCAGGCCCAGACTGCTCAGCCTGGTCCCTCACGGGGTCACATGCCCCCCCAGAAAACCTGCTCCTTCATGGGTCTCTCTCTCTCTCATTCACTCTGTGTCTCTGTCTCTGTCCACAGGCTGCAAGTGCTGGGCAGAGGCTTGCTCCAATGCCGGTCACAGCATCTTCTACATGTCTCCTCCTGCTCCAGCGTGGGACCTCTCCACAGGCTGCAGGTGGGGTCTTGGTATATTCCATGGGACACCTGCTCCAACATGGGTTTCACCAGGGGCTACAGGGGCAACTTTCTCTCCAGCACCTGGGGCACCTCCTCCCCCCCTTCTCTGGCCTTGGTGCCTGCACAATTCCTTACATCTTCTCCCTCCCTTCTCTGGGGTCAAAAAGTGGCTGCTAGCATTTTTTTCTCTTAAATGTGATTCCCAGAGGCATTGTGATAATAGCTGATGGACTCAGCCTTGGTCAACAATGACTCCAGCCTTGAGTCGGCTGGTGTCTACTCTCTTGGCCTACAGAAAGCTTCTAGCTAGTTCTTACAGAAGCCACCCCTGCAGCCCCCTTCTCCACCAGAACCCAGCCACGCAAAGCTACGACAGCATGTGATCAGGGACAGTGTCTAGCACTATTTCTAATTTTTTTAAAAAAATTAATATTATTTCTATGTCTTTATTCCTACTTTAAATTCACATGAAGCTCTTTTAGGCCATAGGTTGACTCATATCCTGTCCAGGTACAGACAAACTTTGTAGTGGAAACTTACCCCCAGGTTAGGAACTGCATAGCTAGTGTTCCCAAACAGGTGAAGTGCCACAGAGGGCTGTTTTAAGAATAGGTAGATTTCTGTGAGTCTGTGAGGGATAATTCCACCAGCACCATTTGAAAATTGTTCCTGAAAGGATCACAGGAAATGACCATGAGTTGCTAAAATGCTGACCTAGAACTACTCAAAGTCTTTTTTGACCAGAGGACCAAAAACTTAGCTTCTGAGGCCACTACTAGGAAATAGCCACCAATGTTCCCCTTAGAAAGGTAGTAATTTATTATACTATTTTGCCCTTCCAGCCACAATTGTGATTCCTTCTTCATTTCTTACTGGAAGCATTTCTGGGAAGTGAATTTCACAAGTTGATCATCCCACATTTAAGATAGGAGCCAAAGATTTTTGTGCATTTGTTATATACTGTTTTGTCGCTCATACATCAGATTTTTGTTGTGTGCTGTCATTCTATGCTTCACATTTGTGACAGGTGGGAATCTAAGACACTCTAAAGGATACTACACTCATGAAGCTTCCAATATTTCTAACAGAGAGCAATAGAAAACTGGAAATATGAGGGACCTGAAGACATTAAACAGAAATGTAGCCACTTCTAGAAATGTGAAGTAACAGTTAGGTTTTAATATTTTAATCTAAGTTTCGTATTGCTATTTTCAAATTTCAACTAATCAAACATAAGAAATAATTTTATGTTGCATGCACATACAGCAAGAATTTGCTTTAGTCAAGGAAAACTGAGGCACCAAAACATTCATCAATCATTTATGGAGAAAAAGATAACATCTAAGATGCTTGACTGCTAGTACTTTCCATGAAGCATGAAACTGGTCTGCATATTGTGGTCAGAAATCATGGTATAATAAGATAAATCTGAGCTCTGATTCACTTTTCATTCAACCTGAAAAACAAACAAACAAGCAGAAAAGCCCAGTATTCCCAGAGGTTCGTTCCTGCAGAAAAATGAAATTAAATTAGAAAAGGGGAAAAAATAAAAAAAGTCTGCAGCGTTTAGTCCTATGCTTTATCAGTGAGGATATGTTGATTTTCTTTTTTCCTTTTTCTTCTTCCTTTTGTGCAGCACTGTCCCAATATCTGGTTGATACCAAACATAGTAACTCATTCATTATCCTGAATATCTTCTGAGCCAAACTCCACCCATAAATAGGGCTGCACTGACTCATAAATCTCTGTGGCTGGATGCCTGAAAATGGATGTAGAATCCACCACTGGGTTTGGACATAATAAATAATGAAAAATGAGTCCTGGTAGTTGCCATATTTCGTAATGAATTGTAGCTAGGGAAAAGAGACAATGGGTACTATCCTGAAACTTGCAAGATTAGATAGACCTATTTACAAAAGAGCTTACTTATGGTGGAGTGAAATAGTCTTTGCAGAATTTTCCTTCTCACATAATGACTTAAAAACAAACATAGGAATTACTATTAAAAAAACCCGCAAAACAAAACAAAACACATACAACAAACCAAAAAGAAAGGTGATACACTTTTATGTCTCCTAGAGTAAGTATAATCAGGGTTTCTCTAATAGGTTACACATTTCCTTTTATCAGGAATAAGAAATTCCTATGGAACAATAGTGGATCTGACACATTTTAGTTTTGTAGGGGAAATATTTCTATGTCCATACAAACTTGTTTAAATGTCAGAATGGGAATTTTTTATTATAATTTTCCTTCAGATTTTATTTCTCTTCCAGCACATATTAAATAATAGCCTATGGGCATCTATTAAAAACCAAAATGAAATATCATGATATCCCACAATAAAGTGTACATTTGAACTCAATTTTTAATTGATTTTGTCCCCCAAAAAATCATCATCCTGTAGACCATTTTGAAATCTTATGAGTTGCCTTCAGATTCTACACTGAACAATAATTATACAGCTAAATTAGTAAGGCAGAATAACATAATATCTGTGGAGCTATGACTGCTAGTTTCAGCTAGCTCTCCTAGATATTTCCAGTGAAGGTTTAAAACCACAATATAAGAGTCATTAAAATGCCATCAGTTACAGTCACTAAACCATAGTATCTGATGTACTGTTTTATTTTTCTATGCCGTATCTTTCATATTGTGCTGTGGCAAGTGTTGACTTTTTAATTGCAGTTGCAGTATGTCATCTAATTGGGCAATATTGCAGTAAGGAAGATGCTCTCCCTGAATCCAGCTGGCAGTTAATTTACACCCAACACAAAAAACAGCTGAAATCCACATTCTTTAAAATGTATAAAGAATGGCAGAAATAACCTCTTGCTACAGAATATCTTTGATTTTCTATGCGTTTACTTGAAATTTAAGTCTGAAAATTCATTTTAAAATAAATGTTTGGGAGTTAGTTCCTACTTTTATGGAGAAAGAGGCATTCTGTTTCAGATGTTAGTATGTGTGTCAAAATAAGGACTTCTACTTCTCATCTTTTACTGTACATTAGTTTTGCTACCTAAAAAGGAGGTGTTCCAAAATCCATTTAGGTGCTGAAATCTGAGAAGGCAGTACAGAGCACTTAATTTGAAGTTTACATGGTACTTCATTTCTAGTCTAGGAAGCATTTAATTTTTAGTCACCAAATTCAGAAGGTAGATGAATAAATACATCTGAATTCGGAAATGTAAAGTTGCAATGTTACCTGGCAGATGCCTAAAAACTTGAGAAAAATCCTACAAAAATGAAAAAGTTTTGAAATCTCAGTGAGGATGAGTTTGCGTGTTCTACGTGTATGTGATTTTAACTTTGAGCATAACAGCCAGAATCATTCTGGGCTTTGCACAGCAAAGGAAGACAATTTAACCAATAGCACTTTCTCAGGAAGCAAAACTGCAGAGTTCAAATGTGCAAATTTCCAGTCCCATGAGAGGCCATTAATTAGGTAAGGTTTGAGAGTGTTAACCAGAATTGACTGAAAAACTTGAGGGGAATGTCCTGAATACCTTTGTGAGTGTCCTGGCTTATGATTTGGGTGGTCTTCAATCAGCAGTGCTTACACAATCCATCAAGGTAACTCAGTTCACTTGAAGTCACTTACGAGGATTCATACCTGTCCGTCTTTAGGCAAGCCTAACTGTGATACCACAAAGCACCACACAACTCTGAGGTAGTGATCGTGATAAGTACGTAATCTTGGCTGGCCAGGTAATCCTCTTGCCTGAGAATGAAAGAATTGATTGGAAGGGACCCTCAGAGGTCATCTAGTATGAGCTCCTGCTCAAAGCAGGTCCAACTGCATCAGGGTGATCATGGCATATATAGATAAAGGCATATCCTGAAGGTCTGATCTCCCACAGCCACCCTGACTCAGTGTTTGATCACTCATGGTAACAGTTTCCTTATACCTAATCAGGGTTTCCTATGTTAATACTTATGCTTGTTACCTCTTGTTGCACCCAGAAGATTTCCCTCTTATCTTCTACAGATTGACCAGACCCATGTCATACATGGTGTGTTGCAGTCTCCTGACAATTCAGCAGCTGGTTCTCTGGGTTGATTCCACTGTGTCATTGTCTTTCTTGTATGGAGAGAAGTACTTTCATGTGCCAAATGAAGGGGAACAAACAATATCCAAGCCTGCAAGAGCACACTCCTGCTAATGAAACTCAGTATGCAGTCAGTTTCACTTGTGCAAGGGTACACTACCAGCTTGTGTTCACCTTTTTGCTCAACAGGAAGCTTCTGCAAAGTTGCTTTTTGTTTCATCAGCACCCAACCTGTACTGTTGTGTCAGGTTATTTCATCTCAAATACGATGACAGTTATCCTGGTTCAGGCCAGGATTGACATCAGATCCCCAAGCAGCCAGCATAGGTAAGATGAGCTGGCCAAGGATGTTTTCCACACCACATGACATCACGTCTCTCTACCAGGGGCTGGTTTGGAAAGTGAAGGTCCACATGGCTACTGGACAGTCTGAGTGTGGTTGGGCATTACGTACGCCTTCCTGTCTGTGCGGTGCTCAGTGTTATCACCAGGAGTGTGTCTTCTGCCCTGGGGTTTGTTCTCGTTGTGCTTGCCAATAAACTGTCCCTATCCCAAACCACAGGGCTTTGAGGTCCTCCTGGAGCATAGGTGAGCAAGCAGCATGTAGTGCTCAGCTGCTGTGTGGGGCTGAACCACCACACAGAGTAGAGCAAAGGATGCAGTACCACTCTACTCACAGTACCAGCGAGATCACTGAGGGTTCAGGGAATGTAACCAGTTTAAAGAGACCATCCAGTGGTCACCGAATGGGTTCCTAGCAGTGACAGAAATTCAAGGGGATCAAGAAATCCAGGGTCAGCATCATATCTGGAGGCAGTGACCTGAGTCAAAATGATTGCCATAAAAGTCCAACATAATGAGTCATGTCTGACATCAAGCTGGCAAGTCAAGTTTGTACTTCAGCATCCAGGCAAACACCTGTAGTAACAGGGAACACAACCAGGCATGGGTATGGCTGCAGCACAGTCCAACATAATTCAGACAGCTCAGACTAATGTCTAGAGCTCTGGATTAAAATCAGGGATCCCCTGCCAATGCTTCACCCAGTTCTTTCATCTCAACAGTCAGAACCAATATCCCACACTTAAGCCATAAAAGAGAC
This sequence comes from Laterallus jamaicensis coturniculus, assembly GCA_022605575.1. Classification (NCBI taxonomy): domain Eukaryota; kingdom Metazoa; phylum Chordata; class Aves; order Gruiformes; family Rallidae; genus Laterallus; species Laterallus jamaicensis. Next base: position 1,215,509 of record JAKCOX010000056.1, read on the forward strand.
CTGGCCTTAAGCCTAGGCAGCCGAACTAAAAGGAAAGGGGAGCACACTCAGGACACAGCATATTTGGTCTAAGTGAAAATAATTGCCCAGTGACCTCCTTGAAGCACACATGTTTGTTTCTGATGACTGATTTCCAGAAAACAGTTTTGAAAGATCAGACTTCTTTGGGGGACATTACCTAAGAAAAAAATCTTTTGCAATTTCTTCCCTGTTTGTTAAATATCTTACCTACTGGCTATGCTTCAGGGGTGTTTTAATTAGTAAGACAGGTTTTTTGCTACAGTTTTCTTTTTTCTTGTGTCTACAGGCATTTTAGCACTAAAAATTACAAGGGAATATCCAGTATTTAGACAAAACCCTCAAATCTGTAGACTTCTTCTCCACTTTACCCTTTAAATCCAAAGTACAGTTTGGGAAGTTGAATTAAAGTTTTTCATCACTTGTCTTGTCTGTCTAGTATGCCATGGTGACAAATGCAGAACAAACTGGAAGCCAAGCAATTTGCGTGATGCAGTGGGTTATGAATGATAAGAAACTGTTTGCAGTATTGTTCAACGCAGCTAAAAGTCCAAATATTAGTGGCTAAAAAAGAATATATAGTCTCACAGAAGAATTTGTAGCATTAAGAGTATGGGGTTATAAAATATAGCCACATTTTAACTCATTAAAAAGTTCTATTGTTCCTGGTGTGATACAGAATTCTTTCTAAGCTGAAGCTGTTTTAACGTGAATCCTTAAACCCTGCTATAATCACATAACAAGACTAATTCAAAATAATGATCAACATAATCTGGTGTTTAGTACAATCAACTTTGAGATTAAAGGTCCAATTCATAAATCACTTTCATATACCACCTACTTCCAGAATCCTTGACAATTACATGCATGCTGTTGCCTATTTACAAAGAAGCTCTTTAAATCCCTGCGTCTTCAGGTGAACGTCTTTCTGTAATATGGGGAACTTTCAGCTCAGTACCTCACCTTGTTTATCCAGTTGAAATGATACACAGAAAGAAGCAGAGATGATGATGAGGGGAAAATGTGGGACGTAAGAGAAGTGTTTCACTGTCATCAGATAAGCTATAGAAATTGTTTAGGTCATTGTTATTCTTTACCCGTTATTTAATTATTTATTTGTATTCCATTGATATGACCACAGAACTGATTGCTGCAATTCCCAAAAAAGGAGAAAAAGGGACAATAACATCAAGAAATGCACGCCCCCCAAAAAGAAAAAAAACTCCTTTCTCTCATAACATCATAAAAGGTTTGAGAATTCATAGAAATCTTTTCTGTAGTGGAACTTTCCCCACCAAAAGGAAAAAAAAATAAAAAATCAACAGAAGACACTGCAATTCTGATCTTTCAAGAGCTTTAAAACTCTTATCCACAGCTTTCATAACACCAGCAGAGATGAGTCACATCAAGTGGTCTTAACAATATAAAAGTATAATAAGTATACCACATTGGCAAAAGGAATAATGAAGTTAGTTTTGGACTTTTTTTTTCAACACTAACAGTTTTTTTATTTGGTTCAATAGGTACCAGAAAATATCAAGAAACAATGATGAAAAAATAAAGTATTTATTAATGTAGAAGATTTTTTTTCTACATTCTTTTAAGTATTGGGATTTTTTTCCCATATATTTATTTTTACTTTTTTCTTTCTTTTTTTCTTAAGTCAAATTCAAATTCAAGTTCTATTCTCAAACATTCTGGTGGTAAGCTGACTCATAACACAAACTTTAAATCTACACTTAATAACTCGTAGCTTCATATGTTCACGTCCAGGCTTCATCCTAAGCCTTTCATTACCAGCTGCTATTTCTCAGTTCCTGTTTTACATCTAAACTCTACATTGCCTGGAACTGGAGGCAGAAGGAGAAAGGCAGCTAGAACCTTTCCTTTCACATTTTTTTTCGTGTGTGGGTGGAGTTGAGTCCTATGTTAGCTCTTTAACAGAGCTGAATGGGCCAGCAGTCTCTAAGGAACTCTGATCTATTAAAATATTTAAAAAATATTAAAATTCTAATGCAATTTTAGTACCCAATCTGAATGAAGGTCTCTGTTGAATTGTTGAATAGTACCAGGTTGGAAGGGGCATCAAGGATCATCTGGCCCAACCTTTCTTGGCAAAAGTATGATCTAGAAAAGATGGTCTAGCACCCTATCCAGATTAATCTTAAATGCCCAATGTTGAAGAATCCACCGCTTCCTTGGCGAGTTTATTTCAATGACTTGCTCTAACTTTGAAAAAGGTATTGGTTCAGTCCTACTCAACTACAGCACCAAAGTGCATTAACTTTCAGAAAACATCAGAACAAAAGAAAGGAAATATTACTATAAAATGTCATATATCAGGGATCAGATCCATTTCTTTTCTTCCCCCCAGTCCACCCTTCAGCAGATGCTCTCCTGCAAGCAGGCATTTCCAAACATCATCAAAATCTTTTTCTGTTCTGTCAGATGTGAGGTTAATTACAAGCTCGGTATATTGTGTTTTTATTGCTCACTGCTTCCTAAAATGTCTGAACCTTTTCAGGCTCTCCACCACTCCACAGACATACACTTGAGTGCTTTCCACAAGTAAATATTGGTTTAGCCCTAAAACAAAATGTCCTATCTATATACATTTTGCATAAGTATATGTTGATAAATAAGCTAGCAAGTGTATGCATTACATTTTTAAAGAGGATCTGGGTTTTATAGACTGTAAAATATGGATATTGCTCTATTTATCTTACTGTAGCTTCATGGAAAGGTGACAGTGGGGATTGGAATGCTATGCTTCATATACATGCTGTAGCACACTTTTACCTTCCCTCACACAGAGCAACCCAACAACCCACCTAAAAGAGGTGTCAGAGAAATAAAAATGTAAATTTATAAATTAAGTAAATAATATAGAATGGTGTAAAATGTGAAATGTGAAGTCATAGAAGACCTGTCATTGAATGTGTGTTTCTAGTCTAATCATCCACCACAGCACCATCCAAGTCTGAAACAAATCTCTGAAATCATCATAATTATAAATTATTATTATAACACAAATAACTTTTTGTTCTATCATTTGACAACAGTACATAATTTTGGGTGGCTTTCATTTTATCCAATTTTGTTCATCTTCAGTATAGACCTAATTGATCCCAGAGAGAACAGATCTCTTCAGGAATAATTTCTTTGACCCATTTTACATATATATTCTGAAAAAAATTAATTGCACCTTAACAGTTCACTAACTGCATTAATTCTTCAAGTGGCATTCAGTGACAATATTGTTTTAATAGAAACTTCTGCAATGTTGACTTTTAGTGATCTGAATCCCATCTATTGAAACAAAGCTGGTAGCAAATTTTGTCTTCTTCTACTACATGGTGTCTCAGTGTGAGCACCTGATCATGTTACTAATTTGCCTGTGTGATTTTTCTCTAATTAACAGGCCTCATTCTATCTTGCTGAAAGGGAAATGTGATATTCTCCAGTGGGATCTGTGCTGATGCGCCTCCAAGTGCAAGGCAGATCTCATGCAAGAATGTAAGAACATCACCTGTTTCCTTAGATGCTAGTGAATGGCATGGTTTCTAGGGACAGAAGAGAACGACCTATAGTTGAATTACAGGAAGTAAGACAGAACTCCTGTATGAAGCCAGTCTTCACTAGAACTCTTTCTTTTTTTACTTTTTTTTAGTACCTCCCACCCCCAGTGTCTTCTGAATCACTCTTATGTTGCTTTCTGGTTATAGGGTGCGACAGGAATCTTGGGTGATGGCAGCTTTTACTGCTGCTCAGAACCACCACTTGATTTTGAAGGCTACTATCAAAAGAATATGAAATCATCCCATCCCAGATTTGACCAGACCAACTACTTTATTATTAAATAGAGTAATTATGATCAATAGCCACAGCTAAGATTCCCATTACCCTGAGGACTATATTAAAAAACCAAAAAAAATAGTCTCCCTTTCTCAGAGTTTGTAAGATATTACAGGCAGCAGACAAGCAAGCACGGTGTAAGAAAATGATGAGAAAATGATGAGAGAATAGCGATTTCTATAATGGGCAATATGCTTGCAGCCCTTGGGCAGTGCAACTATTGTCATACTTAGTTAGTTATTGGCCTTGAAGTGAAGGAAGAAGAATAAAGGAGGATTTGAAAGACAATAAGGAGGCAGACTTGCTTTAAAGAAGACCCCAACAGTGGTGAACTGCAATTTGAGAAGATTGTGGTGTCTGAAACGGTGAATGTTTGCTGACCCAGTGGACTCAGCTGCTACACAACTTTGGAAACCGGTTGTTTGATGTGGATTCTTAGCCAGCACGAACACCATGGGACTAGGATCATTCTGTCCATAGCACTTCTCTGAAATATCAGATGACATGTTGGAGCAGAGGAGGGATGACCGCGTGATTCGGAACAGCCAGCACAACTTCGCAAAGAGAAGATGGTGCCTTACCTATCTAGTGACCTTCTATGATGGAGTAACAGCATCAGTAGATAAAGGGATGGCAACCGATGTCATTTACCTGGACTTGTGCAAGGCCTTTGACAAAGTCCTCCACCACATCCTTATCTCTCAATTGGAGAGATGTGGATTTATTTGATGGGTGGACCATCCAGTGGATAAGAAACTGGTTAACAGGCCGTAGCCAAAGGGTGGTGGGCAATGGGTCTGTGTCCAGGTGGAGGCTGGTGACAAGCAGTGTTCCTCAGGGTCGGTCTTGGGACCAGTACTCTTTAACATCTTATCAGTGACACTGATGATGGAATTGATTGCGCCCTCAGCAAGTCTGAGTATGACACCAAGCTGAGTGGTGTGGTTGACACAACAGAAGGAACGGAAACCAAACAGAGGGATATGACAGGCTGGAAAGGTGGGCCTGGGTGAACCTAATGAGGTTCAACACTGAGAAGTGTAATGACTTGCACTTGGGTTGGAGGAATCCCAGACATAGATACAGACTGGGAGAAGAGCTTCTTGAGAGTAGCCCTGCTGAGAAGGACCTGTGGATTCTGGTAGAAGAGAAACTTAACATGAGCTAGCAGTATGCTCTTGAAACTCAGAAGACAATGGAATCCTGAGCTCCATTAGAAGAGGGGTCGCCAGCAGGGACAGGAAGGTGATTGTCCCTCTTTACTCTGCCCTCGTGAGGCCCCACCTGGAGCACTATGTCCAGATCTGGGGCCCCCAGTACAAGAAAGATGTGGAACTGTTGGAGAAGGTTCAGAGGAGGCCACGAAGATGATTAGAGGGCTGGAGCACTTCCCTTACAAAGAGAGGCTGAGGGAGCTGGGTTTGTTCAGCCTGGAGAAGAGAAGGCTGTGGGGGGACCTCATTGCAGCCTTCCAGTCCCTGAAGGGAGCAGAGAAACAGGAGGTTAATCAACTTTTTAAAAGGGTAAAAAATGGCAGGACAAGGGGAAATGGATTAAACCTAAAGGAAGGAAGGTTTATGTTAGATATTAAGGGGAAGTTTTAAACAGAAAGAGTGGTGAGGTGCTGGAACAGGCTGCCCGGAGAGGTGATGGATGCCCCATCCCTGGAAGTGTTCAAGGCCAGGTTGGATGGGGCCCTGGGCTACCTTCTGTAGATCAAGGCCTGGAGGTTGGTGGCCCTGCCTGAGGCAGCGGAGTTGGAGCTCTATGATCCTTGGGGTCCCTTCCAACGCAGACCATTCTATGATTCTGTGATTCTATGTGAATGCAATATATCACTGACATGAAAGCATGTACTGGTTAATCAAAACAATATACTGGTGAAGTGATACATCTATTTGACTCCTTACACGGCCCAATATTACCACAGATCCAGCCCGGCACAGTTGTAGATATATGTGAATCTTCCGTTTGTCAGTGGGCCACCCATACATTCCAGTGGGCTTACTGATAGTCAATATGTTTTCTCCGTATCCTAACTTAACATCCTATCAAATTCAGTCACTTGGCCATAATGATAGACAGTAATTTCCCTACCTTTCCTGCCCTAACCAATACTGAGAAACACTATTTCCTTTCCTAAACCATGATGCATTTTACTGGCCTGCCAGACCTCATCAAGTTTCATAAATAGATAAGCCATAGGCAGACAAAGACTAGATGTAAGAAGAACATGGCAAAAACTTGTCACTAAAAAGTAGTAGAGAATAATGGAATAAGAAACAGGTAGCAGGTGTGGGAAGGTGAGGCTCTTTAAAAGTGCAAATCACTACTCTTCAGCAGCAGACTGTTCATACCTGCCCTTGGAGGCACTGACAGGGAACCCTGGCCACATGGAGCACTTACTGTAAGGATCTAGTCATGTAATTTTGTAATTATAATATATTACAGCTGAAAGCTAAGTGGTCTGCTTCTGAAATGCTCTTTTTCTTCAGTAAATCATAGAATCTTAGAACAGTTTAGGTTAGAAGAGGCCTTGAAAATCATCTAGTTCCAATTTCCCTTCGAAGGACAGGGACACCTTCCACTAGATCAGGCTGCCCAAACCCCCATCCAGCTTGACCATGAACATTTCTAAGGAGGGGACATCCACAGCTTCTCTGGACAACCTATTCTATTGCCTCACGACCCTCAGAGTAAAATATTTCTTCCTAACATCTACACTCCCACCCCCTCAGTTTAAGGCCATTACCATTTGCTCTATCACTTCATACCCTTTTAAATAGTCCCTCTCCATCTTTCCTGTAGGTCCCTTCAGATACTGAAAGGCTGCTATTAGGTCTCCCACTGAGCCTTCACTTCTCTGGGCTGGACAAGTTCAACTCTCTCAGCCTATGCTCACAGGAGAGAGGCTCCAGCCCTCTGTTCATCTTTTTGGCCTCCCCTGGAGCTGCCGCAACAGCTCCATGTCTTTCTTACATTGGGAACACCAGAGCTGGCTGCAGTACTCCATGTGGAGTCTTATGAGAGCAGAGCACAGGGGCATAATCACCTTCCCTGACCTGCTGGTCATGAAGGTTTTGATGCAGCCCAGGACACAGTTGGCTTTCTGGGCTATGAGCTTGCGTTGCCAGCTGATGGTGAGTTTTTCATCACCTAACACCCCTCAGTCCTTCTCCTTATAGCTGCTATCCATCCATTCTCCACCCAGACTGTAATTGTGCTTGGGATTGCACCAATACATGTGCAGGACCTTGCACTTGGCCTTGTTGCCTTGCAACCCTCAAGTCTCAAATCAAGATCCCTCTGGATGGCATCCCTTCTTCCTAACAAGTCAACTGCACTGCACAGCCTCTTGCCATTGACAAAAATGCTGAGGTTGCTCTCAATCCCACTGTCTATGTCATCAACAAAGATGCTGAACAGCTCCTGTAGCAGTGTTTTAAAATAGCTTCAGATTTTAGCCTCATTTCATGTTAGGCATTCATCAAGTTCAGTTGAAGTTAGGATTGCATTACCTAGTTTTAGTCATCCACATGTGGGGCATGCTTGCTGAAGCTGTCATTTACTCATCTTCTATAGACATGAGATAAAATACATGCCCATGGCAGATTAACCATGATTTATACACGTCTAGAATAGATGGGAACCATTCTTTTGAGGTGCTATGTGTTTCCAGTGATGAGAAGAGGCCCACACAGAGTTTAGATTAGATTTCTAACTTTAAAACTTATAAATCTTTTAGCAAGTGCCTATAGGTCATTCTTGTACACCACAAGCAATGCAGACATTGTGATTAAGAATCAACAATTGCCCATCATTGCATTGTCTTCTGAGTACCAACCACCTAAACAATCTTGATACTGGTACTGATTTGTTCTCTGTTTATCCTTGTTCCTCTCCCAGCTGCCATCTTAACAGCAGCAGATCTCTGAGTGTTGCTTCTGTCTCCTGACACTTGTGTCTTCCTGTATAATGTTGCAAGAGTTTAGCTGTCCCTGAGCTCAAGAAAGTAAAATGCAATTGTGCTTGTGTATATGTGTGCATTACTATTCCTCCAAGGATTGCAAAGCTTTAATATTTTTGGATTAACTCATGATCAAACATTGATGAATCATGGTATTTTACTGAAAAGCACAATCCTTAAGTCAACCACCTAATCTAAGAGAAGAAATTAAACTCTAAACCAACATAAACACATTACAAGTCATTAGTGTAATTAAAAAGGAATGTATAATTAAAACATTTGTGTATTTTAGCTCAAATTCATCTGCGGTCGGAAATTTTAATGAACTGTTCATCAAAGAAATCTCTGGAGTCTGAGGATAAGTTTAGCATAACAAGAAATTGAATGTTTTCTTCTCTTCAGTATAGGAAGCTCTGTTCCCACTGGCTTCGAAAGCCAAGCTGTCATTGGCTCAAGCAAACTAATAATGATTCTAAATGGTTATGATCGCTTCAATGTTTTAAACTGATGTTATCTTTTTTATCCCCTAAGAATCATGTTTTTCATAATTACTTCTCTTTTGTCCTTTCCTTAAGACAAATGATTTTGTAATTAGTGATGAAGGAACCAGTGATCACTCCAAGACATCTGTCAAGTTGTCATGAAGTATCTGTCCCTGTAGCTATATTTAAACTTTCTGTTTAATAGCCTCTTGCTTTATTTCACCATTACATCTCTGCGGTACCATAAGCAGGATACCCTAATGATCAAGTTCTATAAAACACAGAGCAATTAGATTGTAAGACATATTGCTCCCATGAAAGTCCTTCCTTCTCATAACGTAGATCCCTCTCTACCCTTTCCTTTACCATCCCCCAGCCCCACACATTCACTTGCAGCATTCATTAGCTGTTATTAGACAAGACAACTGTGTCAACAGCTGGCCCAATGTTTGGCCATAGTTCTCTCTTTGAAAACTTCTTTCACTCCTCTTTTTCATATGTTTGATGGTGTGAAGAACAGCCTCATGAGTAAAATAACATAACTAATCTAATCAATGTGATTGGAGTTTAGAAGATCCGTACTATCCTTTTATATCTTGTGTGTGTGTGTGTGACCTTAAACTGCTAGTGATAGGGATAGTCTATTTTCTTTTGCTCCTGTCCCCAGGGCAGAGCCTGTCCCATTTCGAGTGTATAAACGCCTATGGGAACCCATCGCTGTCAGGATTCTCCAAGGACTACAGAACTATATAGAGACACTCGTAATATTACTGTAATGCATATCAAGGAAAAGCGAGGATATTATTATGTATTGTAATATTTATTTCACCCCAGGGTATATTTTCAAGTCCTGTATCCCTTAACATAAATCAGCTTGTTTTCCTCTTCCTGTTTTTAGACTCCAGAGTATTACTCTTTGTCTTAAGAATGGTACATTTCCAGAAATTATTCTTTAATGAGGGAGAAGAAAAATTCCTTTGACTATACCCAAATAAACAGAGAGATCTTAGAACACAGGAATATATTTTAAAATTAAAATAAAATAAAATAAAACAAACAAACAAAACAATAGTGTGCATACGTAGTGATACCAGTCAGTGTCATGCTAGATAGACAGAGAGATAGATAGGTGGATACATAAATCAATTGATTGTTCGAAAATGAAAACTTTCTGAGGCACTTCTATGCCATTATGATAACAGAGAAACAAAACTGTAGACAGAGAGCTATTTTGCATACTGCTAATCCAAAATGAATTGAACTTTTAAAAGCATGTCTTTTATCTTCTATATTGCTTTCTGGACCTCTGAATACCAAGATAGAAAGGAGTTTTTGTAGTTCTTTGTTGTATACATTCACAATTATTTTTTTTAGTGCCTATTGGTACTTCATCTATTCAAAATATGACATTAATGGAAGTAAGAAAAAAAAAAGTCTGAATAAGACTCCTTGGATCCTTTTACATCTAAATGATTCAAAGTGAGGTGGGATGAACAGGTATCAAGATATTTTGCTATTGGATATTGTGACCTCATCAATAAAAGGTACTGCAACTATTAGTGCAAAGACTATTTGGGCCAGGGAGTGGGTTAGAGAAAAACGATACATTTACCATGCTTGTTTAATAATTAACAAGACTGTCTTTGAAATGAGAGCAGCGCTCTAAGTTGTCTTGTTCCACCACAATTAGTCCCCTCTACACAGGCATTATCAGGTGAAATCCTCTTGTCTGTTTCATGGAGCAGATCAGGCATGCTGAATGTAATGGATCCTTCAGGCCTTAAATCTCCTAGGGAATTAAAGGCACAAATGGAAATGAGGCACTCAACCCCCATTGACAGTCAAGGAGAAGAAGACACCTCTGTCTCCTTTCTGTCTTTGAAAATCTCCTTCTATAACCTATGAAGTTTTGTCTATCACTAGCTACATTTCCATAACCTTCAGCAACAAAATGCACAGACCCTGTGGGTGAATGAACAATGTAAGAAATTTTTTTCAACTTTGTTTTCAAGCTCCCATGATGGATCCATTAGTTACTTCCTGATGCTTTGTTTATTTACACAGAGATCAAACACAAGCTTTATTGCAAAAAGAGAAAAGGGATGGGAGGAGGGAGGGAAAGAATCTAGAGATAATTGAGACAAAAGCATCATGATGAAAGAACCAAGCTCTTTGGAAACATGAGCTCTAATTTAGCCTCAGCAAATCCTTTTGTCTTATCTGGGAAGGCATATATACATACACACAGAGACACATATGAACACTTAGACAAATATACAAAATGATACTTATTAAAGTGTTTTATACTTCTGATGCAATCACTCACACAGCAAAAACTGACAAAGTCAATATTTTCAAGATTTCTCCAGGGAATTCAGACTGTGCGAGAGATGTATGTTTTTCATTAGGGTTTACACCAGCATTTGGTGTAATTAATCCTAGTGTTTCAATCTTCACATAATAGGCTTATTCAGAAGAATAAAGTATTGCAATGCAGTGGAAAGAAAATCCCCAGTAGAAGCTGGTGTTCATTACACACGAAGGAGGGTTATATGATTCTTTTTATGGTCATAGGTTTTACTTTCTTTTTCATAGTTTCATTCCCATAATTTTTATATCTAAGTGAGGTCTGAAGGAGACAAAGGTCTGACTGTGCTAGGAGATGTTCAGAAGCAAAGTCTGAAACATATTATCCATTTAGAGAAACTGCGTTATACATAGACAAATAGTGTGGTAACGAGTGATTGAGTTACTAACACTAGGCCACCATCGAGGTCCCAGAAAGAGTTAAAAATGGAAACTGGGATATAGTCTGTCTTTCAGAAGATGCTTGCACTTTGGTATCCACAGTCAGTACAGACAGAAGAGATTTAAGCATATTTGTTGAGGAGATAGTAGTTTTACAGATAAGACAGTGAGGAGACAAGTGTGAATCACAAACCACATCTGGGATGAAAGGCTTATTCTGGAAAGACTAATGTGAGCTGTAGGCTGCTGTGCCTGTGTTGCTATCCATACCAAAAGTAGTGGGATTGAAGATTACCCAGTTATACCTTTTCAGGAATAACTATCTTCAGATTGAAGGGTTGTTTTAGTCCATCAGCCTAATAGGAAATTTTCTCTCCAGCAGGACAAACATGCTGAAAGCTATGCAGAATCCTGAAAGTTTAGTATCTGACGTCAAGCTTGTAACTCCTGATACTTCCAAATATTTACAGTAATGGAAACCCCCCCCCCCCAAAAGCCCACAAACAAACCAGAACAGGTATCTGATTAAAATACTTCTATCTGCTAAATGATGTTGACAGCCTTTTACTCCATTTCTGCAAACATTCCCATTTACCAGAAACCTCTGTTGCCTTTTCTCCTGTTATTTTATTCAAAGGAAGGACAGGGGGCTTTCCTGGTTGTCTACAAGCCCATTCTTACCTGAGCAAGGAAGTGTATGTTTGCTGTTCCTTATATGAGGCAGGGTGTATTTCTCAGTGAAGGTGTGGAAAAGGAAAACAAAGCACAAATAAGAAAAAACCTGAATATTTTACCTATTTCAACCTCACTGTCAACATCAGGATTTACAAAGTTTGTTCAAAATGTATTTGAGCAGAGAAAAATTGAAGGCTTGTACCAGAGACGTATTTTATAGTTTAGTTAGTAAGTTGAATAACTAACTTTAGCAAGATCCAAAGACTTTTTTGCAAATTAACATTTTTATTTGAAAAAGGGAACAAAAAAATCACTAACTTTTTATTTTTTGATGCTTCTTAAGCTAAAAAATGTTTTCTCTATTGAATTCATCATTGCTAGCTAACAGTGAAAAGTAAAACATAAGAATATTTTTAGTTGTTGTTGCATTTATCATCTTATTGGATCAAAACATTTCCTTGCAGTAAAAAAAAAAAAAACCAAAAAAAAGAGAGAGCAAACAAAAAAGAAGAAATAAACTGAACCTTGTTGGTTTCTTGGCTTTTGTGTTAATTAGGGTCACTTTCATCATCTTTAGAAGCAGAGTTTTCATGTTTTTCATTTTTTGGTGGTTTGTTGTTTTTGTTTGTGGTTGGTTTTTTTTTCTTTTCTTGTCTTCCTGTTCTCTGATATAAAAGAGACAGTAGTAATGCTTCAACTAATCCTCAAAGGTCTTTACAGATAATTTCCAGTTGCATTACTGATTTATTTTTGCCTTGACCAGATGGCTCCAAGTTCATGTGACTGTAAGGGAGTGCTTTTGATTACCCTATTTATCTCTCCCAGTGCTCAATTTAAGGGTCAAACCTTGTGTAACACATTTACCAGATAAACTATTCAGTGCTTCTCTCTTTTGGACACCATACTTCTGACATATGTTCTGTGCCTCATTAAACACAAAAGTTATTAGATTTAATAAATGTTTTTACAAACTCTGTTTGTAACAAAAGATCTAAGTTTCAAATTTATTTATTTTATTCACATGGGGCTAGTGGATTGCATTGACTTTATCACCTGGAAAAATGGGTGAAATTGAAAGAGAACATCCTGAATATGGCAGAGGATGTGAAAACGTAGAGGCAGAAGCTGGGGGGTTTTTTTGTTCTTTTTTTTTTTTTTTTCCCTTGATATAAGGTTATAAATGAAAAGACGAGCAGAATGTTTTTAATGAAACCAATAAAAATGCAAAGGAAGATTTAATGTTTAAAGTAACGATAAATCAAAAGTGACAACTGAAATGCAATATTGCACCATGAGATTGAGGAAATAAATTCATCCATAGGGCAGATGTGCCTGCTTGAAAAAAAAAAAGCGATAGAAAAAAAAACAACAGAAAAAAAAGTTTCACCATTACTGACACAAAGTAGGCCTTATAAAATCCAAATAAACCCCAACTGCAAGTTGCATAGAAACATTTCCAACACACCTGAGTGGAAGCATGCACAAATATATGTTCACATATATATGTGTACACACACATATATATAAACTGATAAAACATATAAACGAGCTTGAGTTCACACAGTTTAAGAAAATAAGGGCACATAAACATGGTCAGAACTTATTCCTAGTATTGTTACAGAGTAGTATGAATAATTACACAGGACAAATAGTGTCTGAGTCCCACTACCTTAGCTGAAACCTTCAAAATGAGAATTAAATTACTTGGAGGAAAGACTGTCTTGCAATAGCATTTGCTTGGGACTAAGGCCCATGTGAACTGAGTCCCAGCACTGTCATAAGCATGCTGTGTGACCTTGCAGGATCTGCTCTGGCCTAGATTTTTCCTAGCTAAATTTAGGCAATTGTCTGAGGTCCCCAAGTTGGAGCTAGCCAGGGCTGGCTCTCATTCTGTTCAATGGATGGAAAGAGATACCTTCCATAATCAATGCAGACTTT